>JARBJD010000163.1:0-161594 GCA_033064195.1 Blattamonas nauphoetae | reverse complement strand
AAATTTCGAAAAATTTCCAAAAAAAAAACCTTGATTTTGGCGGAAGCTGGTGTATTTTTCAAGGTTCCGAAGGTTGCGACCCTTCTCATCGGTCCCTTTTAGACCGGCATCGGAACTCATTTTTTATCGGTTTGAGTTCCGGAGACGTACGTTGGTCTTGCCAGGGCCTAGACCATGCCAAAGGGCAGTGATATGTGAAATTAAATGCTTCCGCCAGGAATTGAACCTAGGACCTTCAGCTTAGTAGTAGTAGTGCGTGCACTCACCATTACCACTAGACTATCCGGTCCTGAAATTATCCCGAAAATCAGAAACTTTATACCCGAAAAAGACACTATAGCAGATTTAAAATTTGAAAACTTTGTCAATAAATTCAATATAATCGCTCCCGTGAAAAGTCATGCTTTTAACGAGGGTAACAAGTGGCCAAGAATTAAGATTTAGCAGATCGCTCCCGTGAAAAGGCATGCTTTTAATCGGGGTAAAAAGTTAAAAAGGAAAATCTAACTAATTTGAAAAAATCGCTGACGAGAAAAGTCGTGCTTTTAACGGGGGTAAAAAGTCGTTCCCGTGATAAATCCATGCTTTTAACGAGGGGAGATAGGTAGACGATAAAAGGAATATATAGCAGATCTGAACATTCGAGATTATAAAGGCACAGGTCGAAACTAACATTTTCAGGAGCTAGTAGCTCAGTGGGTATGTTCCAGTGTCCACCCGTTTCTAGGGGGTGGTTCTGATTCAGGCGAGGGGCAATCTTAATTTCAAAAAATGAAAAAGTTTCAAAATACCAAAACAATTTCAAAATTTAAAAAAAATTCAAAAATTCAAAAAATTTCAAAAAAATACTTAGGAAAATTTCAAAAATTTCAAAAATTCAAAAATTCAAAAATTCAAAAATTCAAAAATTCAAAAATTCAAAAAATTCAAAAATTCAAAATTTCCAAAAAGTTGAAGTATGATACCTCGACGTAATTTCCTTGATACTCAGGCAAAATGGTGCCCTCGTGGCTAATGCGTAGAACGAATTGAAGGTTGGATTGGAGCGGGACGAGCTGGGAGGCTGTCCCCACTGTGGGCATCACTTGAATGTGACTGTAAATCATGCCCCCCAATACCTTAGCCCTTCAAGGAATTCGCCAGCAGTAGTCATTGAGTAGGATCATGATAGAGTGATCCCCAAAGGAGTATCGGGTTGTCCTACGGTAAAATCATACAAAAACTTGATAAAGGAAATGATGAACGATTGAACGATGAAGGCTTGAATGATTGAATTTCAAGTTGAAAAATGATACCTCGACGTAATTTCCTTGATACTCAGGCAAAATGGTGCCCTCGTGACTAATGCGTAGAACGAATTGAAGGTTGAATTGGAGACGGTGGATTTCTAGGAATCCGCCCCGGGGTTCATGTTGGCTTCAGATTCTCTATAGAGAGTTTGACCGTAAATCATGCCCACCCAAGACTTAACCCTTCAAGGAATTCGCCAGCAGTAGTCATTGAGTAGGATCACGATAGAATGATCCCCAAAGGAGTATCGGGTTGTCCTACGGTACAATCATACAAACTTGAAAAATTGAATGATGAATGATTGAATGATTGAAAATGAATGAATGAAAAAATGAAACTAGGGAAGAAAGAAACAAAAAGAAAGAAGCAAGATGAAAGCTGGCACAACAAGGAACAAAAAATAAAAACTCTCAACACCTCACTTCACATTTCATTTTTATTTTTTGATTTTTAATTTGTATTAAATGACAACAGTGAATACTACTTATGTCTCGCTAAAGACTTCGAACCCTCCAAAGGAGCGAAAACGTCGAACAGAAGCCAAGCATGCTTTGATTCAGTCAATGAAAGAAGAGAACTGTGAACTTGTCTCTGAGTATGTCAGACATAATATCCCAGTCATCTATGTTCATGAAGGTGTTGAGTGGAGGATAAAACCAAAGTTGTGGAATCAAGGTAACAGACCACACATGTCACAACGTCGACACTACACAATCGTTTGTGGAGAATGAACTGAGGAAGTACAACTGTGAGCTCGTTGGTGAGTACAAGCAGGTTCCTGTTCTACAGAGATGTTTTGGGGTGTTCTGAGTGTTCACAAAATTAACGCTGATTTTTTTATTTGATTTTTTATTTTGCATATGAAGAGTAGGTCCAGTTAGTGCAAGTGTGAGACCTCGACGTAACGTTCCAAGATACTCAGGCAAAATGGTGCCCTCGTGACTGATGCGTAGAACGAATTGAAGGTTGGATTGGAGACGGATGATCGAAAGATTGTCCCCGGGGTTCATGTTGGCTTCAGATTCTTTACCAGAGTTTGACCAAATCATGCCCACCCAAGACTTATCCCTTCAAGGAATTCGCTATTCTCTGTGAGAGCGTAGCAGTCATTGAGAAGGATTGAGATAGATCGTCCCCAAAGGAGTATCGGGGTGTCCATAGGAAACTCACACGAACATGAACAGGAACTACTCAACGGCTATTTTTGTCTTTTTTAATTGCAATGAAAGAGTTACCAAAAAATGAATCGACAAAAATACAATTCACAAATGATTGAGAAAATGATTGATCATAATCTTTCGACGATCACTGAGAATGCAGCAGTCATTCACTCACTACAGACGGAATTAGAAACGAATCAAGGAAGAAGTCGACACACTTAAGAAGACAACTGAAGCACAGCAGACAGCGATATCCTCAATCCAAAAGTGGTAAGCACAAACGGATCAATCAGTTGTTCAGCTGGTATTGCGACACCAGAAATTGGAGGATTGATAAATGTTAATGGAGCGAAGTGGAATATCTCAGAAGGATCACTTCCGAAGTATCCTGGAACATATCCGGCTTCAACATTTAAGTCTGGCATATCAATCTCACAATCGATTTCAGAAACTTCTGGAATTCAGTTCAATGGTGATGGTATTATCATGTGGTCACCGTGTGACACACCAGCATTGTATTACTACGATGAAGACACTGGTTCAGGAGTATTTTCAATATCACCAACAGGAGTTTTTCTCAGTTGTCAGACAGAAGAGTCAAAAGAAATATTGAACCATACCCTGATGTTCTTGAGCAACTGAATAAAGTCGAAATTGTGCAGTATCAGTTCAACACATTCGACTCCGAAGATCAGCAAAGTCACAAAGCAAATAGAAATGAGACAGATGAAGAACACTTGAAGAACTGCAAAGAGAAATGTGAATGCTTGAAGAAGGAAAGTGAGAAGAAACATATTGGTGTGATTGCACAACAGATCCAAGAGATATTCCCTGAAGTTGTGAATGATTCGAATCCAGATTGTCTTCAAGTTGATTATGCAGAACTCTCTTGCTTCTGTGTGAAAGCCATTCAGGAATTATCCTCTATCGTCGGACAACAACAGACACTCATCAATGAACTGATCCAAAAATATAATACACTGATTAGTATTCCAACATGAGATCAACCAGAAATTCATAGTACTCTTTTATTATTTTTCCATTGATTGTCTCTGATGTTTCCATCTCGATTGACTCACCAGAACTGTCTTTGAACCAGATCTTCACTATAGATTGTCGAGTAGTTAATTCCCACTTCTTTCGCTTCGCAATCTGTTCATTGCAGAAAGCAACATATGAATCATTGAATGCATCAGTCTGGATCCAATCACCATGGATTGTTATGTGCTGCGGTACATCTTTGAAATGACTGTCGATGCATCACTAATCTCTTCTTTCACATGGATGAGTTTGCAGTCAAGAAAGTAGATGTATTTTGTTTTCTGGAATTGGTAAAATCAGGAGGAGTTGAGCAGTGTGAGAATTCTGAATTGAGAAGTAACGTTTGACCATTTGTGATTTCTACAAAAATAAAATATCATATTTATTCAATTTAGTATCCTCTCTTCACTTCTTCATATGCTTCTTGGAGTCGACGATCAATGACGTATCGCACTCGTGGCTGTCCATTCTCAATCCAGAACAGCCAGTATGTTGCTTGATGTAGTGCGAGAATTGGTGGAGGAGGACCTTCTGGAGTTGATGTGAAATATGGATCAAGCTCTCCTGTTTGATTGGTGTTCCTCTGTAGACAATATTAACTGATTCTGCTGTCGAGATTCCTTCTTCTCCACCAGCGATTTCACTTCGATCTGTTGGAACCATGAATGTGAAAGAAGTCGCATCCGTGACTGGTCTTGTTCTCTTGTAGTCAGCTCCTCTGTCGTGAAATACTCGAGTGGAACAAATTGAATTCTCAAACTCTTCTGTTGCTGAACAACCAATGAAATCACCATTCACCATCATCATTTGATAGAACTCTGGTGATATAGTTGACATCGGGAAATTCGGGAAAGTTGGATCCAAGCATTTCGAATTGACCAACATATTGAGGATTTCTGAAGACTGTACATTCATTTGGTCTTTCAGGGAATAAGCACATCAGATTCATGAGATTGTTGAGTTTGATGCTGATGTTTGATCTGACTCCCATGGCATTTGCTTTTGATTGGAACGATTGTGTGTCAATTCTTTCAGCTTTCAGAACATAAAGAGTCTTTGAATATGTGTTGAAGAGAGATTGCTTTGTTGCATCAGTCATTTGATATCCATAGCAAATCGAAGTGACTTTATCCACTGATGAAGAAAGAACAGTGGAAGTGTCTGGCGATGTAGCGATGTATTTCACAGTACCTGATGATGCCGGTTGAAAATATTGAATTCGTTGAACTGGATTCCCGATTTGTGTAAATTCTTGAGTCAATGTCGAGAAGTCTCCATCGTTGATTAATTCTGTTTGGGATTGAGTTGACAGAGTTGATATCGATTTACTTGGATTTTGATCGATACTGTTTTCAAGTGTTTTCCTTACGATTGTGGAAACTCGAATAGGACAATACACAAGTGAATCAGTTGTTAAATGAAATCTCAATCGGAGATTGCCAAAGATGGAATTTGGATACTGATCGAAAGTACTCAATGATAGGAGATTCACAAATGGAATGACCAATGGAATTGTAAATGTGATGTTTGAAGAGGCAGCATCGACTGGACAATGATAGTATCCACATACGCTTGGATCCATTCTCTGAACATTTTCCCAAAGACTGTAGCAATGCTTCATGTTATTTTTCTCTTCATGAGATTTGAAAGTGTGGTATAGAAATGATTCGTGAACATGATTATTCTGAAGTGTATTGTCAATGATGTTTCCTTGACTGTCGACGAGTCTCATGTCTCGAATTGCATCTGATGATGATTTAAATCCGTAGAACATACCATACATTCCAACATATTGCGCAGATGCACTCGTTGGTTTCGAATATGGAACGGTAACTGTGAGATCGATACGTAGATGACTCTTCGAAAACTCAGTCACATCATGTCCATCATAGCACAGTGGAACTTCAATTTCATCTCCAATTCTGCATGGCATTGGAGGATTTGTTGGATGCACTTTGATGGAGTAGACGTGCGGCTCGGAATCCCACTGTTTTGGCATGTATGATTGCACTTCGATTTGCTCAATTAATGTCGATGTTGGCTTTGATTGATTTGATCTGATACTTCTCATTTATAGAAAAATAAAAAATACAATATCATGATTTTCTTTTCCTGTTTTAAGATTTCAGTATTCCAAGTTCCTTGTGCAACGCTTTCAGTGTGTGATTTGGATAGTACTCAACTTTCGGTTCACCATTGCTGTATCGTAATACCCACCAAGTTGTTGCAGTTGTTGCTAAAATGGGTGCAGGAGGATGTGTAAATTTTGTCATAAAACCATCGCTTTTATCAATTTGCTGACTTGGATTTAGAACATTATAGTATGTGTCAAGCACTCCTTGATATATTGGCTGAGATCTCAAAGTGACTGGAACATTCTGACCTCTGGAACTGATTGAATCATTACAGTTCGTTGGACATCCACTTCGTTGTGTTGAAAAGCATAATAGGAAGTCAGAATTGTCATGAATTGGTCGCACTCTTGTCATTGTTTCATTTGGATAATTCTGATCACCAGTGAGTTTCTCTTGAACGAGAGAATCTGTAAGTGATCGCTCCAAATCATCTGGAACAGTAAGGTATGAATCAAGATTGAGAGTCGACAATGCAAACTGATAGAAACGAGCTCCAATAGTTGTAGTCGGTTGTTCTGGATAGTATTTGTCGAGTAGATTCACTTGGATATCCTTTTGCATTGGATTGTGGAAACAAGTGACTTCATTGTCGTAGTGACGGAAGAGAAGCATGATGTCCTTGGCATTAACAACCACCATTTGCTGAGTACAATCAATTCCTGTTGCCGTTGGTGTCTTCTGAAATGGATAGAATGAGATCTTTTCAGCTGGAATTGTTCCAGGACGATCCTGATACATTTTCTTCAGATTCTCTTTCGCAATTTCTTTCATTTTGTATCCAGCACTCATGCAATACACATCATCAATGCGATAATCCATAATGTTGAGAGAAATGTATTGTTCATCAGGGGAAGGTTCCGAGGTAATACCAGTCGGATGTGTATATACACAATCTTGTTTTGACTGCCATGATCTTAAATGATTGACCGATTTGAACGAAGTTCTTTGTACATGGGGGGACGAGATATGGAATGAAGGTTGGACGATCACGATTACAATAAACAAGTGAATCTCGGATGGGAGGTAACTTTGATGTATATTCACTGATCAAGAACGAGAGTGTATTCTTCAATGTCAGTTCAGGATTCACAGAACAACAAACAAACGCATCTTCATTTATGTGAACACTCAATTTCAGATCTCCAAAAAGACATCTTGGATAGTCAGTCATCCCTGAGAATATCAGAAGATCTTCAAGATTAATCGACACACGAATTGGCACATCAATAGTGTCTTGAAACACTCCTGTTCCGGATGTTGTAGTGAAGTTTGACAATGGAATATACACACCAGCAACCGATTCATCATGATTCCAAGCATTCTGCCAAGGTGTGTGACAATGCTTTCGATTCTCCAATTGACTCTTCGGTTTGATCATATTGTAGATGTGAGACTCCATTGATACGTCATTGGTTGTTGTGCTGATAATTCTCTGATTGTTGTGAAGAACAGTATGGTCACGAAAGATTGATGCCGAATGTTTGAGTCCAACGAAGATGAATATCCTTTCATTCATGTACGAGCCAATTTTACCTGCAGTTTGTTTCCAGTTATTGACTTTCAATGTCGCTGTCATTGTGAAAGTAATGAAGGAATCATCGATTTGACAAATGTCTTGATTCCCAGTCAATGGAATGATTATCTCTTGTCCCTTGTAGAAGCGTGAATTCTCTGATGGTTTCAATTCTTGAATGGATGTACTGTGTGCTCCATCATTCAGAAGATAATTAATGTGATGTTCAGACATGAGTTGTTGTTGTATTTGACCAATATCATCTCGAGTGTACTTGATTGATCCAGTTGTATTTCCAGTCAATGATGATGCTCCAGTTCTTTGTTTGTCAGATGTGTTATATGTGAGTTCATTTTATCAAAAATAAAAAAACAATAATGCTTATTTCTTTTCAGTTTCTTCTTCTTCGCTTTCGGCTTCAGCTTTTCTTCTAGCTTCAGTATTTCTCCTCTGAGCTTGTTCGCAACTGCTGTGTTTCCTTCATTGATTGCTTGCTCATATTGTGCCATCTTTTCTGCATGGATTTGCTGATCCGACTTCACATCTGGAATCATCTCAACACCTGTCTGTGCAACCTTCGAAATCAGTGGTCCAACGAAGGGAATGAGATTCAGAAATGGAGCTCCAACTCTGAGTATGTTTTTCCGACTGCTGCTAATTTTGATAACCAACCTGGTGCCATTTATGTAAAAATAAAAACTAGAACATAAACAACTTATAATCCTTTGAATTGAATTTTGAATTTGACGACTGGGGCATGTCATCATTAACATACCGAGCATTTCGTGGAGGTTCATAATCAATCATCTGTTGTTGTGGTGCTCGATTGATTGCTTTGTTTTGCTGGTACACATCCATCATTCCGCCTATGCCACTGAGGATTCCTCCTGCTGTTTGTCCAAACTTGTTGTTTGTCTGTGAGAGCAAGCCACCTCCAACCTGGAAGCAGTGATGGAGCAAGCGGTTTGATGAATTGAAAGAACTGTTTGCCAATATTTTTGAGTTTGTTGAAGCTTCCTGGTGCCATTTATGTAAAAAATAAAAAATACAATTCATTAATTTTTCTAACGAGGAATTGTCTTTGTCAATGAAATTCCAAAATTGAGTATAGTGTTGTATGCTTCGTTGAAGGCAATGCTCATATCTTTCCACCAACAAGAATCTTGAAAATTGTTCGAAAGATTGGTAGTTTATTCAGACATAGACACTTGTCAGACAAATCATCCAGTTCAATCACCACATCATTGATTCCAGTGAGTGTAGCAATCAGTGCACATAAATCACTTTGGTTTGTGATCAGTTTCTTCGATGGTTCAATGAGATTATTCAGTAGTTTCTTTTCACAAGCAAATGCATTCTTGTAAACAAGCAATAATTGATCTTTGAATGCTGCAATGTTGGATGTGTACTCACGAAGTGGGATTGAACGACTTTGGATTGGTGCAGATGGGTAGATCTCAAGTGGTGGTGGATCATACGTTCCTGGAACATTATCGAGTTCGACATTAGCGCTTTGTTCATTGCGATCTTCGAGCTTAGATCTTCCAGACGTTGATCCTTTATTGTCGATGATGACATTGTTGGTGATTGACGTTGGAACTGAAGAAGAACTTGTGTGTTTCGTAAATTGACAACTTAGAATTGGCTGCATCACTTTCTATAAAAATAAAAAAATAAATATTAATGTTTTTAATCACTCATATCTTTCTCCAAGTGTGCGAATCGAGCATATTCAGACATATGTCCTGTTTGGTATCTACCGATATCTCCCGTTCTTGTTCGGTATGCTGCAGTTGTCTGTTCGTTCACAAATGTTGATATCTGAGTTGAAAAACGACCAAGGAAAGTTTGCAAATCTTCTGTGTTTGAAATGATTTCGAGAAACTGTGGATGAATCTGTTCTTTAAATGCTTTTCTTGCTTTCGTTCTCTGATGATCTGGATTTGAACTGATGAAACCTTCAACATAGTCTTCAAGCCACTGATCCCACATCTTTGATGCAACTTTAGACTGAATGGAATTGAAAACCATATTGTCCAACACTCCTTTCCCAGGATCGGCTGGAGTGTCTCGACTGGCTCGATACACCTTCAAAGTATCATTCATGAAATCACCAACTGCTCTTCATTATTGCATAAGGTTGTTGTGATCGTTGTGCTTGCATTTCTTGGTAGTTGACTTCACGATAGTTTCCTGGTAAATCGTATGTTCCAGTTTTGAGGAAGTTGTTGTGTGCAGCTTTGATTCTTCTTCCATGATCTTGACGAAATGATGAGTATGGAGTTTGTCTTCGCATATCTGGTGTTGGATTCATTGAATAGTAAGTCTCGACGACAGGTCGACTGTTGTATGATGCAAGCATGAATCCATTCGCTGCAACCAGATCTCCATTGTCTCTGTCGTAGACCATCACATCAGGAACTTTTCCATGTTTTTCCATTTCCACTCTCCAGTTATGTCCAGTCCTTTCAATGTATTCTAAAGCTGATGGAACACTACTGAGTGCAGAATTGAATTTGGTGCGAATGTCATCATCAGCAAAGATTTGTTTCATTGCATCCAAAGCCCCTGATCATATCTCATTTTTGGTTTCTTCGCTGGTGCCTTTCTCTTTGCGGGAATGTATTGTATCTTCGACATTGTGTTTTCATATAAAATAAAAAATCCAAAACTATATTTTAATTAGAGAGAAATCATAAATGAAAAGAACGAATTCCATTCTGAGCGCACAGCCCGTATCTTCAACAACAAAACCTTTGGTTTCGCGGAGGGTGGAACCCTCTTCTCTTACAGCATATGTGAATGCAAAACTGAGTGAAGCATCTAGAAGGAATGTTTCTCATGAAGTTCAATCACAGATTCATCCCGACCTAAATTTCAATCGCAACAGTGTTAATGTCCTCGTTGGTAACAGAGGAAGTGGAAAAACATTCAATGCTCTTCGAGAGGTTGCCAAGCTCCAGAATGTTCAAGTTCGGAATGAACTATTCCATTTGTTTGTCTTCGTCACTGATAAGAACATTGATCCAACCTTCGATAAGTTCAAACCAATTCTGAACGTTCCTTATGTGAAAGTGAAATATGAAGATGCTCTTCCATTTCTGTTGGAACTTTCTGAGTCAAAAGCAGCGTATGAAGAGATCATTGACAACCAGTGGCAAGATAGAATTACTGACGAATGCAGGGAGGATCTCTTTAATGCTCTTTACATTGAGGACTTCTCAGTGAAGAATCTCCAAACAATTATCCTCCTTGATGACTGTCGTAGAATCCTTGGTGAACGAAGGACTTCCAAAAATAGAATGACAATGATGGACTTGTTATTGGAGAATCGACAACCGAAATTCACATTCTTTCTGACGATGCATGAACTCTTCAGTTTGTCAGCAGATATGAAGTCAAACATTGATTCAATGTGGATCTTTGGAGGATTCAACAAAGAACGAATCAGTCGAGTCTATCCTCAGTTGAACTCCCCAATTGACATTCGACACTTCTGGAATGTCTACCAACGAAAACAAAAATGTGAAGCAATCATTCTTCGATACAACACTGATGGAGTTGCTTTGACTGAGATCAACAAAGAAGGTTTAAACCGAACTGTCCGTTAACTCTTGGATAAGGTTGTTGATGGTCTCATCAAGACTTCGAAGCCTCATGCTGAGAGTATCTGTTAGCGTCCGAATTGATTCTTCAATGTCTGACAGTCTTTGATCAATCGATGATTCACCGTTGTTCTCTGTACTTGATTTCCTTAGTGCGATCTCACCTCTTATTTTTGTGATTCGGTATCCATCAATTCTCATCAACCTATTCAGTTTCTGAGTTGTGTATTTATTCAGTTCTTCTCTGTTCTTTTCCAAATGTCTCTGAAAGTCATAGATGTTTTCGAAACATTTCTGTTCAGGATCAAACGGTTCTAAAATTTTCAGTGTTGACATTTCAATGGAATAAAAATATTCGAAACAGTTTTGATTTAAACCAAATTGAACTCATTAATGAACTCAGGAGTTAAATTGTCAATTGAGTCTGCATGAAACTTCGTGTGTTGGATTGGAACGTACACTATTTTTGGTAGACATGTGAGTCCATTCAGAAGTTTTGCCACCACATTTCCGTGTTTGTACTCAATGAATTGTCCAACAAATTGAAACTGTCTTCGCTTCTTCTGAAATTTGGCAACAGTCTTGTTTAAGTCAAGGTGAATCAACAGAATGTTTCCTGGTTTGTATCGCCAAAGCAGTTGTGTTGTCTGTTGTCTTTGGATGTTCTTCAATTGCTCTTCACAACTGGAGATATACAATGCTTCGATTTCACGATTGTTTTGTGCTTGCTGTGGAGTGAACTTGTTCCAGTACGCTCGATGTGGAGTCATGTTGTAGTATTCCACCATCTGATTCATCATTGAATGATTTGCCATTTGTGTCGCATTGTCTTGGAATCCATCTCTGATTGTCCTGATCACTCGATCGACAATTCGATTATGATTTGTGAATGGTGAGCTTGTGAAATATGTACTAACCTTTTGCTTTCTAAAGAACTTTTCTGCTACTCCACTTGTCCATGCTGCTTCTCCATCACCTCGAATGTTGTTGACATGAACTCCACGATGATTAATCAGATCATTGATTGCAGTCTTGACTTTGCTCCATGATTTATCCAATACAGGAATCACAACAAGGAACTTGGTGTTGATGTTAATTGCGAATAGATAAATCTGCAGAACTGTTTTCGACGTTGGTGATTGGATAAAGATAAGATCAATTTCCCAAGATCCAAACTTGGGAGAAAAGTAAGGTCTGTCACATTTCTGTGGAACCTTTTTGTCTGCGGTCTTTTCTGAATCACCAGTGATGTCTTTGGACATGAATTGCATCTTTGATCGAAACGGATATTGTATTTTTGTCACGGCTTTTGGAATCGTTGGTTGATCAATCATCAATGTGTTCCCTCCTTGTTCCCTCCTTATTTTCCGAGGATGTGTAGAATCCCATCGGTGAACATATTCATCGTACCATTCCTGAAATGATCTTCCACCAAATGGGATTTGTTTAGGATGTGCTAAAATGAACTCAGTTTCGTCATTTCCGAGAGTTCTGCTTACGTGTGAAAGAATAAACATATTTCGATTCAGTTTCTTTGATTCAACGATCTGTTTGTCAATGAATTGTTCCATTTTCTGTTGATTGTCCATCATTGAATTCTCTGCTTTGATTTGTTCCTCCTCTGAATTGTCTTTCAGTTGATGGTCAAAATAACCTTTCACTCGTTCCAACATTCCCAGTACTTGCCTTGTCGTCTTGCTAGAGGCTTCGAACCCTCCTGAGGGGAGAGTTGGTTCGACCTTGTTGATCTCTCTCACATATGGCACAAAACCTTTGTCAATCTTCACAATTGTTGGTGGATCTGGTGACTTGGGGATCAGTGGATCATCATCTTCAAACCTCATCTCTTTCATTGGGAATTCATATTCTGAACCAATTGATGTCGGGTTTCTCTTCTGTCCAGGAATGATTGGAGATTCAGGTGTTTCAATAGGTAATGGTTGTGATTTTTGACTCGGAGATAGTGTTGGAATTACGATGGCTGGTGGTTGATTGAAATGAATATTCTGTGCTTCCTGATAATACTGTTGATATGCTCTGTATGCTTGTCTTGCAGTGTTGTTACTAAGGATCCATCCGGTGAATTGTTTCACAAATCTTTGAACAACAATTTTTCCATCAGCTATGTTTAAATCAGGAGGTAATTCTCCATTCAGCCAATCATTGAAGTATGTCTCATCATTTGCGTCGTATTGTCCATTTGAATCATTGACATGATAGGTTGGTAAAATCTGGGAAAACGTAAGTGTGGTATTGTATATTTTTGTCTGAGAATGCCGCGAATTGTCCAGGAGGTTCTTCACTATTCGATCAATTTGTGTTGAATTCAAATACGGTCTACTCATTTTTAACAAAAATAAAGTTTGGATTTATTGGATAAGATAATCAGTTGCTTTCAGTCCATGAATGAATGGAGGACACGATTCATTTTCAAGTACGATTGCCTTCAGATGTATTCCACTGAGACTGAGTTTTTGCTGTTGTATTTTCGCAATCTCAAATCCATTGCTGTCATCGTCAGTGTGAGCTCTTCTCGTTTGAAAGTTCAATGTTGTTGTCACTGTTTTCTCTCCATTGAGGCACTTCACATAGTCATCACTCGTGATATTTGTTTTCTTCAGAGACACTCCTTTGATTTTGCATTTCTCATCGAGAGAGTAACACTTGGGTGCAAGACAGATCATCTGTTCACCTTCCTTTTCAATTGCTAATCCCAACAGTTTCTTCTCATCATCAACTCCCTTTTCAGGATTTGGAAACCATTCATATTTGTGTGCATCATAGAATTCTTTGTCAGCAATCACGTGTTCAAATTGTTGATGAATTCCAGCATTTGGATCTCCACTAATTGCCCAGTATGCCGAGTCAGTGTCTCCCTCACAGAAGTGAATCTTGTTCATGTCTAGGCACTTGTACATGAAGTTGTAGATGAAATTCAGATACCAGAACTTGGCATTGTCGAGTGTGAACACCGCTTCTTGCAGACATGTTTTGCATGCTGCTTTCTCTCTGTCTTCAATCACAATGTAGTTGTCCTCATTGATCTCTCTTGTCGCTACAAATCCTTTCATCATTTGTTTCAAGAATGTTCTCTTCTCATTGCAGATTGTGATTGAGTTGTACTTCTCAGTGTTCATTCCATCATATCCGTAACTTCCATTCAAGTTGGTCTTACAGAATTGTTCCTTTCCCTTGTTTCCAACCTTCATTGCTTCTATTCTATCGTTCATAAATGTTGTCACGAACGGTTCAAATCCAGCGTGTCTCGAAAACACCATCACACTCTTTACGTCATCAATAATGAAGTGACAATTGTCGATGAGGAACCACAGATAGTATGTCGAAAAGAACATATACTGATCGTGTGTGCTCAAGAGTTGGGTTAGCTTCCGTTGTTTGTCATCAGTCTTCAATCCATGTTTCTTCATCAACGAATATGTCTTCTCTCCAATGTTCTCTTCAGTCGTATTGACCACGATGTTTCTGAAGATTGGTGGGAAGTTAATGAACTCATTGATATACTTCTCTTCGATGTGTCCTTTCAGTTCTGCAACGAACAATGTCTTTTGATTCTTGTTCTCGATAATCTCCCGACATTCTTTATCTCCTGTTGCTGTGTACAAACATCTTCCTGGCATGTACATTCTGTGTTTCGTGTACGGATTATTCTTGTTCTTGATTGATGAGAAAGCACTTGGGTAGAGAGAGTTGAAATCAACACCGCAAACGTGAGTCATGATGTGTTCAGTATCGGTTGATTTGACAACACCATCTTCAAATGAGAAGTGATTGATTGGTGTCACGTCTTTGATATTCTGTCGATGCTGAACATTCGATAATCCACCAGTAACTGCTGCTCTCAGTTTGTGATATGTTTGCTCATGTGTCAGAGTCATTGGGAGTGATTTCCAGATGCAATACTTCTTCAGTTGAATTCTCAATCTTGTGAGATGTTCATCATGGTCTGACTTGTAGGTGTTGCAGTAATCACAGCAGATCTTCACGTTCTCTTTAGAATGTCCTTTTGCATTGTCGATTCTGTCTAATGTAGGTTTGACTGCTTGTGAGAAGTGGCACTTGCAGATATAGCAAACTCTCTTGCACTGTTGAACAAACCAGTCGTAGTCCGCTTCAGTGACATTGGCTGTAGTATTGCGATGAGCTTTCTGGTCTTGATACCTGTATCCTTCAACTTTGTATTTCCAGTATTGTTTGGTGATCTTGATTGGACCAGATTCGTCACATTCGTTGTAGTCAGCATCAATATCAAAGTCTTTGTAGGCGCATGCATACTTGATTGCAGAAGCATTCGCTGATAAAGAGAGATTGTGCAACATATCCACTTTGTATTGGAAGTTCAAATCAATGAGATTATCCAAAGGTGCAATCATACATTCGACGTCTCTGATGTTGTAGAATTTTAGATAGTCCCATCTGTTCTTGAATCCTTGTTTGTTCCAATCATCAAGGTAAAGTTGGTAATCGGTGTCGGACATTTCACTATTATTCAGACTGGAATAGAATTCATACTTGGAGAAAGGTTCTTGTTTGCTCAGCACTGCATCGTAGTCTGATGAATCAAATGATTCGTAAGCAAAGAATGATTTCTGAAGTGTTGTGTTTCCTCCGAAGGCTTTGACTGCATTATCCAAAGTCATTGGTCCGGTGTACGACAGCATGTCAATGAACCGAAGAACTTGTTGCGTTTTCTCGTGTCTGATCAATACTTGTTTGTACTTCGTTGTTGATCCAAGAAAGCTCACCACTTTCCAATCCTTGTCAACGAGATCACGGAATATGAGATTGATGTCGAATCTGGAACTGTTGAATCCAATCACACTGACTTCATTTTGTGAGGGAATTTCAGGGTCTTCATATTGGTTGTTCTCTCGAACAGTTTCTGCATATTTGAAAAGATCTCTGATCCATTGCTTCACAAAGTCTTTTCCATTTCGAAGATCAAAGTAGATTGATTGAACTCCTGATTTTGTTTTAATTGCTGATGCAACAGAGAGAGGTTTCAAATGTGAGATCAGTTGAGTGTTGTCATCAGAGAATAGATTGTCAAGAATGAGATCTTCCATTGTTTCGAAATCATAAGTGATGAAGTACTGCGTTGGTTTGAATTCGTCTTGTCTCTTGTGTGCCATCAGAAATTCATGAGTCTTGTTGTTAAGAATGTGTGGTACATATGGCCTTGGCGTTTTATCAAGTGAGATTTTCTTCACATGTTTTCCATCGACTTCTTTGCATTCTTTGAGATGTTTCTCGTAGTAAGCCTTGAAGTGAGAATCTTTTACTTGGAATCCTCTCGATTGACAGTTGGGACAGAGTTTGTATCCAGTGATTTTCTCAGGATCGATAATGTACATTACATGAACGAGAGTTGCAGTGAGCGGAATCATCAGAAGTGGGAGAACTCTTGCATCATCATTCTCGTTGATGTACGATTGACTGAGGAAATATCGCTTCTTGTCTTCGTCGTATTCATAAATGTGGACGGTAATGTTGAATTCAATCATTGCTTTCTCAATATCACATGCAATATCAAATCCAGGATACTTCTGAAGATGTGGTGTCAATTGTCGAGACTTCAGATGTGAAAGCTTCATCCATTGTGCAAACAATCTGTAGGCTTCACTATTCCTCATATTGATTGAGATTTTCTTCTTTGGAACCTCAGGAAGAGTGAGGAATGATCGTGCTTGAAAGAAGCAGATATTGTACTCAGAATCGACGTACCGAACGTTGTATGTTTTTATGTGTTCAGTGAGAATGGCATTAGCTTTTCCAGCAACTGGGAATCTGTAAACTGCAACCAGAATGGAGTGGAAGGCTATGAACATTGTCTTTGTGTCCATCAGTGTTCTCTCTTGTGATTCTTTGATGAGGTTGATTGCATACTTGGAATACTCAGTGATGTCTGCTTCACTTCGAATCACTGTTGGAAAACTCTTTGATGTGTTCTCCAATTCTGGTCTGAAGTCATTGTACAGTGTCTCATCTTTGTCTTTTCTCTCAACAATCTTTCCGAAGTCAAGACTGATCTTGAATGGTCGATCCTTCTCTTTTTCATACACTGTTTTGATGAAGGTTGTGATTTCCTCAACATTCTTCAGATGATTGTGGAAGTACAGCTGATTAGGTTTTCCATTGTCTTCAACCTTCTCGACCTCATTCTTCTTGAACTTCTTTCGTGCATTGGTCAAACATTCATTGAAAGCAAGTTTGTCTCTTGGTTCAGCAAGTAAGATGCATTCATTGAATCCATCAAACTGCTTCACTTTTCTTGTTTCCATTTGTTCATTCTTCTTCTGAATGATCAACAGATTCTTCATCCAATGATCCATCAGCTTCTCTTCAATCGACTTTAGTTTCCTCGTGATCTTGAACACTTGCTTCTTCAATTCAGTTTCGTTCACTCTTGGATTTGCTTTCATGTCAATGATGATTACATTTTTATCCTCTTCATTCATCGTTGCATTGTTGTTTGTTTCATTCTGTTTCTGAATGAATTGAGCTTGTTCCATTTGTCGTTGGTTTCTAACTTCTTGAAGGAATTTTGGAATTAAATTGATATTAAGATATGCTGTTGGATTCGGATTTCGATATCCAACATCTGGGTGTTGAAGCATTGTCAGGAGAAATGAATAGTGATGTTGCTTGTATGGGCTGTCAGGTTTGTATGTTCGACCATCAGTAAATGCGAATTGAGTGTTTGGAAATAGTTCTCTAACTTCTCTGATTTGTTCCTTCACTTTCCAGAGTTGTGTCATTTACTACGAATTAAAAAAATAAAAAATAAAAAAAGTTGAGTGATTATTTTGGCTTCCTCAAATGTGGCTTCTTCTTTGCCTTTAGCCAGGAATCTAGTCGCACTTTGAAGACTTCAGTTCCACCAATTTCTCGATAAGTGAATGGTACTAGAACCTGCTTGTACTCACCAACGAGCTCACAGTTGTACTTCCTCAGTTCATTCTCCACAAATGATTGTGTATAGTGTCGACGTTGTGACATGTGTGGTCTGTTTCCTTGATTCCACAACTTTGGCTTTATCCTCCATTCAACACCTTCATGAACATAGATGACTGGGATGTTATGTCTCACATACTCAGAGACAAGTTCACAGTTCTCTTCTTTCATTGACTGAATTAAAGCTTGCTTGGATTCTGTTCGACGTTTTTCGCTCCCCTTTGGAGGGTTCGAAGTCTTTAGCGAGACATATGTAGTATTCACTGTTGTCATTTAATACAAATTAAAAAAATCAAAAAAATAAAAAACATAAATGAAATGTGAAGTGTTGAGAACTTTTTATTTTTTGTTCCTTGTTGTGCCAGCTTTCATCTTGCTTCTTTCTTTTTTGTTCTTTCTTTTTTGTTTCTTCCTTCTTTGCAGTGCATGCTTTCAGTTTCTTCATTCTTTCATTCAATTCATCATTCATTTTTCAATCATTCAATCATTCATCATTCAATTTTTCAAGTTTGTATGATTTTACCGTAGGACAACCCGATACTCCTTTGGGGATCACTCTATCATGATCCTACTCAATGACTACTGCTGGCGAATTCCTTGAAGGGCTAAGGTATTGGGGGGGGGCATGATTTACGGTCACATTCAAGTGATGCCCACAGTGAACCCCCGGGGACAGCCTCCCAGCTCGTCCCGCTCCAATCCAACCTTCAATTCGTTCTACGCATTAGCCACGAGGGCACCATTTTGCCTGAGTATCAAGGGAAATTACGTCGAGGTATCATACTTCAACTTTTTTGGAAATTTTGAATTTTTGAATTTTTGAATTTTTTGAATTTTTGAATTTTTTGAATTTTTTGAATTTTTGAATTTTTTGAAATTTTTGAAATTTTCCTAAGTATTTTTTTTTGAAATTTTTTTTTGAATTTTTGAATTTTTTTTAAATTTTTGAAATTGTTTTGGTATTTTGAAACTTTTTCATTTTTTTTGAAATTAAGATTGCCCCTCGCCTGAATCGAACCACCCCCTAGAAACGGGTGGACACTGGAACATACCCACTGAGCTACTAGCTCCTGAAAATGTTAGTTTCGACCTGTGCCTTATACCTCGAATGTTCAGATCTGCTATATATTCCTTTTATCGTCTACCTATCTCCCCTCGTTAAAAAGCATGGATTTATCACGGGAACGACTTTTTTTACCCCCGTTAAAAAGCACGACTTTTTCTCGTCAGCGATTTTTTCAAAATTAGTTAGATTTTCCTTTTTAACTTTTTACCCCCGATTAAAAGCATGCCTTTTTCACGGGAGCGATCTGCTAAATCTTAATTCTTGGCCACTTGTTACCCTCGTTAAAAAGCATGACTTTTTCACGGGAGCGATTTTGCTATATATTGAATTTATTGACAAAGTTTTCAAATTTTAAATCTGCTATAGTGTCTTTTTTTCGGGTATAAAGTTTCTGATTTTCCGGGATAATTTCAGGACCGGATAGTCTAGTGGTAATGGTGAGTGCACGCACTACTACTACTAAGCTGAAGGTCCTAGGTTCAATTCCTGGCGGAAGCATTTAATTTCACATATCACTGCCCTTTGGCATGGTCTAGGCCCTTGGCAAGACCAACGTACGTCTCCGGAACTCAAACCGATAAAAATGAGTTCCGATGCCGGTCTAAAAGGGACCGATGAGAAGGGTCGCAACCTTCGGAACCTTGAAAAAATACACCAGCTTCCGCCAAAATCAAGGTTTTTGCATTTTTGGAAATTTTCGAAATTTTGCTTCAACTTGAAAGTTTGAAGTAACTGAACTCTGGAAGAGAATATTTCTCTAAGATTGACAACTTTCTGAAATGAAAATGACTTTTACTCCAAGTATTTTCTGAATTGTCAATCGGCATGGAGAAAAAGCTATAGAAGTGGTGTCTTTGCCAACGTGGTTCCACATTCGCCTTCTATACTACTGATATGACAATCATTGAACGACTTGGCGAGAGTAAAAGATGGATGGTTGTGCAGGAACGGGATGAACAAAAGTTAATGAAGATCCCTCCGTTCGAAGTCAATTTTAAGAAAAAAGATGAATTTTCATTTCTATATATTTCAACAAATCGAAATTTATCAATGATTCAGAAAGGAGAACAAAAACAAAGGTCAATAATCAAATATTCAGACAAACAATTTGTGTCCAATTCATCGGTGGATGGGTTTTCCAATTTGGACGGGTTGTCAAACCACGGTCAACGAAAAAATACTATTTTCTTGAAAACCCAATATTGGTCAATCTTAGAAAAGACAAACATTTTTGCATTTTTCTCTCACGAGAACCCGACGAAACCTCAACATCCCGCTTTTCGACCGCTTTTTTCATGTGTTTTGGCGTATCATCACAACCTGTGAACCAATTACGATAAAATTTTCCACAGCAAAGTTTCTTTAGGAGAAATGAATTTTCTAATCAAATGAGACAAAAAGTGGGAGTATCTGGGAAATTGTGAAACATGCGATTTTTCGCTCAACAAAATATCAGGGTAAAAAAATTGATTTTGTTGAGTGTATTTATTGAAAAATTTACGAAAGTACTGTTTTTCTTCGATTCCAAACGGATGTCTGGTTCGAGAAAAAATGATCGTCAAGAGGTTGGAAAATGTTTTGAGATCTACCATCTGCAGTATTTTGAAGATTTCTCGGGATCGCATGGGAGTATCAGTCTAACATTTAATTCTTGTCTTATTTTGACCAATATTGGGTTTTCCAGAAAAACATACACATTGTTGACTCGGAACGAATTGGTGACGCCAAAATGAAATCGATAAAATTGATGGGGATCTCGAAACAACGACCAAAAGAACCCAAATTTTAAAGGACAACAAAGTCATAGAAAAAATCAAATTTTCTGTAATATTTCAAGTGAAAGCAGACCGTAGCAGACATTCCTGCTTTTCAATCCGGCCCCATAATCAGGAGTGAAAAATCTGTCAAAATATTACGCTTTACATCCCAATCGTTCACGAATTTATTTCAGCAGGCATATTCATAAATAGTTAGTCATTTTTGTCGATGTTTGAACTCAATTCTCACGTTCCGATTGATCTGACCCAAAAGAAAAAAGGGAATCATTACAGACTGACCCTTGCGGATCAATCAAATCATCATCCCCAGAAAACATATGATTCAAGACAATATTAGATTTTAATGAGAGATTGAGATTAAATCCGTTCACAGATTCCTCCCAAAAAATGATGATGGTTCGATCGAAGAGCAGATGTCACTATTCGACATATCCTTCCGCGAATTTCTGAGGACTAATCACTCTCAACCACATTTGGTTCCAAATGAACTATTTAATCGCTTTTTATCTAATAAAGTCGTCCTAATCACTGGAGTCATCACCCTCAATACCCCCTCAGAAATGCGTCTGAGCATTCATGATATTCCTGAGGTGGATCCAGACCAATTCATTTTTATAGTTGAGTCCAAGAAAGGAGAAAAATTGAATCTGATTTCTCCCCACCAACAAAACGGTACATTTTCTATCATCGGAAAACTTTTATCATGTCAATTGCCACACTTCTCGACACCTCGCCAGCATCACCTTCCAAAACTTGAAATTACAATGACCTATGACAGAAACTCCCAACAATACGATCCAATGCTAGATGCATCCAAGATCTGGCAAATTTGCTCACCGAACTACCCTTCAATCCAAGAGGCTCTGTTTAACACCTTTTGGAGCACTGTATCGTTCGATATTGAGGGTGAACACGAACATATACGTCTCCAAAGTCCATGGACAGATGTTCCCAGCCATCTCATCAACACTGTCATATCTAAAGTCCGACCGAGAGCAATCGAACCGATAAAACCATCACATCAATTCTTTCTCTTGATTCCTGATGATGACGACGGCCACGCATTTCTCCTATCTCGCTATGAAAGGGTCCCTCTCCGCTATCACGTCAAACCGACCTGGAGGATAGACGAATGCTATTATTTTGAACTGATCCAGTTTTATGAGGCTTCTCTTCCGAACCAACAACCGGTCGTCCCTCACAATATCAATAGATCGTTCCAAGGACCATTTCCTCAACGGCCACTGCAATCACCGAACTATACCTCAAACATGCAACAACACACACAACCAAATGGTTGGAATCAATTCTCAGCTCCATCCGGATTTTCATCAGGTCAAATCCAAAACCCAAATCAAATCACAAATTCATCTTTCCAACAACCATCGTCACTCCAACAAAATCCACAAACCACCTCTCACCCATATATCCCCAGCCCAGTGCATTATTCCTCTCCTGCCCCAGCGTCACAAACTCCAAATCCCGCTTTCCAACAACCATTGCCACCACAACAAAACAACTTTCAACAGCAACAAAACCACTTTCCACCACAGCAGAACCACTTTCAACCACAGCAAAACCACTTACCGCCACAGCAAAACCACTTTCCACCACAACAGGACCACTTTCAACCACAATCAAATCCTGGTTTCAATCAGACTCCTCCCCAGACGCAACCACAAACAGTTCTTCCACAACAGTCCCAACAGGCACAAATCAGTCCAAATCCTCAAATGCCAGCGCCTCAACATATCTCACCACAAACACCACAAATCCCCAAATTGTCGCTCGATGAACAAAAAGCAAAAGGATATATTTGTGCTTATTCAAATCAGCGAATTACCACTCCAGTGACTTTGGAAGGTTACCCTAACGAATTCTACGAACGTGATGTGATTACCAAATACATTAGGGAGAACGGAATCCATCCTGTCGTGTTTGAAACACTGGATGAAACCATGATTCACCCTGCTCCTGAAAAGGAAGCAGAGATACGAGGTTTGATTCTTTCCATGTCTATCTTGTTCAGCATATTTTCAAGTCTACCCGAACGATTGACTTCAAAACTCGCATGATATTCTGTTTTCAGCGCATTTTCTCTAATTTCTACTTCAAATCCATTCGATGACCAAACCCTTCACGTTTTATGGTGGTTTCTGCACTTCGTCCAACTTTTCTTGATCGGCACACAATTTTTTCAATGTCCTCTGAAATCGAACAGACACATCAGAATAACTATCTATCATGTTCGTTGATATTTCATCTTTTTCTGGGAGATATTGTGAATTCATTTCGAAGACCATATACTGTAAACGATCTACAATGCGAATCACCTCACTCTCATTCCTTTGTTCTCACACATGAACATTGTCATATCGATTATCCTCTTTATTGTCGGTAGCTCAGCGAAGAAGATTGATTTTTCTCCATTTCAAACAACAACAATCAACCCTGTCACCGCACCATTCCCAACTTGGGAGCATGTCTTCGATCACAATAATCTGACAGTAAATGAACTTTTGAAAGGGGCTAAACGACAGAACATTCGGAAAGAAATCAAAGATAATGCACCATTCGACTTTATTCCTCATTTTCATGGTTTTTTCTTATCACCATTCATTTCATTCAGGTGTTGTCCGTCTTGATCAACCGTTAACATGGTCTGATCGTTGTCACCGTTCCAATACAGCCACTATCACAGTTGATCAAGATTCAGGATTTATTCTGAACCTCACAGCTGCTGACCCTGAGGCGTGGTATTGTGCGGATCACCATGCCTACACAACGTCAGAAACTCAGCTCTTTGATACTGTTTTCAAAGCTGTTTGATTTTCTCTTCTTTCGGCATTATTATATTGATAGGGAACACATCTCATCAAACATAAGAAATGGGCATCACCCGAAGAGTATCAATATGTCCTCCAACATGGCGTGAATATGTTCAGTTTCGACTCCAAGTATAAATTTCTTGTTAACTGACCGTCTTCTAAAACAGCGTTTGGACACTCCTCAAGAATGGTCTCTTCCTTCGCAAACTGTTGACTAAAACATATTCCATGAAAGAAAAAGATTTACTCAAGTTCACAACAGAGCAATTGGGTGTTGAGCTTGTACAGAGAAGTGAAACACTTTATCATTCTGGTGTTATCTCAGAAATCAAAACTGGTGACATTTTTGCTCTCCACCGTCTTGATGGCGAGAACCAACTACGTTGGTACTTCACAAACTCGCCAATCACACATGTTGCGATTGCTGTTCGTGAACAGAAAGAAGACGGCACGGATGAACTCTTCGTGTACGAGACAAGCTCAATTGAGTTCACCTCAACCGTTGTACCGCCGTGGGGAGTCGGATTCCGCAAGACACCATTCATGACTTGGCTTGCAGAGTTCCAATCGAAGGGATATTCCGTTGCATGGCTTCCAATCAAACAGTCACTCTCAGACGACTTTGATGTGGCCAGCGCCACTACTTGGTACGACCAACACGTCCAATCCATCAAAAATGAAACTCGAATGTTCGCGTTCTTTGATGACATCAGAAACGACATTCCGGACGAGTTTTCGTTCGAATCGTTCCTCCTCATTTCGTCGATGTTGGAGGCAGAAGTCAGCACTGTTCAGGAAGGGGGCATTTTTGATGTCAAGGCACGTCTGGTCAAGGGACTGTCGCAGAGACTATACCACAAACACGCGATCACATGCACAACACTCGCAGACTGTCTGAACACGATCATGCTCAACGGAGAGTCAGCTGAGGATTATTTCAATCAACCAGAAGACGACACGTGGGTGTATGAAAGTGGGCCTGTTGTGTCGTCGGCGAGCTTTGTGATGAACATGTTGAGAGAGGGGGGTGTTCTCAAGAGAGATGATCTCAGAAAAGTTGAAGGCAGAAAGAAACGAACGGAACAGAAAAAGGAAGATGACGAGGACACGATCAGTTTCGAGGATTTTGTCAAAATGAAGACAGATGCGGAAACAAAGCTGAAACAAAAGAAAACGAGCAGAAAGCAAACCACACAAGACCAGTCCAAAGAAGACCTCACTGAATTCGTCGAATGGATGTCGAAATTCTTGAACGAGACCGAACCTCTCTTCAACACAAACACAGCGGAATCCAACAAGAAAGTGAACATCCAATTCAATGCGAACGAATTGGTCGAAGGGGATGTCACCAAACTCAATATTTACGATACGGAGCATCTCCCGTCGATCTGCTCAGAGGGACTAACTTCAAAGCCTCTCTTCTGCCAACTGACAGGAAAGTATTGGATGGTTCTCCCACAGTTTAATACTGTAGAGCCTGCTGACAACATGTTCGAATAGGAACGTTTGATTCACACTTTCTCAACTCAATTCCATACACCATAGATTTTAGGTCTATGTGATGTGTTTTTTTCACAATTATTTCGAGAATTACATGTCCTCTGATGTTCTCCAGTCGGTTCAACAAAACCTCCACTTGTTGATAAGATCGAACCATCACTCATTTCGATGTCTGAACAATCAAGCTTCCCAAAGCATTATGTTCTTCATAAAATAGCTGGAGCTCTTGTATTTCTTTGGATTGGCTTTATAATCCTCTCTGGGATCACACAAATTGTGTATTTCACGGAAAACTACCTGTCAATGACTATCATGTTCATCGTCGGGTTTATCTTCCTTATCACTTGGTTCCCTAGCATATGTGTGAATCAGTTTGTATTTCAGTTTTCTTTTCATCAATTTAGTCGGAAATCAGTCCATACAAGCCGTCATTATCTTATTGGGTTCCTGGTGTACCTCATATGCGGAAATGCGGCATTCTCTCTTCTATATCTGGACCTTTTCTCGATCTCTTCGTTATACTACTCTGGAACAATCATGGAAGTTTTGGTTGGTGTTCAAGGAGACATTTTGAATGCCGCACTCTTTCCTTCGGGATATCAGATTACTGGCCATCGTTCTGCACTCATTTTTGGGTCAATTCTGCTCGCTGTCATATCTGCAACATCATTCTTCTTCTCTTTTGCCAGTTTGGCGAACATGGTCTCATCATTCTCGTATCGATTCACATCACATCTTCTCACTGCCGTCTTAATCATCATCTCAACTCTTGGAATCGTTGTCTGCGCCCTTAACAATGTTTCATCACACGGACTCTATTTTTCGTCCCGGGGACTCCTTCTTCTGATCTGTTTCTCAATTCTCGTTCTTTTCTCGATTGTACAGCATGTTCTGCTGTGCAAATCTCGTCCAACACACATTCATACCTGTACATTCATTGTTGGCATCGTTTTAGCTTCCATTGGGCTTGTCATTATCATTGTCTTAGAAGCTACTTCACACTCTTCTCTCAAGTCTCTTATCACTCCATCGTTCGAAGCAAAATGTGGAGACATCTTTCAACTGAATGAAGAAGAGAAAGCAGATGTCATCAACACAGCAGACGGTACTCTCACTCACTTTTAACATTTTTTTGATTCTAGCTCTCTGCTCAGCTGCATTTGACCATTTTGCCAAAGCAAATTGTGAAAACCTCATCATCTCATCGTCATCACCGATTCTCCCAGCATCACCACTCGAGGCTTGCACTGAACAAGCCCTCTCACGACTCACGATCGACTCTCTCGCTAGCAACACACTAACCCACCTGAGATTATCAAGTATGAAGCATTGATTGCTTCTTGTACTTTTTCTTCATTTATCAACATCTTCCTGGGCTTTCTTTGTGATTATCTTCTCGATCGTTTATTTTCATCACAAAACTCAATCTTTCTCTTTCTAGATGCTATCTTCATATTGGCTGTGCTTGTGATGATACCTTCTCTTGTTTTCTTCTTTCTTTCCGTCCATCGTCCAAAACCAAAAGATGAGCCACCACCACCTTCAGATGGAGATTCTGAATCTATGAATTCTGGAAACATCCCAGAAAGTGTCTATACACATTCTCTTCTCCAATTTCAGAGCGAATACAAATCGTCAGCTCGAGATCGCTCAGCCTATCCATCAAAATTCATCATTCGGGATATGGAAGATACCTGAATAGGAAAGTTACTCTGACGTTCTTCTCTCCATATTTTGGGAAGGTACTCAATTCTTGATTGAGATTCGTGTCTCCCTTCAAAGGGACAACTCTGGATCCGAATTAGATCTTCTCCGATTGCAGTCAATTGAACAAGACTCATTTTTTGAGACATTTCTAAATCTATCATATCCATTGAATCTTCCAATTTTCAAAATGATTGATCCATCATTCTTACCCACTTTCTTTTTTTGTCTTTTCAACTTCGCGTTCTTTTTGAGAAATGAACTACCGGACAAGTGGGAGGAAAACAGCAGGAAGAGTGGTGAAAGGTTGATATTCAATATTTTTAATCCTTTTTTCATTCTCAATCTGTAGGAGTCACGAGAACAAATACAACTGTCCCAACGATTCCAACCAAATATGTTACAATTCTAAATCCCGATTGTCACGAGAAAAAGGGATTTGGACAACAAGCCTCTCGTTTTGCAGCCCCAGTAGTTTGCTCTTCATCGTGAAATATCCACTTTGTTTTGTCAACACTATTCAGGAACACGAAGGCCCAGAACCAGGTTCTTATTTCCATCCAGTGGATTACGATTTGAAAAGTGACTCATTTTCCAAAAAAGGCTACGGTGATTTTGCTTCAACAGTATCATCCTACCCTCCTCATTCCTTTCTATCAGTCATCCCGCTTTCAAAGGCTCAAACCACCAACTCGAGTTGGACCTGGGGAATATGAGACAACATCTACCCTTTCAACGAAGTCTATAGCCACAGCTAGCTTTAAACAGCCAATAAATACCCAAACACGTTCATTCGACACTCCTGGACCAGGAGCATATACCCGATCTGTTGTGGAAACCCATTGGGTTGATAAAGGAGATCCAACATCAGCCTCGTTTAAGTCGAGCTCAAAACGAGCTCTCCCATCCACACCATCGATCGATGGGAATTATCCGGGTCCTGGGAACTATACAAAACGTGACCAGTTCGATGAAATTGGCCAAAGAATGCGAGTCAGACCATCAACAGAGGGGTTACAAAGTCGAAAGCGTCCACCTGTTCCTGCGTTGGAGGGAGACCCGATGTTTACTCAACGAACCATGACGGGCTATCAAACGAACAGATCACGGCGAACAAATCGTTCCCGTCAGCACAAATCATCAATTGACTCATCCCGCTATTTTATGCCTTCTTCTGCATTTCAGTCAAGATCAAAACGAACTGAATGGAGTAAACACACTGCATTTGTTCCTGGTGTTGGATCATACGATCCATATGTTCAACATGTTCCACAATACGATGAAATCAAAGAATCAGCGAACTTTTCAGTCACCGCTGTGGATAGGTTTGGCGAACCGTACGACAAACCTCGTTGGGACACACATCCAGGGCCAGGCAGCTACGATCCGGAACGCTGCTACAATAAACAACTTCTTGATCTCGATGAGGTTGCAGATCTGTCAACGGTCTCACCTCAAAAGGCCACACGCTCCCAAATTATCTCATCTCCACAGAATGAGAAAACCTGGGGAGATAAGCGAAGGAAACCAGGAACACTTCCGATTGATCTTGTCGTCCGACACAATTCTTCAGTTCTTCATCCAAGTTCAATGTTTCTTTCAGAAACTCAAAGAGATACTCAAAAACGAACATACAATCCGCAATCACTCCACCAGACGAACAATCCACGGTCATCAATTCCTGTTGTAGAAAATCTCATCTCTGATGTCAAACCACCTGGTCCAGCATATTATAGCCCAGAAATACCGCGGAAGCAGTCTTTTCGAAATCCTGAAAAAACTGAATGGGTGTGAAAGTTTTCTTGAGTTTAGAGCTGTCTTCATTTGTATTCATTTCGTGAATCTTTTTTTTTCAACGAACTACTGTCCACGAATCCAATATTTCAGTGACAAAGAGAGGGAACGTTCATCTTCAGAGAATGAAGAAGTTTCTGTGAAATGTCGAAATTATGATCTCAAATATGCGAGAAGAAAGAAGAAAAGTTTCAATCAAAGAGATGTGCGTCACTCTCATCCTCATCCACGTGAGTCTGATCAGCAACGTCCCGATCTGGAGGGATCATCCCTGGGACACGAGGCATAGTGATTCCTAACATTCCGCGTTGAAGTGCAGAAGACTTAACCAGCAGATGTGATCTCATCCACTGTACCCGCATGTGAGCTCGCCTTTCCTCTGTGTATTCCATAAAGACGTATGGAGGAGTGCATGTTTCTGAAAGAGGAAGGAATTCCAGGATGGCACGGAGTGTTGGGGCTCGGAGGCAAAACATATCGAGCTGCTCGGCAGTTTCTGGATAGAGAATGGGAGGTGCAACTAATGGGACAGTTTCGGCGCGAATGATTCTTTCGTGATTCTCCTTGAAGTCGAGGGAACATGTTGGATCGAGAACTTGATTTTGCTTCCACGATTGTGCGATGAGCTCAACCATCTGCCTCCAAGCCTTCCCAGGAGTGTCCCCTTCAACCATGATCGATGGATCAGCTGCTCGGTAAACTTGAAAACGTGGTGGGGCTGTGATCTGAAAGACTGAAGGGGATTCTTTTTCCAACAAATGTCTGTCTGATGGAGCCAATACAATTTCAAGGACGAAGTTCTCTTTCAGCTGTGGCTCTGACGTGTTGAAAACCGCGTCGGCCATTGAATAGAACGGCCGGGAGATCCTCAGACCAAACGGATAGATGATATCTGGCTCAACCCATCCTGGAACATTCGGGATGACTTGTCCAAACGACAGAACCTGCACTGGACCGAGCTGCAGTGGGAGTTGGTATCCAAGGTTCTCTGACGTGGCTTTTGGGTAGTCAGCAGAGGATCTCGAGTGAGGAGGGATGTACACGACGTTGAATGGATAGTGCACCATCTGCATCAGCTTTTGAATGGTTTGTGTCTTTTTCACTGTTATTGGTGTTGAGGGTTTAGACGGTCGATTTGATGTTCGGGGGGTTTTCGGAACGTAACGAGTTTTGTTATCTGCAACTGATTCTGCTTGTTTTGGACCTTTTTTTGGTTTGACTTTGTCTTGCTCTTTCCGGAAATATGCGTCAATCAACATCTGAACAAGTTCTTCGATTTCTCCGAGTCTCTGTCCATCTTCTTGGACAAGGATCCAATCGTGGTCGACAATCCCATTCACAAAGTCATCTTTTTTGAACCCACCGACGAAAGTAGTTTTCGGTTCTCCTGTTTGACGATAGACATCCACATTAACACTGTGCACAGTCGCGTCATTCATCAGATACACATGCCTGTCGAAAAAGACTTCTTTGGATGGCTCTTCTTCTTTCAGCATCTCACTTTCTTCAAGTTTCTCTGTTTGCGGTTCATTGAGAACAGTACGCTCGATTTCAGTGACGAGGTTTTGATCTTCAGCGAGATTGTCGAGAACTTGTTGGCATTTGAAGAGTTGGATGAATTGCTGCGCTCTTTGTAGAATGAACTGCCTGTTTGGAACAGCAGGGACGTCATCATAAATAGTCACATTTTTGATCCTTTTTCGTTGAGAGGGTGACTTTCCTTTGGCAACTTCATCTTCCCTCTCTTCAAACGGTTTGGGCTCTGGCTCTTTACGACCCTCCGTCTGTTCATGTGTCGTCTCATCATTCTCCTTCGCTGTGTCTTCTTCTGTCTTCTTTTTTGGATATCTTTTTCTTTTCTTCTGTTTGATGTTGGTTCTGTACGGGTGGAGTTTGTTGCTCTCTTCGACGTTGTATGGTGGAGGAGGGATGCCATCATCAGTCGTTTCTTTGAGGATGGTTTTGAAGTCTCTGATTGCACAAATTTGCCGTGGGTTCATCCCCTCTTTGAGAGCGATGTCACGAAGAGTTTGAAGGATCTCGAGAGGGATGAAGTATTGGAAGTTCAAGTCTTTATCTACAAGGATATGTGACCAGAAGAAAGCATATTTCTGAATCCCCCGAAAGAGATCTTCATCCAGAATGGAACCAGCGTACCAAGAACAGTTCGGTAGACGGTTCATTATGACAGGGAATGACGAGAGACCGAGCTTGCGGAAGAATGGAGATAGTGAACCGAACAGGGCGTCATCAACAACGTTTTCTTTTTCCTTCATTTCTTTGGAAGAATTCACTTCGCCTGGTGGAGGTGTGAAGTATGGTTTTTTGAAGATGGGGTGGGATGATGGGATTTGGTTTGGTGGATAGATGTGTGGAATCACGTAGTATTGAATTTCCTTCAAAGCAACACGATTGCTTAAAAACAGTTCCGCTTTCGCTAAATTGATAAAATCCCACAACTTCTGTCGAGGAATGACTGGGACGATCTTCTTTGGCCTAGCTGGAATTGGTGGGGTTGCGTTTGTCTCATGTCGTCTGCCATACATCGACCGGCTTCGAGAGGTGCGTTGTTCTGGCAAAAAATTGATTTGGAATGTTGAACGGTTGGACGGAGGGGTCTGGGTAACGGAGGATGAAATTGTTGGGGGATTGTTTGGAATATGAAGATGTTGTTGTGGGACACCAAGAGATGTCTGAGGTGGATTAGGGTAGAAAGAAGGGAGTGGATTCGCCCTCCCCGACTGAACAGTTGGAATGTTGTATTGAGCCATGACAGGCAGGGTGGAGAGGTGATGGATTGGAGGATGAAGTTGGGCGTTGTGTTGTCCCGAGCTTGCGAGTCGAACAGGCACGAACGGAATGAACGCATGTTGCTGCATGGCTCCTGAATACGTTGGGAGAGAGTGGAGTGCGAGTGGTTGAAAAGGTTTTGATTGGCTGAGGACGAGAGGTTGTCTCACATCGTTTGCCTGAGGGAGAGGAAGTGGGTGTGATGGAATCTTCTGCTGTGGTGGATGCGTCTGATATGGAGAGATCTGGTGAGGGAGAGGATGCTGAGGTGAAGCGATTGCTTGCGAAGGATGTATTTGGGACTGGCCGATAGCTTGTTGAGGAAACGGTGGATATGGAGAAACCTGTTGAGCAAATTGTGGCTGAGACTGACCAGTTTGTTGTGGGCGCGGTTGTGATGGCACGACTGGTTGCTGGGGAAGTGGTTGAGGCTGAACAATTTGTTGTGGAGAAGATTGAACTGATCGGACCTGCTGTGAAAGCTGTGGGTTGAGTGGAGTTGACGGCAGTGGGGGAGTCTTTGGGTGGATTGGTGTGTTCGGTTGGGGTGTCGTGCCAATGGAATCCTCTTCTTTCTCTCCGAAGCTTGTTGGTTGGTCGTACAATGCACTTTGACGTAAGTTCCGAAGTGAATTGGGTCGATTCCGCTGTTTTAGAATTTTGGCTTTCCGATCCTCCTCGGCTTTTCGGATCCTTTCCATGTTGTCCCGATTTTCTTGTTGTTTCTTTTCGCCGATTCGAGAAGTCTGATACCAAGTCTTGAATTTCTTGTCTGCTTTCGCGTTCATCGACATCCGTTCCATTTCACGATGCAGGCGAAGATAAAACAGACACAGATAGACATTCGGCTTCTGCTCAAAGCCGAACAACAGTTTGAAGCTATCCCAATACGCGATCAATTCGAGCAGTCTGGCTTTTTTTCTTTCCTTCAACAGCTCAGGATCGACAACGAAGTCTGACATGTCGATTCCGAGTAGATCTTTCGTCTCAGTGGACACTTCCGGTGTGTCCATTTCAGGTTCTTCGTCCTTCAGCATGATGGGTGCGTCGGGCTCACCATCGATTTTGTTTAAGTTTTCCTGAGCCAGAAGGCGTCGATGTTCTTCTTCGGCTCGGATTTCGGATTCGACATCAACTCCAGGAGGGGGGAAGTAGTTGATGATGGCATTCACAAATTTGGTCTTCTCCTTCGTGCTGAAACGGAACAAGATTGTCATATCCAATTCAAACACTTCGATGTTCGGAATCTGGCACGTGAGACTGGAAAAGGAGGATGCATCGTAGATATCTGATGGAACATTCAACTCCTCTGCTCGTTCGAACGATTCCAACTTCGACACAACCATCAGGAGGTCCATCGTCTGGTCAGGATCCGATGATTTGTCGAGTCGGATGTCGAGATGATACGTGCCAATTTTGCCGCTGTTGTCGAGGATGATTGGAATTTGAATGGCTCCAGGGACATGAGATGTGTACGTAGGCGATCGATTCGGAAATTGTGGGAATCCCTTCGGATTTGGAGGAGTTGCTGTATTTTGAGCCGTTTCCCGATTTCGTCTTTTCGTCATTTTTTCGTTTTCTTCTTCGACTGTTGTGGATTCTTTGTGAATCTTCTGTTCGATCCTGATGAAGGCTTGAATGAGAGTTCGTGTTCTTGTTTTCAGAACTGTTGCAGACGGAAATCCATTTGGATCCACTTTTTTGTCAGCTTTCTTCTGTTTTGGGCCTTTCTTCGTCGATACTTCTTTCCCTTCGCCTTTGAGCTCATCCTTCTCATCCTCATGATCTTCGTCTTTCTCCTCCGCCTTTTCATCATCTTTATCTTCGCCTTTCTCATCATCATTATCATCCTCTTTTTTATCTTCCTCCTTTTCATCATCTTCTTCCTCGTTCCCTTTTTCTTCTGCTCGTTTGACCTCTTCCACATCCGCAGGTCCAACGACCTGCAAGAACGGCAGAGACGGATCATTTCTGATTTCATGAAAACTGTCTGCTCCATACCGCCAGACACCAACCAGCAAACCTCGATCGAATTGTGGTGACCACCAAATGGGGAGTGATGATCCCTTCATTTTGGCGGACTCAACAAGAAGGAGAGGATACTCCGCCGAGGCTCGATATGAGTACGTCAGTGTGTCAACGACCTTCGGACCGGGAGGTCCGCCAGGTTCGGTCGGGTCGTAGACTCGATTTTCATCAGCAGCCGAGACTTTGAAGTCTTTCTTTTGTCGATCAAGAACACGAGCCTGTTCACGTTCTCCTTTCCAATCGCCTGTGATCAATCGTCGGAGTGCTGTCTGACGGTCCCATTCTCGAATGAAATTGGTGGCTCGAGATTTGATCGAGTTATACCCTTGGCGGATGATGGCAGGGTCAATTGTCATCGGGGCTGTCTTCTGCAGCTTTTCCCAACTTGGCATTTCTGGTTCTGGAGGGTAGTTGTTGATCTCTTCTTCGAGTTGGTTGATGACAGTGTTTTGTTGTTTGGTTGACGAGGAATTTGAGAGTTGGGAGGAGGTTGTTGCAACTTGGAATTCATCGAACTCATTGGCTCTTTGTTTGAGGTTTTTCAGCTTTTCTTGGAGACGTTTGAGATGATCCTTTCTTTCCTTCTGTTGCTCGATAACTTTCCCAACAGTTTCATACAACCAAACGAGTCCGTTTCCAAACCTGACGGTATCTTGGAGGGTTCGTTGTGGGAACGTCTTGGCGCGGATGACATCGTATCGCTCACCATACCTCAGCAACGCTCTGGTCAATTTGGAAATATCTCCCAACCGCCATGAACTCTGCTGGCCATCACCCTTGGCCAGTCTTCTGAATACAGTGCTGGACTCTCTGTAGTTTCCATCATCATCTCTCTGGTCATCGTTGTGGTTTGACTCATCCCCATCGTCGTCTTCGATGATTTGATCTTCCTTGACGCGCACGACAGATTCGGTTTCAACCTCGGAGTATTCTCGCTGATGACAGGAACATTCTGAGTTGGAACATTCGGGACGGGAGTCCTCGATATAGTTCCCCCATTCAAGACCGGCCTGTTCCATCATCATCCCCACGTCATCTTTGAGAGAATCAGGCAGAACGACATTAAGGTCAGTTCCGTTTCCTTGCACATCGAGAGTGAGTGAGGATGGGAATTGGGGTTCTGGTTTGATGAGTCGAGTTGGAGTCGTTTCATCTTTTTCCATCGCTGTTTGTCCTTCTTCTTTTTGTTCGGTGGCTTCCTTTACCTTCTTCCGTCGATGTCGATACATTCTCTTTCGAAACGTCCTCCTCTTGGACTGAACCGATACCTTTGATGTTCGCTCTCTAAGTCTTGGGAGAAAGGCTTCCTCTTCCATCATCGCTCGAGCACTTGCTGCAGGAAGCAGTTTGCCCCAAAAGTTTGGATCGTCAAACTCATCTTTCTGGCCTTCATTCGTCACATCTGTTCCATCTTTCATCATGAATGATGCTTTGCTGAACACGTTCTTTTCTTCGCCAGCGTGTTGATATTTCAACACCTTCGAGCGATCGAGGATTTGATCGATTGTTGCTGCTTCAAACTCGGCTGCTTTCGCATCACCATCGTCATCGTCTCGCAGTGTATTGTAAGCTCCCTTCTTCAGAAGATTATCGATTGTATCCCGATCCATCTGAGGAGCAGACGAGCGCACACCGCTCATCACCGCTCGATCGAGTCCGAGCTTGAGAGAGGCTCTGTTGAACATCTCCTCTTCGTATGTGTTGTGGGTAATGAGTCTGTAGACTGTGACGTTCTTCGTCTGCCCGATTCTGTGACATCTGGCCTGGGCCTGAATATCGTTTTGCGGGTTCCAGTCAGAGTCGAAGATGATCGCAGTGTCTGCAGCGGTCAAGTTGATTCCGAGACCACCGGCACGTGTGCAGAGGAGGAAGACAAAGCGATTTGAGCCTTCCTTGGAGAATCTGTCGATCGCGGCTTGACGGTTGCTTCCAGTCACACGACCGTCAATTCGTTCGAAGGGATACTTCTTCCATTTTAGATATTTCTGAAGAAGATCGAGTACTTTGGTCATCTGAGAGAAAATTAGGACTCGATGCCCTTCCTGATGGAGACGAGGAAGCAGCTTGTCGAGCAGGACTAACTTTCCTGATGACATCACAAGGAGAGCAGCCTGGTCATTGAGTGAGTAGGCATGTGTTTGTTTAATGATGGATTCTTCTGCTCCTTTGATCAGAAAAGGATGGTTGCAGCACTTTCGCAGTTCCATCATCACGTTGATAAGATTCGGGACGTTTGAGGATTTTGTCGAACCTTGAGCAAGAAAAGTGAAGTTCTTTTCGTGGATGGCTTTGTAGTACTTCTTCTGAAGACGAGTCAGCTCAACTTCGATGATAGTCTCTTCTTTGATCGGGATTGAATCTTCCACGTCATCCTTCAACCGCCTCAACAGGTACGGTTTGAGAACTTTGTGAAGGTCGTTGATTTTCTCTGGATGATCATTGATGTCACCAAATTTCTGGAGGAAGTGGGCCTCAGATGGAAATTCACTGGGCTGGAGGAAGTTAAGAATGGAGAACAGTTCTTGCATGTTGTTTTGGAGTGGTGTTCCTGTCAGGAGGAGTCTCCGATCAACATGAAGTTGCTTCAACTGCCAGAAGAGTTTAGATTCACGGCTTTTGAGTTTGTGGGCTTCGTCGACAACGATGAGTCTCCAATGAACTTCCATGAACCAGTCCAGGTTCTTCTGAACAGTTTCAAAGGTTGATATTAACACTTCAAACCCAACACCAATTTGCTTTGTCTTTCGTTCGTTTAATCTGATCCATTCAATCTCACGGATGAGCTCGAGAGATGTGGGGTTGCCATGGAATACAATTGAGTTGAGATCAGTCCAGTCTTCGATCTCTCGTTCCCAGTGAGGGATGGTTGAGAGAGGAGCAACAATTAAGAATGGGCCTGGGATTTTCTCGACACGTGCGATGTGGTTGATGAAGCTGAGGGATTGTGCTGTGTTGTGAGTGACAATGAACGAGTCGGTGATGTAAAGATGGGATGAATCAGAAATGAGAATGCATTGGGCAGGCTCTGCGCGGAGTTGTTTGACGGATGTGATCATACGATGTGAAGAGGTTGATGTGAGTGGTCGATATTGACTGATTGAATCAGCTAATTTGGACAACTTGCTGAAGTTGAATTGGGGCGGGAGAGTGAAGTGAAGAGGAGTCGAAGAGGCGGTCGATGCATCGGAAGCTGCAAAGCCTCCGAGAGATCTGATGAGTTCTAATGTTGCCTGAACTGTGTTGGTTTCAACATTCATTGAAATCATTCCTTTTGTCTCCATTTCTTCTGAAACAACGCACCTTTCCGCTTGTTCCATCCTTCTCAAAAGTTCAGAAAACCTCTCCTCAACGCTCAACCCAACAGAAGACAATGATTGGCACTGATATTGCTCGATTGGAGCAGCGATTGGGACAAAAAATTGCGGTTTCCCTTGTCCGTCGAGAAGAGAGTCTTTGATACTTTGAAGTTCAACCGTCATCATGCTCCCCTCTTTCCCAAGTTGTCCAATTGTCCACAGATGCTCTGCGGTACATTCAGTGCTTGTTCCATCTGAAAAAGTAACCTGAAAAATGTCTTTAATCCCTTGTGGATACACCTTCTCCACTTTCGTCGCTTTTCCGTTTGAGGCCGCGATCACTTCGTCACCTTCTTTGATGTCTCCCATCTTCCTCCATCCGCTCGGTGTTAGAATGTTTGCAGTGAGTGGCTGTGCCTTGCCGAGTCCCATTTCATCAGCCAAAATAGCATTTCGTCCTTGGTACCAGTTGAAGATCATCCAATTCAATCCTTCGACTTGATAGGAGCGCAATTCGTGCCCGTTCTTGTATTTTGGGCTTTTTTTCCATCTCTGACGGACTTGGCTTTTTGCATCATCGGGATCAGGGTATTCTGGCTCGATGTTATCGCGGATTGGTGGTTGAGCCATTCTTCGGTGGTAATCAGCAATTTTATCAGGAGCAACAAAGTGTTCCTCCCATTCCCATGTGCTGTCACAATATTGCAGTCCTTTCCATTTAACTAGATATTGTTTGCGCGTTGGCACGTCGACTTGCATTCCTTCTTCAGATTGGGTGTTGCCATCGGGGTCAATATCAGGAGGAACGTAGTATGGATCTGGAGCATCAGACTCACCAAGAATTCGATCAACTTCTGTATATTCTGGAGAAAACGGTTCAAATTCTTCTTCGAATGCATCAACATCCCCGGAACTGGATCTAGAGAAATTTTCTTCGATTTTCTCTCTCATTTTCTTTAAAAACGTTTTGTATTTCATCTTCCAATGCAAGTCTTGGGAAAGGTCTTCGAATGGGATCCAACTACAGTGGATATATGAAGCATTTTTCCATTTGACGAGGAATTCGAGCAATGAAGGGTCAGCCTCGAGTTGCTCCTCGGTAGGAAACGGTAAAAGAGGGAAAGTTCGCATAAGAACAGCACCATCTGAAGAAAGGCCTGGCGATTGACCTTGGGGACCAGGCGTCGGAGACGGTGATAGGTGAGAGATTGGGAGGTAGGGTGTGAGAGTGTTCTGAAATGGAGTGGTCTGAGTTGAAGTTTCAGTGTTCACCTGCGAAAGTGAAACGTTTGGGTCAGGTGTTGGCGAGTTCGGACCATGATCCGTCTTGAATCGAGTTGCGAAGATCTTCTCCCATTTGATACCATCGTCTTTCGGTTCTTCTTCATGAGAGTGAGAAGAATCCGAGAAAGGTGAAGAATCATCATTAGACTGTCCAGTGTCATCATCTTTCTCGATGGTTTTTTTATGTTTTTGAGGATCATTCTGGACTCGAGTACCTCGTATTGATTTTTCAAAACTGTCAAACTCCTCGTCGTAGAAGTCTTCATCGTCTGAGGCATTGTGGGTCTGTCTCTTTCTTGGTTTGGGCATCAGACCAGGAATCAAGTTGATTTTGGTTGAAGTTGATCCAGACCCCTAATAGTTGACATTCTCATTGAGTTTAGTGTCACATGTGCCATACTTCATAGACCTGATAGATATCATGATGATCAACGTGGTCCTGAATAGCTTATCATGAAAGGGAAGTCCTTCATTGTCTGGACTCATTCATCTTTTCTCAGAGAAGACAGATGGTTCCTCCTTAAGAGGTACAAATGCAAATTTTCTGGAACTCACTATCAAACCATGTTCATTTCTAGTGATAAACGATTTCAAAATGATTAATCACGATTCAACCATTGAATACTCAGCATTCATCGACAGAACATTATCAATTGATGTACCGGAGAATATAGTCATATTCAAATCCAGAAATCTGACATACATGAAGATCGAGAGTGATTTTTTATATTTTCTCCCATGAGGTCGATGATAACCAGAATTCTGAAGGAATTCAAGAAACATCACTTCTACGAATTTCAACCACGGAATGTCGATAAAATACAACAAATTTTTGAGACAGAATGCGATCAAGAGTGTTCCTTGGTTTTTCATCAATTTTCTTCCCAAATTCGGATGGAGAGGTGTGATCCAACCATCATGAATGTCTGATTCAGATCAGATCTCAGAAAACAGTCCCTCAAGACGTAAGAATCGGACATTCAATAGTGGTGTTTCCGATATTTTGGTAGTAAAAGACCAAACCGGAATTTACCGTTCCACATCCTTTTCTTTTCGCTTCGGAATTTTCCGAGCATCAGACCCCGATAATGTGGTTGTCAGAATAAATGTCAATAATATTCTGTCAGGCCTCGAAATGTTTATCACTGAAACCGGGCTTGGATACTTTGAAACATATACAGTATGCACACGGACAGATTGAGCCATTCTTCTATCACTCGCGAATAACCACGATTCATTTTCTACGGGAAATGAAGTGCACGCGATCAACTTCATTTTCGTTCATTTCGTTCACTCTTCACGATCACATCTCCATTTTTATCTCAACAACATAGGATCCACACGCTGTTAATGATATCCAAACTCAAAAGGCAGATATCTTATTTGATCAAGATCTTAAACGACATTTTGTCCCTCCCAAGGATAGAGCTGCAGATCTCAAGTATCTCTCATCTTTTTGTCAACAGGAACAAACACCCTTCCTCCTTTTTCTTTCAATCTCCCACAATAACTACATCTTTCCCTGGATATACTAGACCTAAAAAACTCACTCATCAAACAGCAACTATTTCTCATGCTCGCAGAACCCGATTCCCATCATCAGCTCAATTGTCATCTCTCCCTCTCCATAGTCTGTTTATATCTCTCTCCTCGATTTCTTTTCAAGTGGGTGAAAACAAAATTGTATTTACTTTGTGGAGAATTCGACGGAGAGGAGCCTCAAAAGCGTTCTCTAACGAGTCAAATGATTCCACATCTTCAGTCACAGATTCGGAACCAACCAGGTCTACTATCCGAATATTTCTGCTATTTTTATTTTATTAGCGTTTTCGTTCTTACCTTCACTCTTTTTTGGTCATTTCTCTGCTCCCAGGAAAAAATCATTAACAGCCCGCTTGTTTGTAGTCGACTCGACATCACCAATCGTCGTCAGTGATATTGATGGCACAATTACACGATCAGATGTCGGTGGACAAATCCTCCCGAGTTGGGGGTGTGATTCTCCCTCTCCCTCTCATTCATCTCTCCTCTGCGCTCAGAATTGACTACTCACACGTTGGAATCTCTGTCATGATGAGTCGAATTGCAGCCCGGTTTCATCATTCCCTTTTCTCATTGTTATCATACACCCTCACGATCTTCTCTTCAAAGCGGATACAATTTTGTGTACCTCACAGCGCGAGGGGTTGGAGCATCTCAACGAACGAAGACAATGCTTCAGCGGGTGCAGGAGAAGCACGGGCCGATGAAAGAGATGAGTGTGCTTTTAATCGAACGTCACTTCTTCAGTTAAGTATTCACGCAAACAGAACGAAGTGGAGCTGAAGGAGTTGAAGCAGCAAGCACGATTGAAACGAAAGGAGGAGAAACAAAGAATGAGGGAAGCGAGGAGAAACGCTGGTTACAGCGCAAATTCTGAAGATGACAGTTCAAGTAGTTGTGGGAGCTCTGGAACACCAACCAGCTTTTGGAGTGCATCGGAAGATGATTATGAACAGTTTCCATCTCTTTTTTCTTGACATCACATTTGTTAACACAGACTTCCCACAACACTTGAGATAGAATGGCAGACTCAGAAAGAAGCGGTGAAGAAGATGAGAAAGATGCATCCGTATCTTCCATCTGGCCCAGTTCTCTTTTCACCCTTGTCGCTCTTTGGATCATTCCGGGCCGAGGTCGTCTCCAAAACGCCGGAGTTGATGAAAATGTTGGTGTTATATGAAGTGAATGATTGTTTTGGTCCGTTCGAGACGAAGAAAGTCGTTGATTCAACCCCACAAGGAGGAAGAACGCGAAAACGAAGAATTATCCTCCCAAGACCTGAGCGAGGTTTGCTCCATGACTTGATCAACTTCTCTTCTTCATCTTTTGACAGTCTTTTCCAATCAGATGATGTGGAGTGGAATCGGAAACAAATCAACGGACATCCAGGCGTACATCAGTTGTGGTGTCTCGTTCAATCGCATCGTCATGATGGAGAAAGGGGGATCTGTTTGGATCTCGCGCAAATGGTTTGGGTCGCTCTACTCTTTGATGGGGCTGAGTGATGAGAAGTCAAAATGGAAAAGAGCGGCAAGACTTCGGAAGAAGGAAGAGAAACAGACGCTGAAGGATAGAAAGGAAGAAAAAAAGAAGGAGAAGACGACTGCAAAGACGAGGAAAGAAGAGGAGGAGAAAAGAAGAGAAGACGCATCAAAGAGGCAGGATGAAGAAGATTATCAGAAGAGAAAGGAACAAAAACAGCTCAAGAAGACAGAAGAAAGGGACGCAAGACTGAAGAGGAAACTTGGCGAGGCGGAAGAAGACGCCATGAATGAACGTTGGAAGGAGACGTTTTATCTCGAAATTCAAGGTTTGTTGTCGTGATGAGTCAACTCTTTATCTCCCTCACTCTTCATCTTGTCCAGAAACCAAGTATCATCGCCAAAGAATGAAAGAAGAGTTTCGAATGAAGGAAGAAGAATTGGATCGAAAACTACAAGCATCGTTATCTTCATCATCTATCTCCAAACCGGATGAGGACAGACTTCAGCGGAAACTCCGAAAAGAGGCAAGAAAGAAAAAGAAGAAAGAACGGCGCGAGAGATTGGAAGCAGAAAAAGCACAAGTTCGGGCTGAAGCACAAGAAGCAGACAAGAGACTGAAAGAAGTCCACAAGATGAAGAAGACGGAATATTCTCAAAAGAAGCGAGAATTGAAGGGGGAACGAAAAGTCTCTGAACTGAAGAAAGAACTGGATGGCTTGCTGGCATCAATGGCTGCAAAATTGTCTTCAGAGCGAGGCCTACACGATGGCCGACTCGCTCAACGAATGATCCTCGATGTTCCTCGGGAAGAAGAGGAAACACAGCGTGAGGCCGCCCTTCAGAAAGCATTCTCGAATGTTGAAGCTATCATCGGAAAGGGAAAAGAAGTGGCAGCTGATATTGAACAGCGAATGGTTGACTGGAAAGAAGAGAGACGACTGGAAGGAGAAAGAAAATGGGCAGAAGGAGAAAGAAAATGGGCAGAACGAGGCTGTTCGGAATCTCCTTCGACGATGGAACCAACCATCATCCGGCCAGTGACCAGTTATCCCCATCGAGCCAATTCGTCAAACCGGCCACAATCGGAATTACGGACACCAGAAGGAACGTCAATTGCATCTCCTCAAGTCGGAGTCTCGCCATTTGACAGCATGTCGGCAACGACGATGTTTGATGGAATCTCATCAGCTGTGTCTCAATCTCCTCACTTGCCAGTCACAACCGCTCTGAATGGCCCAAGCTATGGACAGTTTTTTGCACAACTCCCATCACGGATTCCTCCTCTCCCAAAACTTCGTCCTCACCCTCCTCCGATTCCACCTCGCCAAATATCAATCATCACATCTCCAACAACTTCAGCTTCCATTCAATCTGTGTCTGTTCCAGTGAACAAGACACAATCAGACTCGACTTTTCCTCTTCCATCAAGACCTCCACCGCAACCCAAGCCGAGTGGCGTCTTCTCTCCAAATCGACTTCTTCCTCCCATCGCGCCATCTCGACCACCACCATCGCCAATCACAGTCACTCTGAATGGCCCAAGCCATGTACAGTATTCTGTTCAGAACCACGGGCAACCAAAAGCGGGACATGGCCTCGCAATGGCGCAGATCACTCGATCAACATCGAATCCTCCTCTTCCTCTTCATCCTGCACCGTCCTCCATCCATAACATATCGTCTTCTCCGAGCGCGCGCGTCACTGAGAACGGAGATATGACTCAAAAAGACAAAAAACTCAAAGAAAAGGAGGAGCAGAAGAGATTGAAGATGGTTGATCGGCAGATGAAGGAAGAGGGGAAGAAGATCAAGGAAGCCGAAAAGATACGAGAAGAAGAGAAACAAAGAGAGGAAAAACGAATTCGGAAAGAAAAGAAAAATCAGGAGAAAGAAACCCGTCAGGAAGAAAAACGGAAGACTGAAGAAGAAAAGAAGAAACGGGAAGCTATGCAAAAACTTCAACGAAATGAGGGAAAACCAAACACTGAAAATCGTCAAGGAGACTCTCGGGACAATGATGACGAGTGGACAGAGTCGAATGAAGACAACAATCTGAGCACGTCACTTTCGAACACAACAAACTCGACGACTGCACAACAGAGTGCGATACAACACACGTCTGGATTGGCTGCACTCATTGCCAACCTCCGATTGCAGATGAAGACGACGATGTCACTCTCCCAGTCTCTCATGAAATCTCCTCAAAAGCCACAGAGATCGCCGACTTCATCACCACCCCTCCATTCTCCCAAAACACCAGATGACGGTGTTTCTTTTTTGTTGGTTGACCGACCCTCTATGGGATTTGACGGAGATGACCCCAGCGACCTATTCTCTCATCTTCTCGTGCCACAGAATGGAGCAGGCGAACTAAATGACGACGAACAGCCTGATGAACTCGATACTGAATGGGAACCCATGAATCCGATTATGGATAATGATGAAATGCAATTCCCATTCATTGAGAAGGAGTTCGAGAAATGGCGAGAACTGCGACAAACCAAACTCCGCTACCTTCAAGGAATTCGCCATTCAGTCCAATCTTTCTTCGTAACCGACGCAGGCCATGAACTGCTTCTGCCATACTCTGAAACTGCTGAAACAGAACTGGACCGACGTCGGGGTCGATACGAACTGGACAATTCGAAGTCTTTCTTCAGATATGAAACTGAACATCGTATGCATGACGATTGGATCGACATCCTCTACCCATACGGAAACAGGGGGTTGAGTGAGTTCAATCAATACTGTTTCTGGGATAGATTCCAGTCAGTCGGGTTGTGTTGGAATGGGGCTTGGCTTCTGGGAGGAAAGAAGGGGAGAGTCCAAGAAGAACCGGAGAGTGTTGTTGATCCGAAAAGACAGAAGGAAGTGAAACCCATTCCCTTGTCTTTTGATCCCTCAGCTCTCCAGTGGCCTTTGTATACACAACGAAATACGGGCACTTGGCAGCTCCACCGAACAGACGACTGGTGGAACGTGTCATCGCCATATTTTGGGCCCACAATCACTCATTTTCCATCGACCGTCGCTCCTCTGTATCCCTCCCTTTCTTCATATTCATTTTATTGTTTTCTCCCACTTTCTCAGTCCAGTCACTCAAAGGGTTTTTCACGAAGATCGATCGGAGAGCAGTCAGAAGTATCCGTTCGTCACGAATTCTGTGCGGATTGACTTTTTGGCCCATTTTACTGCTCCAACTCCTTCTCTTGAACCCTGGATTGCCCATCTTGATGTCCACAGCAGGAACGATATGGTTTGTGGATTTTCTTTTGTTCTCGGCTTCAGTGGACAGAGATTAATCGAGAGACGTTTGAGGAATACCACAGCAGTGATAATCCTTTCTTTCAAATCCCGTTCAAGCCATTCTTTAGTTCACTCCCAACGTCACAGTATCTCCATCACTCCCTCCGTCTCTCTTTGCAACACCCTGCCCACGTGTCACCCCATCCTGACAAGATCCTCTCTCCCTTTGTTCCTTTCAGTTCCTTTTCTCTTTCGTTCAATTCTACCCGATGAAATTTTTTTTTCTCCTAATTCCCTTTAAACACTTTTTGTACTTCATCACAAATTTGGCGAATTCCTATCTCTCTTGCCAACACTTTGAATAAGATCTAGTGAATCCAAGCGCTATATCACAGTAATTAAGATTTCTGAGCTTAAATCAGTACACGTTCTATTATTTACAGCATCTTCCGGATTCGAAACGAACATAATCAGTTCTTACGGACTTGAAAAAAGAATTGATTAAAAAAGTGGTTTGATCGAATCCACAATCGACCACTCTTCATTTCTTTGACTCACTTAATGCAGGGTCATGGAGACAATAGGCATATCACGGTGGGGAAAGGGCCTCAGTCACATAAGTTCTGTTCGAACCGAGTTCAAACGACCAAGTTTTCCTGGTGGTCATATCTTCCTCTAAGTCTGTTCAACCAACTCAAAAAATTCTCCAATCTCTATTTCATTTTGAACATGGGGTTAAATTTAATGTATGTCATCCTTTTCTTTTCAATAGCAAACAAACACTCCCTCAAAACTCCGATCTTCACTCCAGCCCTGGAATCAATATTGTCAGCCCAACTTCTTCAATCATTCCAGTCATCTTTTTGATTGGGATTGGACTGGTTACAGACCTCATTGAAGATCTTCGACGTTTTTATGCCGATAAAAAAGTCAACAATGTTCCCACTCAGGCTTATCGTGATGGTTCCTTTCAGACGATCCCGACACTGGAACTCGTTGTGGGGGATCTTGTCCTCATAAAAAGGTACTCTTTATCATTTTTATTTCATCGTTCTTTCAGCAATGAGGAAATTCCAGCAGACTGTGTCCTTCTTGCTTCAACGGAAGAGAGAAACGTTGCGTACGTCAACACAATGAACTTAGATGGAGAAGGAAATCTGAAAACGAAACATTCACATCCATTTCTCTCGACAATTCTTCGTATGTTTAATAATATTTTGAATCTTCTCACCCTAGATGGTTTACCATTCGACACAAATGAAACAACTGGAGCTGTTTCTCTGAAAATGGACGAACTCCGTCCACAGATATCAACCCTCAAGGGAGACCTCCACTGTCTCCAACCAAATCGAGAAATCAACCAGGTCAGTGGATGAATTCACATCTTTATTTCATTGTCAAATATTTCAATCGTTTCTCAGTTTGCCGGCAGGTTTGAATTTCATTCGAAATCGGAACCAGCGTCTCTGTCAACGGCCCAACTTCTTCTCCGTGGTTGCTTCTTGAAAAATACTCAATATGCTCTTGCTCTTGTTGTATATACTGGAAAAGAAACAAAGATGCAACTTAACTCACGTAAGTCGAAAGGAAAATTCTCCCGACTCAATCGGCGTCTAAATTGGTCGGTTTTGGTCATGTTCATGCTCCTCCTGTTCTACATGTTCCTTGGGGCTGGCCTCCAAGTTTATTTGAATGTATGCTTTTTTCTGCCCCTCTCATTATATTTATTCGTTTCTTCGTCTTGATCGATTCCATCGCCATGAAATGACATTAGAATTCACAAGGAAGTGATCACCCTTACCTTGCAACTGAAACAATGAACGGATTTGACTTCGCATTCCAACTTCTTGCAGGCTTTGTCTATTTTCACAACAATCTCCCAACATCACTTTTCGTCTCCATCGAAATTGGTCGGTTTATCCAGATGTTCTTCCTTCAATGGGATCATCAAATGCGCGATGAATCCCGTGGAAGTGATGGGAAGATGATCGCTAGAACTTCCAATCTCAACGAAGAACTTGGAATGGTGTGTCTTTCTCATCACGATCATAACATCCTCTCTCAAGATTCGACACATTTTTTCAGACAAAACCGGCACTCTTACGGCCAACAAAATGGATTTCAAGAGGGCATCATTGGGGCATTCTGTCTTCAACACTGATCTCGACAAACCACCACGCCCTCGAGTAAATTCAACTGTTTCAGTGAAAAGCGAGCCACGTGAGATTTTCAATGGAATGTCAAATACATGTGAACACCAAGCATTCAAGGATCTTGCCCATTTATATTTGGATGAATGTGTCCCAACGTACTTGTCCAATCCATCGTCAACAGGTAACAATTCAGTCTCACCGAATCTTCCTCCAGCTCCAGGACTCCCTTCACCGTCTCTGGACCTTCCTCCACCCCCCACTGGTCTTCCACCACCTCCAATTGGTCTTCCATCTCCTATGTCGGACCTTCCACCACCGCCTGATGATCTCCCTCCTCCTCCGGCAGATTTCTCTCCCCCTATTCAACTATCTGCGCCTCCAACATATTTAAATCGACTGGATTCGAAATATAATGCGTTTCATTTTATTAACGCTCTCCTTCTCTGCCACGAGGCAGTCATCGAGTCTCAACTCGATCTGAAGCTCCTCCGAGGAGAAATCACTGCGCCACCACCTCCGATCGGAAACATGTCAGTTAATGCAATTCCAGAGAATAAAAGCTCCGTTGAATTGTCCAATCTCCACGTCGATGCCAATGGAGACAAAGTGTTTGAAAAGATCTATCAATCGACTTCACCGGACGAAATTGCACTCTTATCAGTCATTGCCAAACGTGATATCTGTTATCTGAGCCGAACTGTCGACACTATTGAAGTGAATCTGAAGAACCGCACCCATACATTCCCACTCGTTGCCCTTCTCCCTTTCACATCTGAACGTCGTCGAATGAGTGTGATTGTGCGTCTGGCTGATGGGACGAATCGTTTGTACATGAAGGGGGCTGATTCATCAATCATTCCTCTGTGTACCGTTGCCGAACAAGAAAAGGCTGGGGACGTGATGGAGTCTCAAGGAATCGTTGAGCAGTTCCATAACATTCTTGCGTCGATTGACGATTTCTCAAGGGATGGCCTTCGGACATTGGCTGTGGCCACTCGTCTGATCCCTGAGAAAGAGCTGGACATTTTCAAACAAAAGTTGAAGACTGCTCAGGAACAACTGGTTGGCAGAGAGGAGGCGACTGCGAAGTGTTTTGATGAATTGGAACACAACATGGAATTGGTGGGGTGCACAGGTGTTGAGGATGAGCTCCAGGAAGACTGTCCACAGACTATCTCATTCCTCAAGGAGTGTGGAATGAACATTTGGATTTTGACCGGAGACAAAGTTGCAACAGCTGTCAACGTTGGGTTCACATGTGGTCTGATCTCTCGAGACACAATCCCAGTTTACATTACGGACGACTCTCTCAAGGAATTCAATGAGACTCGAGTGAAGATGGGGAAAGAGTCACTCTATACAGAACACGTCAAAGTCGGATCAGACACTGACAACCTCAAGCTCCCGAGTCGGCTTCCATGTAAGAAGGCACACGAAGATGCTGGTCTTACTGAACCAATCCAGATCCTTCTGGATGATCTTTTGTCGGAGAAAATCAAGCGAGAAGAGACCTCACGAGATAACAACAACGATGGAGGAAACATTGCCATCATCGCAGATGGATATGCTCTCAACGTGATCGTCTCGTCGGCAGTTCTTGTCGACAAGTTTTTGAAATTGGCTGAGCTCGGTGTGGGTGTTGTCTGTTGTCGAATTGCTCCGATGCAGAAGGCATTGATTGTGCGGATGGTTCGATCTCGACGACGAGATATCATTTCTCTGGCCATCGGTGACGGTGCAAACGATGTATCAATGATCCGAGAGGCCCATGTTGGTATTGGTATCAAGGGAGTTGAAGGAACAAGTGCATCCCAAGTCTCTGATTACTCAATCGCGAAGTTTAAGTACCTCAAGCGATTGCTTGTTGTCCACGGCCACTACAACTTCTACCGTCTTTCAACTATGATCAAATATTCGTACTACAAGAACCTTTCATTCTGCACTCAATTTGTCTTCTATTTGGTGTACACGTTGTGTTCTTTTCAAGTTCCATACGACAGCCATTTTATTTCGTTTTTTAACCTCCTGTACACATCTATTCCCATCATTGTCACCATGCTCCTGGACAAGGACATTCCGGAATGGCTTCTCGAAAGGCAACCAAAAATCTACAAACAATACAGAAACGGCAAATCTTTCACTATACGGACTTTTATCAAGTGGCTACTTCTCGGATGGGCTGTTGCCACTTGTATGCATATTTTCCCCCATCTCTCATTTTTTCTCCATTAGTCCTCTTCTTCTCGGGAATGGTCTTCCACAACTACGGCGAAGTCTCAAAGAACGGAACAGTTGAGGGACTGTTGTTCTATGGGGTGATGACAGGGACAGCTGCTTTCACTGGAGTAAGTTTTGTGTACCTCTGGAAGACACAGTTTGTCTCTGACTTTCTTTCTGAATGATATCTTCTCAGGTACTGGACAATTCTAATCTTCATTGGGTTCATCCTCAGCATCCTCATCTATGGTGTTGGATCAATCCTCGTGACAGTTGTTACAAGTCTCGGGAAAGATTTCTATCACGAATTCTTCCACGCCTTCGCTTCTCCTGTCTTTTACCTCTATATTCTCTTCACAACACTGACAGTAGCAGTACTGTTCACCATTGTCTACTAGTCTGCCTTCTTCTTGATTATTCTCCTTCAGTTTTGAACGCGAGTTTTGCGGTGACGTCAAGGTTCGAGCAATCAACACGTACATTAAAGGTGCACGATGGCCCCACAAGCCGATAAAACAATCATGAATCATTTTTCTTCATTCTGCACATCATCCTGTCCGTAACTGGCGGTCCCTAGTGCTTGTTTTGGGTTGTTGTTCTTCAAAATTGAATGCTAAACTATGGATGAATCATATTATGAAGTGTGAATCCCATGGAAGTGAAATGTGCAATGAAATATGAATCGGTTGTTGCCTGCGTGTGAGAAGCCAGCCGAGACTGGAGGATGAAATGCGTGGTGAAAAGAGAGAGAAACGAGGGACTGACCAAAGTCAGGTGATGTGCTCAAATGCGATTTGATGAGATGAGATTGATGTGTAAAGTGATGATATGTGTTGGGGTGATGTGTGTTGATTTGTGAAGTGAGGAGTCAGATACATTGTGAAGATGTTTTTCAGACGTAGTGCCATACCCACCGATGAAATCGTTGTGATGAATGGTAGATGAATACAATCTCCAAGCAGACCTGATGAAAGGGAGATACTCAGATGTTAAATGAAGGGAGTGTGATGGCTGCACAGCTCCGCAAAGTTGGCGGAGAAGTGAGAATTAAGACGAAAAAAAAGTTGTAACAGCCTTTCGTTTCTGTTGTGAATGTGAGAGTTTGTTGGAGATGAGAAAGTTTGGCTGTGTTTTGACGTCGACCTGAACGATGATTCTGCTGGTGTTGTTTGATGAAATCAAGCACGAGTTCAACACCCCCTGTCGAGATGAGAGGACGAGAGCTCATCATTCTAATCAACGTAATCAAAAATTGTGAGGACATCGTTTCATCCATAAATGTGGTTGTGGTGTCGTGCGGAGTGAGTTCTACTGTCCTCCTGTGGATGATGAGGAGAAGATCTCGTGCTCCGACGTGTGTGAAAATGTTGGTGAGAATCCAGCGATCCACGATGGTGTGACGTGTGTGGAGCGAATTCTCGTTTGTGGTGTTGTGGTTGGGGTGGTGAAGATCAATGACGTGGACGTGTGTGAACGTCAGAGGTCGGTGAAACTTGATTCAATATTGTGTGACGTGAGAAAGAAAGAACAGATGATGTATGTCCAATCACAAATTATGAAGGTTGACTGGATTGGGAGGGACCGGGACTTCTTGCTTGTTCTTATTCTTCTCAATCTCTTCCAGAAGCTTCACAGTATCGGCTGCCGTCGGCCGCTCACTGGGAGTTCGATGAATGCAGCGGATGATCAGGTCTGAATACTCGTCAGGGTGGATGTGCTCCATGTCAAGCTGCATTCCAGCACCCAACACTCGTTGAGCATTCGCAGCATCAAGTTCTTTCATCGGAATCTCTTCTGTCTCAATCTCCCAAAGCAAGAGTCCCAGACTGAACACCGCTGCCTTCTCCCTGTCCAGTTGTTGGTTTGTCGGCCGAACTTCGGGTGCCTGCCAACGCTGATTTTCGTGTCCCACTTTCGACTGTTCTACCAGTGAAGTGGGACAGCTTCCGAAAAAAGCCCCGAGGTCGTTTGTTGTTGTTGTTGCTTGGAAGAACTGATTGCCGGCTGTGTCGATGAAGATGGTGTGTGGGGAGAGATTGGCGAGTTCTGCGGCTTGTGGGTTCAGAGAGGCCAGTCGTTCGACTCCTCTTGCCAATATCATTCTCACTTTCAACTTGTCGAATTCGATTTTGTTCTGTCCGTGCAGACGGGAGTAAAGTGACTGCTGTTTGTTCATCGGTGTCGTCGTCACACAATCCCCAAATGACACAGCAGCAACAATCTCATCTTTCTGAACCTTGGCAGAATCTTTATTGTTGTTTTCAGGAGGGAGATGTGTATAATCAGTGATGTCTGAAATTGGAATTGCGGTTTTTGGATTATCCAGCGAGAAAGTGGAGTGATAGTCGAGAAGATCCGTTTGATTGAAGCCATCGTCCTTCAAAATCATTTCGTCGACGGTGTTCAACTCGGTTGCAGTTTGTTGTTTTGTCTCTTTCTTCTTTCGATGTCGTCGGACAAGAAGTACAATGATGAGGAGGAGAAAGAAGAGCGCGACAAGTCCGCCAATCAGAGGACCGAGCCAGCGCATGACTTGTTTGGCTAGTGATTTTCGTTCGTTTGCCGCACTCATCTTCACAAGGAACGAGTCGGTACGGAGTCCATCTTCATAGAGTAGGCGGCCGCGCCATTCCAGAGTGTTATTCAATCCCAGTTCTGATTGCGAAACTGAAAGAATGATGACTGTTTGTGTCAATTTTGTTGTTTTATCTTTCGTCAGAGTAATTTCTTTGGTCTTTGGATCGTTTTCCGTGTTCAGTTCATATATTTCCAAGAACAGTCCACAGGGAATCAATTCTGATCCTGTGAGTGTCACGTTGAATGACCCTTTCTTCTTGTCAAAAACACTGTTGGATGACTTGGTTGTGAGTGTTGGGATGAACAGCGCTGGACTCAATTTCTTTGTCTCTTTCGTCACAGCACAGCTTTCATCCGCTGAGATCCAATGCGATGTTGTCTGAACCCCGTCTCCTCCATTTAAACTCTCAATTTCAACGGTTGATGAATTCTCACATCGAATATTCCGACGAACTTGTTCTGAAGGTGCAGAAGTCGGCGTGTTGAGGGAGAATGAGCTTGTGGCAACTGTCACATTTGAGTTCGAGATGAGAAGAGCTCCTTGCGATAGAGCAGTGAAACGAGATGACACAACAGAAGCCGACTTGCAGTCTGAGATCGATATAAGACCCGTTGACCATTCACACGAGTCTGAATTGTCTTTTTTCGTGCTGGGTGATATTCCAACGAAATCTGATTGTGAGATTGATAGCGATGGGATGTTTGAAATGGAGATGAGCTCAGAGACAGTGCAGTTATCCATATGAATAGCTTCAAGCTGAGCTGACGAGAGGTGTGTGAAGACAAGTGGAGTGGCTGCGAAGACAATTGAAGAGAGAGTCAATTTTGTCAGAGCGACATTGCTTCCAGAAGACGAGATGATCGGGACAGAAACGATTTGTGTGGAGATTATTGAGCAGGATGACAGTTCAAGTGATCCAGTCTCCATCAAAATTGTGCTTTTCTCCTTCAGAGTGCTTGACGAAACGTCAATATCCAGTTTTGAGATGATCAGTTGTCCTGGATCTGCTTCATCATTGCTCACAATTTGTCCCTCGTTCATTATTCTCACTGTTCCATGACCATTGTGCCCACTTAGTCGAACTGTCTCGTTTCCAACATCCAACACTCCTCCAATCTCCCCAATTGAAACAATCTCCATCGTTTGAACGGATGTCAGTTTTCTTCCTTCATCAATCGAGTGGCAGGGCAGCTGCGAGTGTCCACAAAGAGGATGGTCCACATTTCCAGAAACACTCGACACAATCAGTGTGGGATCTGTCCGACGGAAGAATTCATAAATCAGAGAGAACGGCTTCAAATCATCCTCGATCTCCATTAGAACGTCGTCCACAACAATTCCTCCCCAAATCGATGTCTTGTTGAATGTTCCTGTCCAACCCGAAGATGAGAATGTCTCGGAATTTCGCCCAATCAGTTCCACCCATCGTTGAGACTCCGTCGGCATGCAGTTTTCGAAGGATGTCTTTCGCATCGAGACAGAAGAAGAAATAGATGGAGGAGTGGCTTGGGAGATATGTGCTGATAGAATAGTTGCATTCTCCCCTTCTCGAGAGATTTCTGAGAAAGAGCATTCTTCAATGTCAACAACACAGCTCGTCTCAATCAGAGCATGTCCTGACATTTCAATGTTTCTGAATGAACTCGATGAGATCTGAAGAGATCCAGTTTTGGCGTTGATCAGACTTTGTGTGAAGACTGAATTTTCTCCTTCAAAATGGATGGATGTCAAAGACAGTGTGCCTGTCGACGAGAGAACCAAGACAGGAGAAGATTGCGACGAGTGAGATTGAACGGTGAGTGTGAACGATTCCAGAGACGCTGATCCATCTGAGAGTGTCAGGAGTGAGTCATCAGAGTTCCATGTGAGAGAGACCGTCTCAGAGGATCCAAAAATCACTACACGTCGAGATCCGACATTCAAAGTGTCTGTCTCAATGACATCATCTTCGATTTGAATCAGACGAAGGGCGAAGTGAGTCTCATTTTCTTTTTGGTCGCAGTGGCCGAGAGATAGACGAACAGACGAACACGAAAAGCCTGGAAGATCACATTGTGCATCATCAACGATCGCACCATTCACTCCAAGGATCGAATATGGGATGAAGTCGTTCAGAGGAATCGAGCCAATCACGAGATGGTTCATGTCGCTGTCGGAGAAGCAGTTGATGACAGTCTCATTTGAGAAAGCAGCTGCCCATGGTTTGGTCGCAAAGACATCGTTCGAAGCAGATCCTTCGTTTCGGGTGAAATAGCATTCTTCCAGATCGACTGATCCAGACGATGCTCCCCCAAACATCATCACTGCTCCGTGTGTCATCGAGCAGTCTGTGAAGTGGCAGGAAGAGAGTGTGAGGGTGGGTGCTTCGTTCTGAGCACTTTCGATTTTGATGAGGCAACAATCAGTCGAGGCTGAGTTTGAGAAGAACGAGAGAGCGCGAGGAGTTGTCGTCGTTCCTTTCATCGATAGAGATCCGCTTGTGATTGACATCAGAGGACAAGTGAGGGTCGTCGGAGTGCTGTCGGTTCCAGAGTGGGAGATATCGGCTGATGACTCGATGATCAGAGATCCTCCACTGACGACGAAGGGTGTGGTGGTGATGGAGGATGGGAGTCCCAGCTTGAGTGATGTCAGAGTGAGTGTGTCCGACACAACGTTGAGCTGAGCAGAGGAACCGAAAGTGAGCGTGTTTTGCGAGGCTTTGGTGATTGTGATCGCTTTGCTTTGGGCAGTGATGGTTTCTGCGAAATCGAGATCTGAGTCCAACACAACACTCGCAGAATTGTCATTTCTCGAATGAGCGTTGGTGTACGACGTTTGGAGAGATGAGCACGGAAGGACTGAAGCACCACAAAGAGAATGGTCGAACCCAACTGATGCTCGCACGCGAACATCGTTTCCAGAAGGATGGAGAAGATACAGAAGAGACCCAATTTCAGTCTCAAGATTCATCGACACCTCACCAAACTCAACCATGGTTCGTTCTGTTTGGTCAAAAACAATTTGAGCTGGAGTGGATGGCACGAAGGCGCTGAGTGGAAGGAGGACACTGGTTGAACCTGCCTTGGCGAGTGCGTAGATATTTCGGCCTTTGGAGGCGGTGTTCTTTGTCGGATTGGTTCCGAATGTGATGCCGGAGAAAGCGAATGGAGTGGGTGCAGTGGACAGAGAAAGGTCGAGCCAGATTCCTCCTCCATTTCCAGTTGCTGAGCAGGACACGAACAACGTGTCAGAGATCGTCAGAGTTCCAGATGACACAACTGCGATCTTCAGCGCTCCTCCATTCCCTTTCGACGAGCACGAGATGAACGATGACGAATGGGTTGCAGTTTTCATGATCTCCAGTTTCTCTCCTTCCCCAATTCCCATCTCAATCACATTTCCTGATCCAGATGAACAATCATCAACAAGCGATGAAAACGAGCAGCCTTTCATCAGAACAGTCCCACTTCCAGACACAAACGACTTTTTCATCCTCATTCGAGACATCGAGCACGCTTCAAACGTCACTGTTCCTCCATTCTGACCCAACAACGACTCCACTGACGCGTCTCCTCCATCTAGTGTGATCTTGTTCAGGTTCAGAGTGGCCGTTCCACTCACTGCGAACAAGTCATGTCCGGTCCCAATCCCCAAGATCGGAAGTGAGGCGAAGTTCACTGTTGAGCTGCATCCGTTCAGAGCGAAGAGAGATGTGCTTCGGACAGTCGATGAGGAAGTGATGGTTGTGAACGATGTTGAGTTGCCATCAATCAAAAGTGATCCTGAAGCAACAGTGAAGAGAGGAGAGGAGACAGATGGGTTGAGAATCGTGTTGGTTCCTGTCAACTCCACTGTTCCTGTTGAGATTGTGCAGAATGGAATCGGAATCTCTCCACTCGCATCTCCAACTGAACAGTCTGCCATCGACACTTTTCCATTCGTCACACAAATCAGTGCAGATGTTCGATCAACTGTCATCGTTCCACATTTCATCTCCAGCGACGAGAGTGTGAGATGTGTTGTCGGTTGGTCAACGAGGATCCCACCATTTCCACTCAGCGTGAGTTTCTCTGCACCTGATCGAGAGAGAGACCATGTCGTGTCGATCGAGGTTAGTGAAGTCGCCAGTAGCAGGTCAGACTGCATCACGACTGATTTTGTGGTTTTCATCACATTCATCGAATGGCTTAGTGACGAGCAGGGCAGTTCGACGAGACCACAATTCGGATGGTCAGTTCCAGAGGAAGCAACACGAACTGATCCAGTCGTGTGAGGATACCAGTAGAACAGAAGAGACCCAGAAGACGGAGAAACTGCGTTCGTGTCCATTCCCCAGAACTCCTCGTGAACATCACTCGTGAACGCCACTCCCGATGTCGTGTTCGGTCGGATTGCATCAAGAGGACCAGTTGCACTGCTTCCTCCTAGAAACGACACCAAATCAGAACACGACAGATGAATCAACTTTCCATCCCCACTCGCACTGCACGACGAGAATGTCGTTGTTCCAGTCACTGTGAACGTTCCTGTCCCAGTCAAAACAACTTTCATCACTCCTCCATTTCCACTCGAACAGACACACGACGAGAACGAGCAACTCGCAATCGAGAGCGATCCTGACGACAGTGTTGATGAGATGACACTTCCATCTCCAATCGTCCGAACAACATTTGTCAGCGTCAGTCCCACAATCTCCAATCTGCCTCCATTCTGAGCAAAAAGTGGTTGAGACGACAACATCACTTGGGCGCCGAGATTCAGTGCTGACCCATCCAGTCTCATCAACCCACTTTTCGTGGTGAAAAGTGATGAAGTCAGGATGTCCGTTCCGAGTCGGGTGAGTTGCAGAGAGCTCTCCATCACAATTGATCCTCCGTCCACCTCAAACACTCCATCTGTTGTGCCTGCTGCCAGTGTCAAAATGATGTTTGTGAATGTCAACGTTCCTGATGTGACTTTGAATGAATTTGAGCTGGTCAGAGCGAGTGTGTTAGTTGTGGTTGATGTTGATTTGATCGTCAAAGACGAAGAAAGTGGCGAAAGACCCACTCCCATGTCAATTGAACTGTCCAAGCTGAGCTCTCTTGTTGTTTTGATTCTGACGAACGATTCCTCCAAAGTTCGACAAGCCAGTGCGAGATCTCCACAATGAAGATGATCCTGGCCCAACAAATTGATATGAACAGGCCCAGACGAATGCGAAAACCAGAACAGAAGCAGAGACCCTTTCAATGAATCCGTTTCGAATCCAACAAACTGATTTTTCTCATTTTCTGTGAAAAGACGATCTGTTGGGAGGAGCGGCTTCAAGGCGCTGATTCCAGCTGTGTTCGCGTCTGTTTTCAGAGCAGCGCTGACGAGATACAGATTTGTGCCGACAGGTGCAGTGTTGGCAGTTGTTGACCCAAACTTCGCCCCAACGAACGAGACTGTTCCTGTTGAGATTTGTGTCATATCGACGAACACAGCTCCTCCTTTCGAAGTCGCATGACAACCATCGAACGACCCACTCAGCGTTGCCATTCCTGTTCCAACAATCTTCACATTCACTACTCCACCGTTCTCTGACGAACACGAGGTGAACGATGTGTCGGTGCTGATGACGAGTTTGTGTCCAGATGAGATCGTTCCTGTGATGGGACTGGATGTTGAGGTGGTGGTGAGCGATGTGAGAGAGCATGTTGTGAGGACAAGCGATCCGCCAGTGAGAACGAACAGAGACGAGGCCAGTGAAGATCCTTGAACTGTCAGAGAGGAGAGTGTGAGTGAGTTCTGTTTCACGTTGAATGAGGCAGCGTTGGAAACGGTCAATGTTCTTCTCGTCGCGTCAGATTTTAGCATCCAATCAACAGTCGAGTCAAACACAGTTGTGATCCCATCATTCTCCTTCAGCTGGACAGCCATTCCTGTCCCTTTCAGATTCTGATGGCCGATCGGGAGAGTCTTGCAGGGAAGACTGGAATGACCACATCGCGTGTGATCGACACCATTGACAGAATTCACATCGAGCTGTCCAGCGAGGTAGGGGAAGATGATATACAAATAAGGCGTGATTTCGGAAGGCGAGGACGGAGAGAGCAGCTCCACCACTTCAAGTTTGAATTGGGCTGACGAGAAGAAGCCAGAGTTTTCTGGTGTGGTGAGCGAAGACGGGAACTGAGACGGCTTGAGAGTTGTCGTTGCATCAGTCGCATTCACTCGAACAAACACATTCATGCCATTTCCAGTGCATGTGTTTGCTGTCGTTCCAGTTCCGAACGAAGCTGAGGAAAAGGAGAGCTGTGTCGGTGAGCTCATTTCTGTCACATCCAACCACATCGCTCCTCCATTTCCAGTTGCTGAGCAGGACACGAACGACGTGTCAGAGATCGTCAGAGTTCCAGATGACACAACTGCGATCTTCAGCGCTCCTCCATTCCCTTTCGACGAGCACGAGATGAACGATGACGAATGGGTTGCAGTTTTCATGATCTCCAGTTTCTCTCCTTCCCCAATTCCCATCTCAATCACATTTCCTGATCCAGATGAACAATCATCAACAAGCGATGAAAACGAGCAGCCTTTCATCAGAACAATCCCACTTCCAGACACAAACGACTTTTTCATCCTCATTCGAGACATCGAGCACGCTTCAAACGTCACAATTCCTCCATTCTGAGACAAGAATGAACCAATCGAATTGTGCTCTCCATCAAATGAACACGACACCAAAGATGCTGTGCCTGAGGTCACAGAGAGGATGTCCGCTGAGAGATCTGAATGTGACGAGGAGAGAGTGATGGTGACTGAAGAGAGAGTCAGGGTCCCCGTCGATGAGATCACTGGTGATGATGTCTGCGAGGATGGCAGAGTCAGAGTGAGAGAGGAGAGCGACAGAGACGAGGCAGAGGGAACGATGATCAGACTGGTTTCTGATGATTCGAGATCAAAAATTGATTCTGTTCGTGATTCTCCTGTGACAGTCAGTTTTTGAGTATTGGCCACCACAATCCCGGCTTCACTGGTCCTTCCTTTGGTTACGGCGATCGTTCCTTTGAAATTCGATCCCAATCGAGTAACGAGATTGCTGAGTGTTCGGCATTTCTTTGATGTCAACCAACAGAACGCCTCGTCCACTCCTTCGTTCCCATCCACAACCATTTGATAACTTGGCCAGAGTGTCAGTTGTTCTCCATCTTTCAGCGGAGTTCGAGGGCTTGTGCTTGTGCTCAACCAGGAATCGATGGTTGATATTTGTGAGAATTCTGATGAATCGACTCCAAAATCTGAGAATGATGCTCCCACGCATCTCTCGAAATACAATCCACTCAGTGACAGAGTCGCTGTTGGAGTGATTGTGAATGGAGCTGAGTGTGTTGTCTCCAAATTCAGGAAGAAGAGATTGGTCAGAGTGACAGATTCTGCGGCGTCCCATTTCAGAAGTCCTCCACTTCCCACTTTCAGAGAAGAAAAGTTCGTGTTGATCACAGTGAGAGCCCCCGTCGAGATCGAGATCAGACCTGGAGTGACAGTTTCTTCATTCCCACTTCCCACAAACAAACAAGATTCCATGCTCACTTTCCCTGTTCCTGTGTGTTGAAGGACTGGATGTCCAGCGACGATGAATGACAGATATTTCAGATTCGCGTTAAAGCCATTCGAGATCGTCACGAAAGTCTCTTCAACTGACGAAAGATCGAAAACTGGATTCTCGTTTCCATACGATGTGACTGTCGCACTCTTTGCGTCCACAACAAACCCCATCATCTCCTCGAACAGTCCTGCCTCAACCAGGACTTCTCCGGTCGACGTAGACAGTTGGTTCTGTCCTGCATATCCCAACGTCTTGCAAGGAAGAAAATAATTCATCCCACAGCCAGCCTCATCATTCGCGTCATCTCGGACACTCACGATGAGTGAGGGAGTCGGGAAAAGATCAGAAAAAAACGTGTTATTTGTCTGGAAGCGGATCGTGTTATGAGTACCCACGCTACGAGTGTTGATGACGATTCTTGGGAAGTCTGAATTCGAGAAGCAGTTTCGAAACGACCCTTCTTTCGCAAGTGTGGCGTTCCAATCAGCTGTGTCCATGAAGAAGTACAAATCACCTCCTGATAAACATGTGTTTCCAGGATCATCAGCGATTGGTAATAACATGGTGGCTACGTTGTTGAAGAAGATGCAGCTGAACCATGAAATATCCGGTTTTCCACTTGTATAGGAATAGAGAAGTGCACCTCCTTTTCCAGCCGTGTTTGAATTGAATAAAATGTTGGAGTGTGTGATATCAGCAAGAATTGTATCAAAATCAATCGCACCACTATTTGATTCTGCATATTCTGCGGTTGCATACTCGAAACGGAGGTTGGAGAGTATAGAACCGGCTGGGAGATACATGAGATGAGCAGTGAGACGAGCTCTACCAACTGACGATTTTGAGAAATTTGTGAATTTCATGAAAAAGTTGGAGGATCGATTCACGTAGACCGATCCGGAATAACGTGCCGAATAACACGTGTCGAATAAAGATGAATTCAGTGAGAAAGCAAATGGAGAGTCCTCTTCTGATACAAAACAAATGGCGCCACCGATTGAATACTGTTCTGTTGTTGTATTGCAATGCAAGAATTTGCATGAGTCGACCGTAAGATCGCCAATATTATTGAGACGAATCGCTCCACCATGGGCAGACGTTGTTGTAGAGGTCCACGTGCAGTTGATGAAGATGTGGGAGGCAGAGAGTGTTTCTTGGGTCATGGATGGGTTGTTTTCGGTGATGTCGACGGCGTTTGTGAAACACTTCGAGATCGTCGTGTTCGCAACGAAAAACGAGGTTGCGAGACTCATTCCGGGAACAAGTCCACCTGTCAGAGCATCTTCGCTGTCTGTCACTGATGACCCCACAATGCTGACATTCCCAGCTCGATTGGAGATGTGATTGGCGAGTGATGAGTGGGTTGTCGAGATGTTCGACATCTTCAAGTTCAGAAGCGTCACATTCGACACATTTGTGCTGCAGAAGAGCGGGCCATCGTCAGATACTCCCAAATCCGAAAATGAACACGAACTGAAAACGACTGACGATTCTGATGACATTGAAGTGGCCAGAGACGGTGTTGTTTGTGTAGGGTTCATCAAAGCAAATGAACTGTGTTCAACATGAAGAAATCCAGTGTTGCATTCAAGAGGCGAGTCTGTGGAAGGAATCCAGACTTCACTCTCAATTATCTCCACAAAGGAAGAGATTCCCACTCTCACTGACCGGATTTCTGTCGGGTGGAAACATAGATGGGAGAGAGTTGTCGTTGAGTTCACAACATCAATCAGGCTTCCACGTGGTGATTCGCCTTCAACAATGCGCGACGGAGTTACATATAAACCATGGATTGAAATAGTCATTGAATGCAAGAGGAGCGTGTTCGATTCATATGCCTTCAGAGGGAGGAACCGCACGACACGTCCATCAATAGTCTCCGCATTTGACGTAGAAAAGACTGAGTCGGTAAGTGACGGAAGAACACCTGGGAGTGAACTTCTAGATATCAAGCATGAGATCAGTAGCGGGATGACCAACATTGGGTCGTGATTTTTCTGGTATTAACGTTCTCTGGACAATTGCTCCACGGACGATCAGACCATAAAAAGTGTTTACTGTCTTGTGATCTCAACCGCGATGTCGAGTTTATCGACAACGATATTCACATGAATATGCCCGATATGTTGAGAAAAGATGAGAATGAAGTAATGAGAAGAAATGTGGATGATTTGATCAAGGCAACTTTTTTATTCGAAGAGGAAGAAGTACTGGAGACCGCAGTGGCAGTAGTGCTTAGCAAGCATTCCTCCAGGGAAACGCTTGTCTTCTGAGCGCTTGGTGAGCATCTCTGTAACTTCCTTGAGAGGCTTGTCTTCCTCGCCAACTTTCTCGTTGTACTGGCGGTAGAAGCGGCCATCGTCCTTGTAGTACAAGATGCTGCTGTCTGTTGGGAGGATAACCTTCTTCAGACGGTTGACACTGAATGGAACTTGGTGGGTCCATTTTGGGTTCTTCAGATCTTCCTCAACCTCGTCGTTCAATCTGTCTCCAGCAACGATCAACACGCGGCCTGATTCGGTCACATACACCTCACGGCTGAAGTGGCACATGGTGACGATCTTCTCTCCGTTAAAGAACTTGTCCTTGTCCATGGGTGAGAAGAGGAACGAATCGGTCTTATCGGTTGACTGGTATGTGCGGAGGAAGACTGTTCCATCTTCCATCAGGAAGTTACGCATGCGGCGATAGTAACGGACTGGCTTGAAAGTACCGAACACTCCGTATGGGCCTTCTGTCTGAGGAATAGCGCCACGGATGCAGTCGAGGTACTTGGGCTTGAACTTGGTGGAGTCGGTGATTTCAATCAGACCATCACCTTGCATGTTTCCTGCCTCTGGATGAGAGAGGAAATCTTGACGGCAACCAGTGAGGAAGACAGCTCCGTTTTCGAGGATGTAGTATTGGCGGAGATCCTCAAAGTAGAACGACTTGATGCGGGATGGGCCGAGTGAGCTCTGGACAACACCGTTTTCATCGTTGAATGGAGCGAAGGTGATGAATTCCTCGCTTTCTTGCCATGTTCCAGATGAGTTCATTCCACGGAAGTACAGTTTGCCCTTGTCAGTCTGGACGATGGTGAATGAACCTTGGGTCTTGACACGAACGTATTTCTCCGTTGCTGGAGGAAGTTTGATGCTGTCGCACCATTCCTGAGTTTGCTTGATATGCTTGTCCTCATGACCCTCTGGAGGCATGGAGAGGGGCAACTTGTGGAGCTTGTTCTTTCCATCAATGTAGAGAATGGCATAAGCAAAGTACGAGCTGTTGCTGTCGATACGGAGAGATTTGTGGAGGATTCCCATCGAGAGAATACGTTGGGACTCTATGTCTGGGCACTCTTCTTGTTCAGTGATATCGAAGATGCTGTAGATCACATCCTCCTTGTGCATGTCATCGGCCTCTGGGTCGGTCACGGTGTTGACATGTGGGGCTCTCTTGAGGATGAACGCCTTGGTTCCTGTAATGTCACTTCCGGCTGTTTCAGTTGACCACAAGAATCGGGGATGTTCAGTGAGGTCGAAGGTTTGGTTGCAGAGACCAACAAACTGAGCAGAGAGAAGAAAGATTTAATTCTTTTTGGAAAATCAAACGTTCTGAAGGTCACGAAGGGAGTGCATTTGGTGAATGACTTCCAAGAGAACATCTTGGCCAAGACCAAGGAGTCCGTCTTTAACATTGAAATCAGATGCTGACATTATCGAAGAAGGTTATTGATAATTTGATCACAACCATTCTTTCTTTTTGAGAAATAAAACTCGTTAACGTTTTTTGTTAAATTTCATTTTAGAACATTTTCATGCAATGAAATAAATCACATGTATGTTGTATTGTTAAGGATAAACTGAATAGAGATCTCTCCATTGAAACAACATCTGATCCTCCCATTAATTAAACACTGACAAAACAAACTTTCTATCATCTTCAGAATTACCAGAATCGATATAGAATCAATGATGTAAGGTGCAAAATTAAATAAAGATTCACTGTCATCCGTAGGCTGTTACTTTGCACTCGTTTTGGGTACAGAGACAGGATTTGGAGTGGGAAGAGTTGCTGTTGAAGTATTTGGATGAAGATGAAGTCGGCTTGTCGAAGGTTGCTTTGACAGCTGAAAACACAAAGAATTCGACAAAAATGGTGAGCGATGAGAGAAAACACATGTTGTCATACCTTTCGTGGGGTGGGGTCATAGAGAGTGACCTTGACGTTCTCTTTAACAGACGCAGAGTCGATGTTGCGTTTTTCATCTCGCCAAACGATGACACCAGGTCGGCAATCTTTCTCGTGTGTCTTGACCCATTTATCCCAATCTTCCTTCCCAAAAGAGTTTCCTCGAATGTCAACAAATTCAAGAGTGGTATTTCGAGCTCCAATTGCAAAGAAATCGGGAATTCCGAGCTCGGTGAAGAGATTGTGACTCAAGTCGAGGGAGCGAAGAGCTTTATTACTCGGAAGAACATCGAGAAGGTTGTGAGCAGTCATATTTGTGAGTTTGTTCCTGAAGAAGAAAATATATGTGAGAATAAGCGTGTTAACGAATGCTGAACAGAGAATTGTTTTGTTCATACTTCACAAGACTGAGTGACTCCAGTGTTGGAGCAGCAATCAAACTTTCACAGAGACATTGAACTCCAGCATCTTCCAATTCGCATCCGCCCAAATCCAGATGCTTTAGGCAACAGAATTCATTCAATAAGACTCTGTTTAGAACTTTCAGCCCTTCGACTTGGGGTACAGGACCTGCTCGAGCAATAGTTCTGTTTTGATAGAGAGAGAGCTGTGATATTGAATAACGATTTGGAATTTGGTTTTTTGGGGTTGGAGGAGAGCAGAGAGAGAGGAGACCATTTGCTGACAAAAGAGTAAAAAGTAGTCAATTTCATACCAAGAGATTCAAGACCAACAGAAGTGATATCATTTCCATCGAGGAATAATGCCACAAACTGAGTTTGACCTGCTGGATAGAGGAGATTTTGCATTCCATCAGATGGAGGCTGTGAATTTTCAGGGATTACCGAGAGAGGATTGTCTGTTGCATGAAACTTAGGGAATTCACTCAATGCTCTATTTCCGCTTTGGACTGCGATCCGGAAGGCCTCAAGAGCATCATCACCCACCTGACTTCGAATGAAATCCCAGGCTTGGATATGATTGTTGTGAGGAAGGCAGCGGAAAAGAGCACTAACACCATCGTTCCCAAGTGGATTGAAGCGGAGGTTCACACTGAGAAGAGGTGGATCTTTGCTCAACATGTTTGCAAGAGCAATTGCTCCTTCAGGACCAATTTTGTTTGAATGGCAATCTAATACACGAATGGCGCTGTTTGGATTGGCTTTGATTCCGTTCAGAAGAGCTAAGAACCCCTCAGTTCCAATGTCGTTCCATTCGAGATTCAAAAATTCCAATGTTGTGTTGCGTTTCAATGCTTCTGCAATTCGTTGGGCACCAAGAGTTCCGAGTTTGTTTGATCCTAGATCAATTGACTGGATGGTTTTGTTTGTGAGAAGTATATTGCAGAGACCGACCACGCCTTGGGCATCTGTAGTGAATAGTGAAAACAAAGCAGAATGAAGAAGTTACAAATCTAAAACAAATTGTGAACAATTAGAAATTAGTGATTATTGTATTCTTCATTGGAAGATCACATCAAACATGTCAAATTTAAGAAGTTGTCCTCTCGACATGTGACATACCAAATTCTGTCTGTCCTAAATCAAGTGTATCAATTCTAACAGTTTTGCTTGATAGTTGAACAGCTAATCCAACCATGTCCATATGTGTGAGCTTTTTCCAGCGTAGTTGGAGTGAGTAAGTTTTGGTCTCCGAATGATATCGCATGTATTGAGAGAAATCTGATGCATCTTCCTCATCCTCAATGAGTTTTTGTCTGTCCGTGGAAGGTTGAGTCATGTACGAACGATTAATGATTGAATGAACCCATTGTTTGTTTAGAGTTCTGAGTCAATTGTGTGGCGAAGGACAATCACTGAGAATATGACAGAATGGATTGGTAAAGTGGGTGTTGACACGGTGAATCATTCAAACGAGAAGATGGAGCATTGAAATGGGTGTGATCCATAATCTCTCGGGACAAGTGGAAGAATGGTCTTCATATTCCTTTCACTCTGTTTGGTCTCCGTTGACAAGGCTGAGAGCACACTCAAATCTGTCTTTCTATTGCAGAGACACGGTACACAAACTTTTCTCTTCTCAAGGGCTATTGAATCTTTCATCCTCAATGTTTTTATCTGTATCCAGGTGACCGATATGGTAGACTCAATATAACGGGATTTCCTGCCCCATCGGATGTTATCCTTGGTCAAATTACAAACGACGGCCAAAAACGCTTAAGAGCAACAGCGGCCAGTCTGAAAGCACAGTATCCAGACATAATTGGAAAACCAAAGTACATATATGGTCAACACACATTCTATTCGACATATGTCGAACGGACTAAGCAATCGACACTTTCATTCGCTGATGGCTTGTTCAAAGGCACAGGGCCGGAATTCCTCAATAAAGTCCAACCCATCGCGTTGGAGTCTGTTCTTAGTGACAAAGAGTTTTTCGCCAAATCATATTCAAAATGGTTTGCCACATGATCACTTCTTCCATCGACACTCTCTTCAATTCTCAGCCCAAAAGCAACACTTCTCTCTGAACGAACCCTCAAACGTGGAGAGTTCCAGAGCATCAAAAAGAAGAACAAGGACTTGCTTGCATTAATCAAAAAAGAGACAAAAGAATCAATGAAAGATGAAGATATCCCAGAGCTTCTGGACTCGATCGTTGTCTATAAGGAAACTAAGTATATTCTCTTGTATCATCTTCATTAAGTTCATTAGTTTTACGCTCCCTCAAGCAATCCTCGACAAAATGGACGACATCAGACAATTGTATCACGACCGTTTGTTTCTCCTTGTTACATTCTCTCTTCATGAAATGTTCTGTCTCCAATAGTATCCATTGCGTACACACCGAAAAATAACCTCGAGTACAGTCGTTCTGCCAATGGTTACCTCATCCGCACCATTGCTCGACAAATGCTCAACGATTCGAAGCAAGCCGACACTCGTTTCCACTACTACGGTATTCACGGAACAACCCTGCAGATTCTGTTGATTGGTTTGGGATATGATCTCAAACAGCATCCAAATTATGCCGCCCCCATTATCTTTGAACTATGGCAAGATGGAGAGACACTTACGATCAAATCCAAATTGGACTTAAACCCAAAAGTCGATGGCACTGTGGAATTGGTTGATTGGACTCCTAATACCTGTCCATCAACAGGCAATTGCACATACACGGAATTCATCAAGGACTATGCTGATATTGTCACATCAAACAACACCAATACGTTTTTCCTCACGGATTGTGGTTTTGAGACAACAATTAACAATATCCCGATTTTAATTGTTGATATCGTCTTGGCCGTTCTCGTCCTGATTGTGGGTGCTGTGGCTACTATTTCGATTATCTCTCTCTGCAAACAATCAAAGAAGATGGAATCTGTCTAATGTTTGTGGGTGATTGTTATGGATATCATTAACTGCTATAAAAATTCATCCTCTTCTCACTTCAGACGAATTCTTGATTTTGATGCTTGGTCTTTTCCAACTGTGCGGCCATGAATTCATTAAAGATATTCACTCGCTCGGTGCTCTATCCACCGGAATGTCACATTTTTCACCCTTAACAAGAATTCGGATTTCCATCTCCTCATCCCTTGACGAATTGGGAATCTTCATGATGGTATGTGTCTTCCTGTATTCTCAACTTCCTTTCTTTCTTATGATATTCATTCCTTTTTCGAACAACAGCGACGAAGACCATCCCGCACGTCACATTCCTGTTCTCGACAGTGTGAAATCATTATTCAACTATTTCACTCTCCAGAATCTCTCCCCAATCATGTAGGACCCCCAAGTCACTGTTTCATCATCTCCCACATTTCATCGTCGTCATCGCTCTTGCCGGACTTTTCCTCACCATCTCACTCTTATTCTCCAAAATAAAGGACAATCATCATCCACTGTCAATACATTCTGCCAGTATGACGCCAATTACATCACATTCTGTATTTTTTATTTTATAGTTATCTTTCAAAGAACAAATTTCATCTCCTCCCGCATTCTCTTCTCCTCATCATCATATTCTTCTTTATGTGCCATGTTTTAGAAAGAAGCATTCCCGTTTCATCCCAATCAACTATTCTTACCACATCCTCATTCTCCGTTCATGTCAGATCGAAACCAAAGCTTTCTCAGTCGACCATCTCCTCAAACCTCTTGAGCCCTCAACAAAATCCTCTCATCCGTTCAAATTCATCTGATCTTACCCTGCATTCTTCATCCGATCCTCGATCAAATCACAACACGTGTAATCCACCGAAGCTTCCATCGGGTGTTGATGTTTGTGCTTATGCGAAGGCAAACTGTCAGGAAGAAGCCGGGTCATCACTATTTCCGTATATTTACATGAGATATTGTGCATTCAATCGGGCACCATGGCTATACTTCATGATTCTGTTAATCTTGGTCGTTATCCTCTTCTTTGTCAAGATATCAACGACTCTCATGTTTTTTGTGCCTCCTCTTTTGTTTGTGTCTGATGTTTTGGGCCTTTCTGAAAACATGGCCGGTCTGATTCTCATTCAACTCATGTTCGATGTTCAGGCATCACTTTCCTCGCAATCAGCAACGCTGCTCCAGATGTCTTTACTCAAATGGCTGCTGGCGCCCAAGATTCATTCGGGATGACAATGGGAGATTCACTCGGTATGGGCTAAAGCCAAACTCAAATCAAACAATCATCGAAATACAAATTATCTCTTCTAAAACTGAATTATTCCTACAATCTATCATTTTCACTGATGCTTATTCTTTCCTTCAGGTTCGTCACTCTTCAATGTCGCTGGCGTCGTCAGTATTGTGGTCCTCATCAGACCATTCAAAGCGACGAAAGAACTGCTTTGGAAGGACGCGTTATCGTTTGGCCTGAGCACATTGATCATGCTTGCATTGGTGTTGGTAGGTATGTCCGAAAATCACCCATCTCATGCCCGTTCTTTCTTGTTCTTGATCACTTTCAGGAAAATACCTGTGGTGGCTCTGCATTGTCTTTCCGGTCATCTACGCAGTGTATATCTTCGCAAGTTGGGTTTTAGAGCGATTTCAGAAACGGCAAGCCTCAAAAAACCCCCAAATTGAAGATTCTGAATCACAAGAGATGAATCCCACGGGAGAAGAGGGAGAAGTGAGTGGGGCGGAAGATGGCGCTTTGAGAGGCGAGGATGGCGGGAAGAATTACCTGAGTGGCGAGGATGGTGGGAAGAATTACCTGAGTGGCGAGGATGGTGGGAAGAATTACCTGAGTGGCGAGCCAGGAGTCCCCCCAGAGCCATCGCCTCTTTCAATTAACTCGAACGAATCGACGGAAATGGAAGACATGCACGATTTGGCAGGAGAACAATGGGAATCACGAAAAAGGTGTTGTTGAGAGACTTCTTTTTGTGTTTTGTCGTTTTTGTGAAGAATTGATCGTTTTTCATATTGTCGTCTCTATTCCTAATAAGCATAAATTCATACTCATCCTTTCGTCTCTTCTTCTCATTTGAAGCCCACACCCACTTCAAGCCGTCCAAGAACAGCCAATCTTGCCAGAGTCCAAGTCCTCCCAGCAACCTTCAGAGATCACTGCATCGACAGGCCCTCACACAAACCCGACCAAGCCACCAGCCACGCTATCCATGACGTCATTCTCTTCGTTCGTCAAGTCCTTCTTCCCATACTTCTTTGATCGATACAAGGCATGGACTGAATGGGAAGAGTCTGGTCGTTTTGGGCGCATTGTTGATATGTGTCAACTTCCGGTGACACTCCTTCGAGAGATGACCGGGCCAGCTATCTTCACGACATCGGCGACGCGTGTGATCTTCAACACTGTGGTGTCTCCTCCCTTACTTGTGTTTCTGATGGGAATGTGGGATGAACAAATTGTGGTTGAAATGAGTATGAATCTGGAATCGTTTTTTGCTTGTGACATTCAATCACACAATTGTAATCTCACTCTTCGTCATTTTTTCTCTCGTTTTCATTGCTCTACATCTCTCATCAGATCCCACTGACACATCCACCACAAACCTCTTCGTTTTCCCAGTCTGGGTGCTTGTCGAGCTCATCTCTGCTATTTGTCTCTGTCCTCTTCTTCTCTGGTTGGATACAAAACCAATGAAAAGGAAGAGATGGGTTCAAGTCTTGTTTGCAGTTCTTCGATTTGGGATCGGCGTGATTTGGATGAACGCCTTCACGGGCGAACTGGTAAACATCTTCAAAACGCTTGGTTTCCACACAAATATCAGTGAAACCACTCTCGCTGCCACGATTATTGCGGTTGGAGATGCATTCCAGGATGCTGCTGCTTGTGTCGATGTATGTTCACTCCTAATTTCCATTCATATTGTTTCTTTAATCACAGATTTCTCTTAAGGGTCGACCAGACTGCGCCCTTGCGTCGTGTTATGCGAGCCCGTTTGTGACATTCTTGATGGGAATGTGTTTGGCGTCAATTTCGTACTATGTCTCATCAACAACAACATTCTGTCTGTCGTCTTCCCTTCCATTCACAGTTCTCTCATTGTTTCCCTTCTTTCACCTCAGTCCCCGATCCGATCGACCTTGCTCCCACCGTCAACATGCTTGTGATGGTCAGTGTTCTTGTTTTCGTGATGGTCTTCTCGATCATCACACTGGCCATCAGAAAGCAGAAGATGGAGCGGTGGTTTGCTTTCACGCTGCTGCTCTTCTATCTTATCTTCTTTGTGTATACTTACTTGGATGAGTTTGGAGTGTTTCGGAGGAGAGTGAAGGTGTAGACATCAGGAACGTTTGTATTGTTAAGAGATGGTTTTGGGCTATCCAAAAGGACACTTTGTTCAGCGTATTTATCATTTCACACTGCCCAAGAAAAATGAGCACATCTCCTTGTATTCTGTCACAAATTTTTCAAAGTCATTACTCGTGGGTTGATCATGAAACTACATCCCGATGTCGCGGTATTTTTTCGTTACACACCCCTTAACACCTAAAAACTCCTCTGAGCAAGAAAATGATCCTGTGCAAATAACCCTTGAGCACTTACACGTCGCCCATCTAACAAAGAAAGGAACCATCATCCCTCGTTGCCGAGACCGTTCTCAGTTCGAAACCATGGCCAAATTTTTGTTACAACTTTCTCAATCAAATGAGATTGGGGTTTCTTTGGTGCTCACATCACAGAACCATCTTTTTGAATGGTCTCAATTGCAGCACAATTATCCAGGACTCCGTGTTGTTATATTCGATCAAAACTCACTCGATCAATCTGAAGTAAAGTCCAACCCTACACACACTGTGTATCAGCCTGTTCCATTCCTTTCTCATCCGTTAAACATCCCTCGGTCAGTTTCTCCAACAGAAACTAACCAATTGATACCCTCAAACGTGATCGAAAGAGGTCATACCCCCGTAGTTGATTTGGTGGATATCCAAACCCCGCCATTGTCGCCACAGCCAGACACAACACATCAACAAGACTGGATTGACTGTGAATCTTCACCGTCACCAACACATCAAACATCACAGTCTAACTTTAATCCTTTGGATGAACCTGCATTCCCGTTTTTCGAAGAAACAGCTATGAATACAGAACAGACAACGGATTCAGGAACCCATGCTTTGCCATCACTCGCGTTGTTTTCTTCACAGTTTACCCAAGCTCTATCACCTTCCTCCAGAACAGATATCAATTCACTCACTGTGGAAGGACATAACGTCTCAGACGAATATGTTGATTGTGAAGCAATTCAACCGCTCCAAGATCATCAACCTTTCGAGTTTCCAACCAGAAATTGGACGAAGTCTCCTCCAAAGAACATAAATGACAGTCAATCTGACAATCACCTCACTCCTAACATCTCAGGTGATGGGTCAAGTTCAGAAGAAGAATTACCGATAGTCATTCGGAAATTGCGTCGAAAATATTCAACTCCTCTTAAACGAACACCACTTTCTCCACCTTCCTCAATCTTCTCTCTTCCGGCAAAAATTCTACGTCAGCATCGTCAGAAAGACATCTTTCAGGAAATGATCCCCAATTCCCAGGAAATTGTTGACTGTGAAGAATTCAGCTCCAAACCAATCGATACAGTGGATTGCGAAGAGCTTTTTGATGCAAAAGAACAGAGACGACAAAAACGAGTTCGACGTAAAGCGGAGAAACAACTCCTCAAAAATCAATCAGTTCTCTTTCCTAAACATCCTATTTCACGTCCAATCACACAAAATTATCTTTCTCCTCCTCATTCACAAGAAATTTTGTCGCCAACGTTGTATTCTCGTCAGTTTCTACACGAGCTCAATACATCACAAATGACTCAGTTGAATGTGGTCTCTCCGCCTTTTCAACACACACACGTCAAGCAAAATTCATGTATTCCGCATAAATCAGTCTCACGTCATCCTCTGGCAACTTCTCAGAGTTCAACATCACACACACCATTTGAGCGCTTGAAGCATCTTTTGGGCGAATCTTCACTCGATGAATCATATGTCAAGCAGATGGATGATCTTTTTCCGAAACAAAACACGATATTCGCTCCATTCTCAGTCAGTTCACAGGTCCCAAAACGACCAAAGAAGAACTCACTTACAAACGCGCCTTTAACTCAAACGTTACTTGTTGTAAACAAAGAATTGTTTAAAAGCGATCCAAGGCCATTCTTGACTCGTCATTTCTTCTATGTGATCGTGGACGATAGTAATGATATGACCAACCAACAATCGAGACTGCCTTTTCTCGTTCAGTATTTTGACACCCCCCATCGTGTCCTCATTCTTGATCGCCCATTCAAACGATCTCTCTTGAAAATATGGAATTTGGCAGAGTTTGTCTGTCCAGGGCTCCTCGGGACGTTGGAGGCTTTCAAACTCTCCATTGCCAATCCAATACGGGCAGGAAAAAAGAGCAGAGCGACCAAAATAGAGCTCATGAAGGCGGCTGGTTCCGCCATCCTTCTCAACCACTTCCTCAACAAAATCACTCCTCACGCGAAGGAAGTGAACTCGCTCAACATTATTCGGGAACGAACGCCAGCTTTTATTAAAGGAAAACAGACAAACGGAGTCACTTTTCTTTCAACGGTTGAACTGAACTACTTCAATGAGGTTGCTGGTCTTCTCTTCAATGGCGATGGTGATGAACTACTTGAAGAGGAGAACACTACCCTCCAGGATTGTGTGGTGGCGCTTTTGCTGAACAAACAGTTCATGGACATTATGAAAATGAACGATGAGGTCAAAATGGAAAGAGGAAACGCGTCTCGAACAGACAATTTTGTTTCATACAGAATTGAGAAGCATTCAACGGTTCCGTTCTTGGAAGAAGCAATTTCCAGTACAGTATCCGCATTGTATATCGCCAAAAATCATCTCATCAACTCTCGTCTTTTGACTACCAATCAGACAATCATTTTAGAGCATGCTAAGGACGTCCAGAAAGCATGTAAAGCAATTCAAGAACAGCTTCATCATCCCATCAAAGCACCTCATGATTCTTCCTAATTTATTACATTTCATCGTACTCTTAAAATGGAACTTCTTCACTTAATCTGTTTTGCAGCAATTATCATTTGGACTTTGATTGGCCCTTTACTCATCTCCTCCATCCACTCCACTTTTTGGAGAGATGAGTGAAACTGAAAAGGAAAATCGTGCAGCAACTGTAATTCAATCTGCATGGAGGAGTTATCGTGCTCGAAAGGAATATCTTCGAACAAAAAAGATACTTGACAAACGTCGCCATCCAGCGATGGAAATCCTCTCGACAGAAGAATCTTACACCTATCATATTGGGATGCTTGTGCATGTTTGGAAGTTTTTTGATGATTACTTTCTGTTTTCTCTCTCTCCCCTCATTATCTCTTGGAAACCAGTTTCTGTACAAACCACTCCTAAAACTTGCGGAAAAAGGAAAAATTGAATTATCAACGAAAGAAATTAACTCGATTTTTAACAACGTCGAGCAAATTTATTTCATCAATATGCAGTTTCTCCTTGCCCTCCGAGAACTCTTCACGGACTGGTCTCCGGCCTTCTCAGTCGGAACAACATTGATAAAACACGTCTTCATCTCATCTTTCTCATCATTTGCCACATTTACAATTATTAGATCCCCACTTTCAAGATGTACATGCAATATTTCAAGAACTTCAAATCTGCTCAAGATAACATCAAACTATATCTTTCCAAGCATCGTCGCTTTAAGAAATTCTGTTCAGAACCTACAAGTTCAGCTTTTGAAGAGGTAAGTAGTGGAAAGTTCGTTTTTCTCGGAAAAGAAATGCAATTTGATCCACAACCAGTCGAAAACTATCTCATCATGCCAATTCAGCGTATCCCTCGGTACAAGATGCTGATTGAAGCACTCTTGAAAAATACATCAAAAGATTTCCGAGATTACAAGTACTTAGAAAAGTCAATGGAACTTATGACTGAAGTCTGCTATCTTCTGGACTACAATGCAAAACCACGGAAAGATGATACGACCAGATTGTGGCAGATTGCTCAGTCAATTAAGGGCTACCCTGGAGTTTGTTTTTTTCCAGTTCACAGTCTTGTTCAGGAATTTTTGAGAAAACAACGACAGTTCTTCCTTCAAGCGGATGTCCGCAAACACACCGACTCATCGAAGGCACACACACTTTTCCTGTTTGGTGATTGTATTGTCTCCACGATTGCGGGTTCAGGTCACTCGTACGAATTCAAGGAGGAGATTTTACTTGATGATCTCGAGGTTGTGCGAATAGGCGAAGTTTTTGGTGAAGACGTAACCTTATCTCATAGCCCATCAAATAAAAACTCAACAACCAAAGAAAAGAAGAAGAATTCGGAACAAAAAAAATATCCACATCTTCTCATGCTCCTCTCCCCAACAACCACTCAGTTATTTTCGTTCAATGATTCATCGGATCAAAAATCAGTGGAAATTCGGGATGACTGGTATCTTCGGCTTGAGATGTTATTGCATAGGATACGAGATCGAAAGACGAGAGTTCGGCAAGCAAAAAGCACCCGCTTTTCGGGATCTATATCGGTCGCCCGCTCAAGCAGCAATGCACATACATTGGGGTCACCATCCGCCAATTCTCGAATTACAAGCACATCACTATATTCATCTCACTCACCACGAGATTCTATGAACGACGAAGACGACGATGAAAATCAAATACCATGCACTCGACTCAACGTCAGTCTCTGTACTTATTCAATGCATGTCCCAAAGAATACGAAGCTTTGGAAGGCACTCCTTCCAGACGAAAAGGTTGATTGGAAACAACTCGAAGCGGATCAAGAGGCTGAATCAAAACGACGAAAAGAAGAAAAGAAAGAAAAGGAAAGGACTAAGAGCCAACCACCTACACCACAAGCAACTCCAATCGGGCGGAGCAGTACGGTCAACGCTGAGAAAATGACCCTCCCTCAATCCGCACCGCCCTCACCCCTTGGCTTGGGAGGATCAGCAGTCGACGTTTCATCACATATTGCACTGGTGAAACAACAACTTCAATCACAGGTCAGGCAAAGCATGGCAGTCCCATCTCCAAGGACGCCAATGCACAGCATGCCAAATTCCCCACAAGCAGGAACTCTAAAAGCTCCTCGCTCACAAAGTGTCTATATTTCATCCTCTTCGGTAACTGGTGTTTCGGATGGGTTAAAGACTAGATTCATGGCGATCGAAAAACAAATCTCAAAAGTGCTCGGAAACAGCGAAAAGGGTGAAACAGAAAGGTTAAAAAGTCAGCAAGAAATTTTGGATCGAATGGTGAAAGACGCTGCAGAATTTGAAAAGGAAGGAGACAAAGAGCTGGCAACTCAACAAAAGCTAAAAGAACAAGCGAAGCAAGCTGCCAGAATGAGTATGGCTGTACGTCTCAAGCCCACCCAGCAAGGATTGTCGCCTCAACCGACTGTATCTTTCCATCAAGCCCAAAAGCCCCTCGTATCAGCCGAGACAGCCTCTCCTCAACCGATTGTCCCTCAAGCGCCCCAATTGGAAATTGAAGAAGAACCTGCTCCAAAGGTCGATGTAGGAACACCAGTCACGTCATTGAATGTTATTTCTGGGCCAACGAGCCAAGATTCTGGAACACCAACTCACGCCTTCGCTGGTGTTGCCGCAGCGGCTGAAGTGAACGAAGCAGCTCTGAAGGAAGAAGAAAGATTAAGACAGGAGGAAGAAGACCGATTACAACAAGAAGAGAACGAGAGATTGAGAAAGGAAAAAGAGGAGAGACAACGAGCAGAGGAGGAGGAAGTACGAAAAAGGCAGGAAGAGGAGGAAGCACGAAAAAGGCAGGAAGAGGAGGAAAGAAAGAGGAGAGAAGAAGAAGAACGCGTCGCCAATGAAAAAGCGGAAGAAGAACGAATACAACGAGAAGCGGAGGAAACACAAAAACTGGAAGATGAAAGAATGAAACAAGAAGAGAACGAGAGATTACGACAGGAGGAAGAGGAACGACAACGAGCAGAAGCGGAGAGGATTCAAACAGAAGCTGACAGGAAAGCTGAAGAAGACATAATCTCTCACGAAAATGCAATCAAAGCGGAGAATCAAAGAAAGGAGGAGGAGGAACGAATCGCCCGAGAAAAGGCTGAAGAAGAAGAGCGAATCCAGAAAGAAGAACAAGACAGACTTCAAAGAGAAAAAGAAGCACTATTACTCAAAGAAGCGGAAGAGAAGAAAAGAAGAGAAGAAGAACAAGAAAGACGGGAAGAGGAAGAACGAGCGAAGCAAGAAGAAGAAAAACGTGTTCAAAAAGAAGCGACGATCGAAAGAGAGGCAGAATCACGCAAAAGCAGTGGATCGCTGACCCCTCTCCGAATCAATCCAACCCAATCTTCACAATCCCTAACACCAAACACTCCCACATCACAAAGCGACCCAGCAAGGCCCCCGTACACCCCTTCTGGGCGGCTATCTGGCATATTTCCAAGGATTCCACCATCCAAACAAGAGTGGACATCATCCAGCTCTGGCTCATTTGTTTTCGAGGAAATGGCTGAGGTAGCCACTCATTCATTTATTGATCGGAGTGATAAGTGGTGGGAATTATGACGTAATTTTGTTCACTTTTTAACCAAATTTTTCCTCATTTTTCTTTCATTTCTGACGTGTCAACAAGATTAATTTTGCCAACGAAGGTTGTAAGAAAAAGGATGAAGTGCATTCATTGACTAGATCTTCAAAATCTTGGTGATTTCATCAGTGAGAGTCTTAGCAGCGAGAGTTCCCTGTGAATCGGGGCGGGAGATAGCACTTCCCACCTCGGCCGCAATAATCCGAAGTAGTGCGGGATAAGTACGAGCTGCAGTGGTGGAAAGATGTTTGAGGAGATGGAGAACAATGATTTTACTATCATTGGTCGTGGAAGAAATAAGAGTGTTTGAAAGGGTTGAGAGAAGGAGATGAACAGAGGTGCTAATCACAAAGGCATCCCTGCTGCAATCCTTCTCTTCAAATGATCCGTCAGCACCAAAGAGACACAAGAAGTCGTCACTAGAATGGATAAGAGGATGAACAAGAATCTCGCACGCTGCAGTAGCAAGAGATTGGAGGGTTGAGTCTCGTTTCTCATCGAGACCACAGACAATAAATGCTACAATCTCTGGAAGAGTGGCGAGGGTCAAAACTGAACCATTCAAAGAAAACTGGGCCAGTTGTTGTGCTCTCAATTTCTCTCGTGTTTCTTTGAGAAGATATTGACTTGTTTTTCCGGTTTCGTTGGCAGTCATCATTTCTTCATAGTGCAGAACGACTGATTCAGAGGCTGACAACATGAGGTTCATCATATTTTCCACGTTGAGTCCGATCTGTTCGATCTTCGGAGCCTGAACTTGGGGGTCTTCGGAAAGTGTCAAGGACAAGCCATCAGTGAGGGCTTGGAGGTATCGGCCTTTCTCGACAGGTCCCACCGTGTTTTTGCCTTCAATTCTCTCGCTTGTCTCTGATCCACAAAGAACTTTCACTGTTTTAGCGAATGAGTCTTTCACATTTGGAGTGAGGCTGGGGAACCTGAGTGAGAAGTGCTCTCCACAACATTGTCCTTCGTTCTTTTGCCATGACGCTTCATTTTTAAAAATGGTGCGAGTTGGTTGCTGCTTTTGCTGTTGAGCGAAGGGTACGTCTCTGGTGAGGATCTGATCGAGACAAATCTGCATCTCATTTCCTTTCATTGAAGCGCAGAGTCCAGCCATACCGTCGGCTGCGATGGATGTGATGACAGCCATTTGTGTTGTTGATTGTTGGTGTCTCTTCAGAATATCGTTGATTGTCAACGCAAACAATGAAAAGAGCGATTCTTTCACAACAGCTGATAGTTTTTGAGAATGAACTGTGATTACAGATGTGAGGAGACGGAGGGAAAGATCAAATGGACTGTTCAGTGGCGATGTGGTGGTGAACGACGGATGGGCAGTTTGAACGATAGTTCGGAGTTCGTTGGCGATTGGATCAACTCGAACAATGTGTGGGATCAAGAGGATCAGACAGACTGTTGATTTGACACGAATTGCTTCTGCGTGAATAGAACTATCGCTGGCTTGTGGGTCAGAGATTGTTGACACTGTCTGAAGAGCACGCATGAGAGTCGACTGAAGTTGAGGAGCAAATGATTTGATACTTGAGGCGATTGTGGTCTTCCGGGTGGTAACACTTGTTTCAAAGGGCTTTGTAGTGTCTGATGTCGTGTCTTCAATTTGGAGTTTGAGTGTACGACGAAGAGAGACGAGAAGAGCAGTTTCGGCTTCTTTCATCGCAGCAACATCCGGTTGATCAGCGAGTGTTTTCTCTTCAGCATCTTTTTTCTCCATTAGTTCGACGATTACACCACAGATTTGACTCTTGACGTTCAGAGTGAGTTTATCACCCATCATTCGGATCAAACGACCAACAAGGAGTGGAATGACTGGGCAGAGTGCGGTTGGGTCGGAACAACGAACGATGATCGCAAGACATTTGCAGCATGCAATGGACAAGTCAGCACTGCTCATTCCCAAAGATGGAGGGAGGGCTTGAGTAGCCTGAAGAGAAAGTGACGTCAAGACGACATCGATCAGGCAACGAATTGAAGCAGTTTGTGAGAGGAGAGACAATTGGAAGGTTGTGGGTGAAATATAGTCTGTCCAATCCCTCTGTTTCAGTTCAATTTGAAGAGCAAGGCGCTGAAGCTGTCCTTTCATATCCTTTCCACACTTGGCGAGAAGGCGGTCTCTTCTCTCCATCTTCGAGACTGATGAGCCTTTGACTTTGTCGGCTGTTGAATCGATGATTTTTCGTTCATTGACAGACAGAGTTTGAAGAAGGCCTGGGATGAATCGAAGCGTGTCGACTTTGTTGAACGACCGAACGATAAGGACGAGGGTCTGGATGACAGCTTCGAGGAGTCTGTCGGTTCCAGAGAGTTTTGAGTTTGACTGAGATTGTTGATTCAATCCGATTCGAAGGACGAGGTGTGCAGCATCAATAATGGCTTGGCCTTCAATTCGGGTGTTATCCTCTTCTTCCTCATCCGAACTCTCTCTCTCAAACACGGAACCAAGAAGAAGGACACAAATGAGCTCTCGTTGTCTTCGTTTCTGTGCCTCAGCAATTTTAGCTTCATCTTTGCTGTCCTTTTCAGCGAGATCTAACTTCATCAATCGCTCCAACTCGTGTTCAAGTTCATCAACAACCCATCTGCCTTGGTCCCGAGCAACCTGTCTGATAATACCACGAGCAAGGAACTGGGCTGAGTCTTCCTTGTTCAACTGAGACTCTGTAATACCACTTTTCTCGAGTTGTTCTTCTTCCCTGAGGAGAGTGTCGATGAGAAGGGGAAGAAGCGATGAAATGCGCTGTCCAAGAGCAAAAGTAATCGCGTCGACACCACTCAATCTCATCAGAGCACGAAGAGATCCTTTTGAAAGTGGTGATTTCAGGAGAATTGGGAGGATTCCTTGCGTAAGAGCTTGCATGGAAGTCGTTGAGAATGTGGATGGTGACAGAGACAGGAGGCTCTTCAAGCCTTCAACGGCATTCAAAGATTGAATTTCGTTGGACTTTCCTCCGTCCTTTCCTCCAATCACGCTCACGAGTGTTGGGATAATTCTCTGAATACCTTGGTTGGCTCCAACTGCCTGACAGAACGATGCAAATGCGATTGCACCAGCGTTTCGAACTTTGTGTGAAGGATCAACAAGGGCTGTTTTGATTGAATTGACTATGCTAGCCATGTTTGATTGAGATTGAATGTATTGTTTGTGTTGTTGGAGAGACTGAACTGTTTGGCCTGGTTGAGCAGGTGGTGGTGTTAAGAGTGATGAGAGTGAGATGCAGGCTCCAACACGGACATTCACCGCAGCAGCGGATGAAGATGATGATGACGTGAGATCTCGTTGAATAGCTGGAAGGAGGGTGGCGAAGAGTTGGTCTCCAGCTTTCGTGGTCAGATCTGTGAGACATGCTGACGCCATTTCCTTCTTCCAATCATCGTCAGTAAGCAACATCTCTTCGTCGTCCGAATCGATTTCGCTTTCAGATTGCTCAACAACGAAGATTGAATCACTTTCGGATGATGAGACATCGGCTAGGACATCATCAGCGAGTTCCTTGGGTTTAGCTTTCTCTTCGGCTTCGAGTCTTCGCCGTTCGCGGGCAGCCTCTCTGTCCTTGATACGTTGTTCTCTCTCCTTTCTCTTCTCTTCCAGAGCAATCTTCTTCCGAAGTCCTTGGTCTCGGGCCTCCATCAGAGACTGCGAGGTTGGACCTGAACTCGACGAGAGGATTTCTGAAACAATCTGGATAACGGTAGGCATCAACATTTTCACCATCTTTGGAGGATTGAGAACGTAATCCTTCCAGAGGCGGAGAGCTTGTGTTCGAGTCTCGCGGTTTGGATCGAATCGGGAGACATAGAGTGTTCCAAAGAAGAGTTTGCGCTGTGAGTCTTCAGGGAAGAGGCATGCGTGAAGAAGTCTGTTAATGTTGAGTTGGCGAGTGTAGACCTGTCCTTCATTCTGTTTTCTGTCTTTCTTATCGTGGTCTGATTCGTCTCCACTGTCCAGTTCGATGTCTGATGAGTCTTCAACACTTGCTGATTCTTCTTGCTCTTCATCTCCTTTCTTCTTGTCTCTCAATGATTCTTTTTTCTCATAATTATCCATTCTTCTTTTCAGTTTCTTGAGCAACAATTTGTTGGCATTCTTACGATCAACATCAATATCCACTTTCTCGTCTTCATAATCGCTATCATCTTCATGATCGAACGTGTCCTTCTGTCCGAGCACAAACACAATGACGACCTCGATCAATTTTTCGAGAAGACGGAGGACTGTGTAGCGAATTCGCCATCCGCTCTCGACATGTCCTGTTCCGCCAGTGCGCTCTTTCTTCATTCGTGCTTCGATCGCATCGATTTCAGCTTGTTCTTGACGGAGCTGAGAATCGTCGGTCTCGTTGGCATTTTCTTGAAGGAAATTGTCGAGTGATGAAGGGATTGGAGGGTGAGTTGTTGGATTGTTGAGCGAAGTCAAGAAAACATTCAGAATCTGATGGAATGGAGATCGCTTGATATCGTACCGTTTTGGGTTCTTTCCGGCACGTTTTGGTTTCTTGTCAGCGTTAACAAGTGATCCGTGATAGTTTGCAACTTGGAATCCATAAATGGAAATCATCACTCTCGCTGCATTGACTGCTGTGAGGCGACAGCTCTCGCTCTCCACATCTCCTGCGACAAAAATGATGTGTGGAAGGATAAGAGGAAGGAATGGTCTGAAGTCACAATTGGTATCCTCGTTGTGGGCATTTTCCATGACAGACGGAAGATAAGACCAGAAATTGAGATAACCTTCCCGAACAGTCGGTGTCGGGTTGTATAAGCCTCGAACGAGGGTTGGGAAGAGAGCCTTGAGACGGCGTGATCCCTGGACGCCAATTACAGCTGCCAAACCACTGGCAGCGCCATGGAGGACAGCTGATTTGGGAATGGTGCCCTGGGTCTTGCTCTCGTCATCATTTGAGGGAGGAAGAACGCCTCCAGCATTGATAACATTCAAGAGCCAGTTGACAATATCGCAGCAATTCTCTTCTCCGATGGCTCGGACGAGAGATGCGAGTGTGGTTGCTGCTTCTGACCTGATTTGAGGAACATCCACCAACGAGAAGCGAGTGATGAGAGGGATAATTGATGGCATGTACGGGACGAGATACGTTGCAGAGACAAGTGAGCCAAAGAGGCCGACTGTTTGGAGTCCAGCAATTCGTCCAGTGATCGTTCTGGAGCGAAGAGAACGGAGGACAAGGGGATAGATCAACGAAAGAGATGCGGCATCAAGTGGTTGATGTTTTTCTTCAACTTCTTCGGGAGTGGTCGCAACGAACAAGTATTTCAACACACTCTCGGTTTTACCAATGTCCGACAAGGCGTCAATAATCTTGTCCATAGAATTGCGGATTCTGTCGTTTTCGACGCTTTCTCCAACTCGGCTGAGAGTTTCTTTGACAGCTTTTTGGATTTGTGGATGAGTCTCAGCGACGAGAATCGTCGTCAGACGAGGTAGGATTGTTGAAGAGAAGGAGAGAATGAGATGTGACCGCGCTGCTTCAGATCTTCGTTTCTTTTCTTCGTCTTGCTCTTCATTGTCGTCGTCCGAACGGTTCTCCTCACCTCGCTTTGGAGTTCCAATCGATGTGAGATATGTGGCAATGCGCTGAGCCATTTGAATTGCTCCGAGCATTGACCGCCAAGATTTTCCTGTTGATTTCGCTGTTGGTCCATCTGATGACATGAACGATAGTTCTTTCTTCTTTTTCTTTCCATTCTCTCCTTCGACTTTGTCGTCAAGAATGAGGTCGCTGACCGTTGTGTTTCTGCCTTCCATGATGTCGATCAAAGTTGGAAGCAGCATGTTCACACCGAATGGTGAGAGGGAGTACTGAAGAAGGGAATCGACAGCATCGCTTGCTGCTGCTCGGACATTTCCCTTCCCATCGCGGGCTTGTCCTTGATCAGACAGAGAAGCAAGAAGAACAGGGACGATTTTGGGGAGAATTGGTTGTACGCAATCACCAACACATATGCTGAGAACTTCGATGAAGACAAGAGACCCTTCACGAGAGACAGCCGCATTTTCTTTACCTGGTCTTCCAATGGCTGCTTCCAGGATCACGTTCATCAAGTCGCTTTCTTTCACAAACCAATTCATTCCTCCACCGCTCTTCTTCTTTCTCTTGTTTTCGTTATTGGCATTTTCGTCGCTATCGATGTCTTCTTCCCATTCAGTTGCTGCCATAGCAGCAAGAGCGAAGGCAGACCCTTTTCGTTCAGGATAGGATGATGTGGTCGATAGCATGATCCTCAGAAGACGATCCGATTGTGGCTCTGAAATTGCTGAAAAGAGTGATGGATGAGCCGAGAGGAGGACTGTGACGGCGTGGGAGGCATAAAATTGCACTCGCTGTGAAGGGATCGAATGGAGAGACAGAATTGTCGAGAGGAGGATGGTGATCGGATGATAGTCGGAGCTTTGTTCGTTGATGAATCCTTCGACGATTGTCGATGGAAGAGTGAAGGAAGCTGCAACAGAAGTTGAGGAAGCAGAAGGTAGAGCTTGCTGATATTTGTCGATTTGTTTATCATCCGGGGAAGAGAAGAAGATCGGGAGAGCTTCTGTCAGTCTCACCAGGGATGAGATTTGTCTGTCACCTCTGCTCCCAGCATCGATTTCTGTGGCATTCTTCAAATGTGCAAGAATCATCACAAGGAACTGTGTGGGGAGAGTGAGTTCGTCGAGTGTGTCGGGAGTGATATTCTTGCTTGTGCTTTCAGCTCGGATTGCTTCAGCAATGACCTTTGTCAGGCTCTCAACCATGGTCTGTTGGTTGAGTGGAATATCATCAGACAAACAGAGTGTTCGATCGATGATAAATGAAACGAGAGACACACTGACGGAGTCGTGTGGAGATGATGACAGGAAGAATGAATCGTTTTTGAATTTGTCTGCGGTGGCCATCGCTTCTGAAATGGCACCAAAAGCATGGGCACACCCATTTCGGAGAAGCATGAGAGAGGGGTTGCGTTTTCCCACACTTCCATTCAGAGCGATGTGGAGATGGAAGGATCGGAGGAGAGAACCGAAGAAGGGTACAAAGTTGGTGTCCGTTGGCTCATTATGTTCGAAATTGCTTTTGTCTTCTGCCTCTTTGATGCTAATTGATATTGGATGAAGATAAGGCGATGTGAGTCCATTAATGGCTTGTGTTTCTCCATCCTTCGCCTCAAATAACTTTCCTAATTTGTCCAATTCGGGTGTTGACTCGTAATATCCAACGATATCCGTTGTCAGCATGACCATTTCCTCTTTCTTCCGCATTTTCTGCAATTGCTCTTCTTCAACGTCCATTTCTGCACTTTGGAGTGAGATGTGAAGGAGACAGTCAGAGATATGGATTGCGGTGAAAGATGGATCGTCTTCGTCGTCCTCAGATTGAGTGACAAGATTTCCGATCGTCGCCGCTGAGATCGAACGGATGGACTGATGAGGTGATGCGAGCAGAGCGAACAATGGGAGAATGTGAAGGAATGTGATTTGGAATGTGCTCTCGCGTGTGGCCAGGCGCAATGAGGTGATTGTTGCATCGTCGAGTTGAGCAAGTTCAGCGTTCGTTGTGACCTGCTTCACTCGTCTTTCTTCCTCTTCCTCTTCCATTGAAATCACTTTTTCCCAGAGGCTTCCAGCAAGTGTCTGTGTTTGCTCGTCTTCATCGAAACAGAGAAGATAGATGCAACTGACGAGTTCGATTTGGGTGATGAATGAGTGTCGTTCCTCCAATGAGTGTGTCTCAATGAATTGTTGGAAGGTATTTGCAAGAGAATGAATCCCGTCACGTGTTGTTCTACCTTTCATTTCTTTACCAATGGTTTGAGCGATTCGGCAATTCCTCCTCCATTCATTCTCTGTGATAGAGACGGCTTGTTGTGTTTTGGATCGTCGAGAAACATCCCTTGTTCCACTTGGTTGGACAATCAGGTAAGGAAGGGCAAGTTGAGCGGTTTTGACTGAAATCTGACGCATTTGTGGGATGTTCGATGTCATCCCATTGATGAGAGATGAAAGGGCCGAGATGTTGACTGCTGAATGAGTTAGGAGGAAAAGGGGGTCTGAGAGTAGCTTCACAGCTGACGCGTCGTTGAGTTGAGCTGGTGTGTATGTTGTGAACTGATTCTGCATGAATGTAATCAAGGTTTCGATCATTTCTCGTTGAGGAAGCATTGGAGTGACTGGGAGAGAGCAATGAGATGAAAGAAGATGGAAAGCGATTTTGCTCAACGGTTTGAGAGCCTCATCTTTTGTTTGGTTGAGAAGGAGAGCTTTGAGGATGGGGAAAAGGACGTTGAACGAGGCTGTGTCAAGAGTGTTGATCCTGCGTTTGACGCCAAGCTTTTCCATTTTCATTCCTGTTGATCCTTCGAAAACGATGAACAATCGCTTGATTTGGACATCCAATGGATAGTTCTTCACATCGATAACTTTGGCGACACTTTCGTCATCGTCATCATCCTCCTCTTCCTTGACAGGTTCGATCACACCCTTGTTGGCTTTAATTGCTCCAATGTGAGTGAAGATTCGGCAGAATGAGAGTGGAAGGACGAACGACAGTTGTTTTCTCATTGACGCTGGTTGGATGTTCAGACACATTGCATACACAGTTTGTTCTGCAGCTTCAGAGAAGAATCGGGTTTGGAGGCAATCGGCTGCAAGTGAAGCAAGTGTCGCTGAAGATGGGGCGATGATAGAATCATCTGTTTGGCTGAGGATTGTCAACATGTCAAAAGTGTGGTTGATGCAATTCAATTCGCTGAGAGTTTCCTCTTCGTATTGTTTCTGCTTGGCAAGTTTCGTGTGGATAATCTCGCGGGCCTCATCAATTTTTTGTTGTCTGATGAGTTTTGCTCGTTCTTGTCTCTCCCACTTTTCGTCTTCCACGGAATACAATCCTTTCTGAGTTCTATCGCGCTTGACGTTAGCATTCAGTTCAACATCACCAAAAGCAGTCCTCAAGACAGACTTGTCATCTTCTGTCAGAGGAATGAAACGCTTGAGTTCGATCTGAGCATCTTCCTCTTTCTCACGTTCGAGTCTCTCTTGTTCTTCTCGGGCCTTTCGCGCAACTCGTTCTTTGGCTTCCTTCTCCTCACGAGCTTCGCGTTCCTCAGGAGTTTCCACAACTTCTTCTTTGGGTTTTCGAGATTTGTTTTTGCTTTTCTTATCCTTTCCAGGAGCAGCAGCATTCTGGGCTTCTTGTTCGGCCTTTTGTCTCGCTTTTTCTGCAACTCTTGCTTCATTATCGAGAGCTGCTTGATGCTGTCTTTGGATGTGGGCCTCTTCCTCCTTGTTTATTCGGACTCTTTCTTCGGCTTCTTTCTTTCTGTTAAGGAATAACTCTTGTCTCATTTTGTCGGCGTGAATTCCGTTGTCGACGGCTCTGAGACCATATTCCGTGATTCTTTCCATTCCAAACTTCTTGTCACTGGCTTCTTGAATCCCTTTTCCACTGCCCTCAGCACAGGCGATCTTTATTTGGTTCACACTTTGCTGAAGAGTTTCAACAGTTTTTCGTCCGATCAGTTCTCCGTGGAGGTGTGATTGAGTAACTACAAGCGATCGAAGAGCATTCTGGCAAGCGTGTTGGATTGACTGCAGAGCAGTTGTTGAGAGAACAGGGAAATCTGATTTCACTGGTTGGGGAGCTGGCTGTGGATCTGATTTTCCTTTTTTGTCGTCCTTCTCCTTTTTCTGTTCCTTCTTCAGTGCCTTCTTCTCCAACGAGAGTTGATTGGCCATCGCTCGCTTTTTCTCGGCCCATTCAATGAAGAGGAGGCCATCGGCACACAAAACACTCATAAGGTCCTGTTCGCTGAGACCATTTCGTCTTTTTAGGATCGAATCGACGATGAACGGAAGGTGAACAGAGAGGGAGGCTTTGAACGTGTTCTGTTTCGGATCTTCGGTGACTACTTTCTTTTGGGACGGATGAGAAGATGGAGAGTGCTGGAGGAGGAAAGAAAGTGCGAAAGTTGGAGAGAATGATGGATCTGAGAGGCATGGGAAGTGTGATAAGAGCAACAGGGAGAGAGTTTGTTCCGAGGTGAGAAGAGGATGTGAAACATCATTCTCCTTTCCAGTGTCCTTCTCCTTTGTCTCTTCAATAAGACCATCAATCGACTTTGGATTTGTGTACGTTCCAGCAAGAACGGCAACGATTGCCCTGAGTAGAACAGACGATGGAATGTTGTAGGATGCGGGGACTGATGGATGGTTGACGATCATCATCTCGTCAACAAAAATGAATGAAGCGAAGAGAGAGTGGAGCAGAGACGACCTGAAAACAGACGCCGCTGAACGTTCCGATTGGAGAACGTCTGAATGTGGGGAGAGTGCTGAATCCAAATAATAGGAAGGGAGAGCCCTAATCCTCCAGTTTGAGTGGAAAAGAAGTGAGACAAGCGAAGATATGAAAGGATGAGGGTTGTGGAGAGAAAATGGTGAGAATTTGCCTTGCAGCTGTCCAAGATGAGAAGCATACAGAGAGCGAAGGATCAGAGATGATGAGACAGACTCTGAAGTGTCTTGTTCGGAATCCTTCTGCTTGTAGCCAGCGAATGGAAGAAGAACAAGGCTGTGAAGAGCGGAGAGATGTGCGGATTGTTGGGTGTTGAGGGACAGAATTGAGGCCGATGAGAAGAGGACGTTGGTTGGTGATGACAGCGAGAGAGGAGACGTTGGTGTTCCAAACATTGTCGACACAACTTGATGACATAGATCAATTCCGTGTTTCTCAACTCCGTTCGGTGAGGTGCGGGTAAGGAGTGGATGTGAAATGAGCAGAACGAGGATGGGTTGGAGGACATGCTCCATGAAGCACAGAGGGTGGTTGGTGATGGATGAAGTGAGTGAGATGGTTTGTGCAGACTTGGTTTGTGAAAATGACACAAACGGAAAGATCAGGTTGAGGAGCTGTGGATGGTCCAATAATCCTTGAATGAGGATGGATTGTGGTGACAGTGCGACTGTGGAGAGAGTCAGAAGCAAAGATTGTAGAAGTGAGGCTCGGTTGTGTCTGACTGGTGCGTGTGCTGGTGTTGGAGATGTCTGAGCAATAAATGGTGTCATGTGTTGCAAAGAGTGTTGGTAAAATGACAAGAGCTCCTCCACAAATCCAGCTGATGTCAATTTTGTGGGCGATTGCGATGGAGCAGACTCGCTTGCTGCGGGTTGAGACTTCGCCTGTGCTTTGCCGGCTCCTCCTTTCTTTCCTTTTGGCTGGGCTGCTGGTTGAGATGGAGCGGCCACGGAAGTTGATGTTGATGACGAGGTGTACTCAATTGTGGAGAGTTGTTCGTCCGAGAGGATTGTGGTGAAGTGCAGGACGAGTGGGTTGATGACGCCAAGTGCTGAGAGTATGGTGGAGACTTCGCCGGGCTGTGCTGTCTGGATGGACGATGATGGAAAGAGCGAAAGGACGAGAGATCGAAGTGAAATGAGGTGGGGGAGGAGAGTAAGTGACTTGTTTTCGTCAAGAGGAAATGAAGTTATTTTTGGTGGTGAAAAGAACTGGGCGCAGTTTGACAGAGAGAGAAGAGCAGAGGGCGAAAATGTGGAAACATCGCATGAATGGGGGAGAAGGGTGTGGACGGAAATGGCGAGACATTCGATTGCGGCCACAATAAGCAGACGAGTTGACGGCCTGCTTTTCATTGATTGGCTGAGCTGGGTGACAGTCTCCGCGAAATTCAGAGTGTTTGCGTCGGAAGCAGTCATTGATTGAAGTAACTGAACAAAGATGTTGATTGAGAGAAGCGAAGGGAGAGTGTTGGCAAGGTTGGAAGAGAGATGGACTGGCTGGGAAATTGGCGACGAGGGGAACGATGAATCAAGAAGGGAGAAGGGTAGATTTGTTTGGTCAGCAGTAAAGTCATTCTTCTTTGTCATGACATCGGCTGGGATTGCCTCAATCGGCTTGATGATTGCGGCTGTGAGCGGAATGAGGAATGAGCTTGGAAGTGAGATCGTCGGCAAAATCAAAGATGTTGTCAGAATTGACTTGATGATAGTTGTCGCGTTGTGTGGATTTTGGTGAAATGCAGTCGGGATGTATGAAAGGAGGTTCGATACGAATTGTGGAGTTTGATTGAGGCGTTTGAGCAGATAAAGAGCACTGAATTGCTCAAGGATGGAGAAATCTGGGTTTTTGTGTTGGTTGTGTGGAGATGATTTGAACAATTGGAGCTGGAATAGAGCAAGTGGGATGGGTTGATTGAGTCGGAACAACGACGTGAACGCTGAGAGAAATGAACTTTCTGGTTCTGTTGAATATGGTTCCAACCACCTGTCAACATCTTTTTGGGAGAATCGTGTTGATTTTTGAGCCTTTTTGGTCGGGTGGGTTTGTGTGTCGAATTCAGAGAGGAGAACGACTAGATTGGTTAAAGTAAAGGTAATGAGTGTGATCGCTCCAATAGGGGCCTCCGATGAGAGGACGGTTGAAGATTTAAAGATCGCTTGGACAACTGTTGGATGCTAAGTAAGAAAAAGGAGAGAGATGATGAAAGAAAATGATAAAAAGAGGGGGAATAATGAAAAGGAATGAGACAAAAAGGGATGTACATGAATAAAAAGTTGGAAACACCAAGAAGAAAATAAGAAAGGATGAATATCAGGTGGATCAGTCACAAAATATCATCCGAAAATATTGGTAGTGAAGGAGGAACTTACATAATCGATTGCGATCTTCAATTGTCCGCATAGTGATGGAAGTGTGTTTTTGATTTGGTTGAAACTTGCGTCACGAACAAACCGATGAAGCATTCTGACGAGAACCTCGGTCAATCGAAGTTGGAGATTGGCAGATTCTCCTTCATCTTTCAAATATTGGAGAGTAATAATCGTCCAACGAATGTATGCTAGAATGAGATGTTGATCTGCCGAAGCTACGGTAATTGACAATTGTGCAGCTTGCTGGCGAAGGACTGACGCGAAGTCTGGGACAAATTCTGGAGTTGTTTGTAATTTTACTCTGATCCAATCATAAATCACTCGAATTGATTTGCTACTTCGTTTCGAATAGATCAAGTTCACCAATGATGGGAGGAACTGTTCGAGCTCTGACGGATATGATGTTGGAGAAGGGAGGCAAACTCTGGGATTCAAAAAGAAAATCAAGCTCCTCCTGAAGCTTAGGTTTCTTCAAACGTCCGGAGGAATCGATTTCTGTTTCAGAATATTCGCTAGGGGCACTTGACGGCATCTTCCGAATATTCGAAAATGAGTATGGGGCCACTCGAAAATGAACCATCCAGAGGAGGTGTACACACTTGTCGCTGGCTTAATCGATGGATTTCAATCCGATGACGTTCAAAGACAGGTCAGATCAATCAAAAATCTCAAAATGATCGCAGATACGCTTGGTCCAGAAAGGACACGAAATGAGCTGATTCCATATTTACAAGGTTTCATTCATGATCTTATTTCCCTTCTTCTTTCTCTTTAGATATCTTTACAGATGAACAACAAACTTTACGAGCACTTTCAGAGGAATTGAGTGACTTTACCAAACAAATCGGTGGTGAACAACATTCAGCAGTCTTAATCCCAATATTAGAAAGTCTAGCATCTGTTGAAGACTTTAAAGTTCGAACAACTGTGTGATAATCCTTTTTTAGCGAATTTCATCGGTCTTTCTTTATGACAACCTTTCCTCATCACCAGGCATTGAATTCATTTTGTAAAATCATTCCTATTCTTCCACAACATGCATATGACAAAGAAATGTTCACACTACTAGATTCGATGACAATGTCAGATAGTTTCACACAAAAAGCTGCCGCAGCCGCACTCTTCCCGACAATGTTTAAAAGAGCTTCACCCTCTCAAAAGGATGAACTCCTACGACTCTTCCAGCAGCTTATAGATGATGATGTTGTGGTTGTTCGCCGCGCTGCGACATATGCACTCAAAGACCTCATTTCAATCGTTGATCTCCAGACACGGACGACAACTCTCATCGAAATCACTGAAAAACTTGCTGAATCTGAGAGGGATTCCCTGAAGCTTTGGATCATGGAAATCATCATTGAATTCGCTAAATCCAAAGATTTTCCAGATTCTCTTGTCGACAGCAAACTTATCCCGATCTACAACACCCTCTCGAACGACGAGTCTGTGAAAGTACAACTCAAAGTAGTGGAACTAACACCAGATGTATGTCATTCTCTTCCTCATCATCCATTTATTTCAGCTTCTGCAGTCAGTTCAGAATCAAGAAACAAGGAGTGGATTTATCGATCCATTCTTTCTGTTCTTTGATGTGTGTTTTTTCTGTTTATCTGTCTATTTTCCTTCGGCTCTCAGCCAAAAAAAGTTGAATTGACTGTCCAAATCAATGCTGCCAAAAATCTTGCACCGTTCTGTTCCCTCCTCACTCCAACTACAATCATTTCAGAAATCGTTCCTCGTTTGCCAGACATCAAAAACGAGTCTGTGCAGTTCACCTGTCTGCTCCACCTCTTTCCAATCATTTATCTCTCTTATAGGTGCTTTTGTTTCGTCAATAATGGATATTGCACAATGCTTATCCAGTGATCAATTTCATGAACATCTCAAACCAATGATTGTCGGCTTTTTAAACGATGGGAGGCCAGAGATTCGCTCTGCAACAATTACGCGTCTTTCGTCAATCACTCCAGTCTGAACACAATTTATTTTTGATGTTTCTTTGTGTGTATCACTATCAGCATCTTGAAATCTCCTCATTTCTACAACAAATCAAGGAATCCATCGACATGATCCCCAACACAACCAAATGGCGCACTAGACTTGAAATTATCGAATTTATCCCGTTTATCGCATTGAAACTGGGTCGTGACGCTTTTGATGAACAACTTCTCGAATTTTCCGTGAAATTCTTCGAGGATACAATCTCACGAATTCGAGACACACTTGGACAAGTATTTGCTAAAATCTCAAAAGAATTTGGAATTGAATGGATTCGTCACAGTTATCTTCCAGAACTGTCCAGATTATCCACCCATGAATCCTATCTTGTCCGCATTTCCATCCTTCACGCTCTTTCCGAACTGTCAGAGGTCATACAAAATCCAGATTTCGTTATTGAGGAAATTCTCCCCTTTGTGGAAGATTTTGTTCAGGATCCTGTCCCAAACGTTCGTTTAAATTCAGCAAAGACGCTCAAAATCATTTCTCGAACCCTCACAAAGAACACGACCAAGCCCGTCATGGACCAACTTAAAATATTGGCTCAAGATTCTGATCGAGATGTTAAGGCAATAGCTACGAGTTTCCTGGATGGGTTTTAACTGATAATTTTAACATTTCATTTATCTTCTTTTGGATTGTTTCACAAGCTTCAGAAAGAATACGCGTGATGTCATTCACGTGAAAAAGTATTCCGTGTAAAGAACTGTCCAAAAAACAGGTAGAGTCGGTCTTTTGTCCGTATGCCGAAGTGTTTTTCATTCTTCAATTGCGAGACAATCTGAAACACCAACTCTCTCAACCCATACGTGGCATGTTTCTTCATCTTCCTGGATCTTCGACATGATCTGAAGGGTAAAAGAGTCAGAAAATCCAAAAAATGCGACAGCCTGTGGGAGGACATGCCAAAGAATGGTCTGAATCTCTTCATTCGACGGAAACGTAGTGAGAGCAGGAAGAAAGGCTGGCGAGAACTTGAACTCGATGGACGGAGAGACCGATGGAGTTGGGGGATCGTCATCCGAATCAGACGAGTTGGGCTGACTCTCTCTCAGCGCAAGTTCGTTTTGAACGAGACCCACAATTCTGTCGTTTCTCCATCTTCTGACTTGATCTTCCACGTCGCGCTGAATCTCCAATCTGTTCTCGAACCATGTTCTGCTCTCTTCCTTCTCCTTCTCTTTCTCAAGCTCCTCAAACACATCAATCAACCGGATTCCGAACTCCGCCTCGGCGAGACAGCCAGCGTCGCATCCATTCAACCCATCGAACGTGACATGGTTCAAATAAGCGGCGTGTCCGATCCCCAATTCAAGAAGAAGCTTCACAGGCGAGTGTTGATGTTTACGCAATTCGTCTGCAAATTCTCCGTTCTGGCCATGGCGAGAGACAAGTTTGAAGAGGACATGGAACAGGATGCCAGTGGTGGCGTGGAATGGGCCGAGTTCTTCGAGGGAAAGATGGAGAAGGGAGAGGAGTCTGTTAAAATGATGAAGACGTGCTGAGTGGAACAGGATCGGGTCGGAATCCGAGGGCTTCAAATAATCGCATATCTCATTGACCAAAGGGTTTTGGGGAGGTGTCGCTTTATGGGTTGGAAGTGTCGAACTGTTGAGCAAGCAATCGGAGTCTGAATGGTTCCTGCTCTCGATTGCTGTTGAGAGATGCGGAGGATGTGAAAGTGTGTGAGATGTCCGAGCGAAGATTGGAGTTTCTTTCAAATCAGTCAAGTCGTCTTGAACAGCTACACGTACTATCGATGACAACTCCAACTCTTTGTCGAGAACACTGCTCATTTCATCTTCACTGAATCGGGCTGAGCAGCAGAGACATCGCCATGGTTTGACTATCCACTGCGAAGGATCGTCGTCCGACTGAACGTAACACTCTCTCAGATCAAAGTGTTGGTCTATTTCCTCCCCCCAATACAGCTGTCCCTGTGTCGAACCGTTCAGTGCCGTCGACAGCGTCTGGAACGAGACGGGTTGTCCATTCTCGAGATGTGACAACCGATCCAGAGTCTTCCTCTCTCCGGCAGTCCCATAACTCTTCAACTGAGAAGAAACAGATGAAACATGTTGGTGAATGAGATCGTTTCCTGTCGAGGCAAACGATGTGGGGTGATTGTGGACGTATTCCCATCCTTCGAAGTCGGAACGGACGCACCACGTCTTTCCACCGATCGCAGGCTCGTCTGTGAATTTGTCAATACATGAATGGGAAGACGGAGTGGGAAGTGTACGCGTGAAGTCTTCTCCACGACATCGGGGGCAGAGGCAGAAGAAGTATTTGTGTCGTTCGAGGTCTTCGCGTCTTTCTTTGGTTGAGAGGTAGACAAGATCGAAGGTTCCAATGTACGAAAATGACAGAAGGACGTGTTGGCTTATTTCTCGAACAACACGATAAGATAACTGAGGACGACCGATCAAGTTCATCGAGTAAATCATGTTTGGAGCACAACTGTGTGTGATTCTTGAGCCGAGTTCAAAAATGGCTGTTCCAAGAGAAGAACCTTCGTCAACTGGGATCTCTCTGTAATCACAAAATTCATCGGAAATCGCTGTTTGTAAGTATTGATCTTTTGAGAGTGGGTCTGAGTTTGGGTCAACAGATGCATTAAAATATGCTGGAAAGGAATGAGCGTTTGTTGTCCAGATGTACCAAAGGAAAAAGAGGGTTTCTTCTGTGAAACAGATCCCATTGGATTTCAGATGGACATTCCAGTGTGTTGGATGATGTGCAGCGCGAAAAGTGATGAATTCGTTGATGGGGGTGAGAAATCGTTCAATGAGGTACTGGACTCGTTCAACTCCAGGATTATGATAAGGAGATGGGGCAAACATCTGAGTAAGGATCCAATTTTGGGTTTCTTTGCTACAGAACGCAAACCCAACAACAAAACAGCCAAACATCCGATGAATCTGATATTGATCACATAATGCCATCAGCCTAGTTTCAGGAGGAAAAGAGCGGCATAAAGGGTATTCCTGGTGAATAACTGTTCCGGGACGGATGTGACTCAGTGAAACCGCCGATCTCCCGAGATTTTTGAGTGAGATCTCTCCGAAAGGCATGGCAATCTTAAAACAACTCAAATGGTGAATATAAACGTACAGTGAGTTGATAAAGGGAAATAAATTGTGCTGATCTTCACAAGAATGTACAATAGTCTGTCGTTTTCGTTTTTGCGTGCCCTTAATTATTTTTCTAGCTTAAGTCCTCTTTTTATTCTTCTTTGATCTCATCTTCATGGCATCTCATTCACTTCATCAAACACCACATTCATCATTATCTGACTCCCATCAAGAAAATATCAGCTTTCAAGAGCGGCAATATCCTTTTGATTGGTCTCTCTTAGAGAACATCGATATAGATCGTATCGCGTCTCAAAACGATGTTCAGCAACTTCAACAGTACATTCAATCTTTCACATTTGGTGCAGTTTTCACGTCTGGTGTGGAAATTCCCCATCTTCATCAACCTTCCAGATATTCCCAGACAATCGTCTGTCAACATTGTCAAACTTATCTCCACACTACAATACACTGTAGAGTATCTAGTCCATTTTCAAAGCATGGTTCTCAATCAGAGGTTTTCTTGTTTCCTCGTCATCTTTTTGAGAGCTGAACTCATTCGCCAGAATAAAAGGATGGAAAAAGAAAACAAAAAACTAAGAAAACAACTTTCTTCAGTAGTTTGACTCATTTTTCTTTCATCATATAGGAAAATGAAGTGACAATTATCAAGACAGCTCGGAAAGAGGAAATATACGAAAGCCTCCTTCATTCACAAACTTTTCCACGTGGATCCGATACTAATGGATCTCACTTGAAGACAACGGAAATGCTTCACCTGTGCCCAATTTGTAAAAAGAACTTTCCGAACGACGAACAACTTCTGGATCATGCATCGAGGCGCCATCAAACTGTATGTACTTTATGCTTTATGACTTGTTAGGAATTGAGTCTGAAAGGGTCTGCACCAATTGATATCCAAAGGCGCCTTCATGAAGCAGAGGACCGAGCAGAAAAAGAACACACATCAAAACTTGAACTTGGTATCTTTTTCTCGGCATATTTCAATCTCTTGGGTAATAGAGCATCAAAATAAACAGCTTCTTTTCGAAATTAAACAATTACGGGCAAAGGTTGGACTTTTTGTGCTCTTCATCCATCACCTCCAGAAAGCTCCAGTCACTCGTAATTCTGCTCAACGATCTCGAGCAGACAACTCATACCTTGATTCTATCGACGAATCAGATGATCTTCAATCTCAGAGTTTCTCGCTTCCTGAACGAGACGATATTTCGAAACAGCAAAGCCATCGATCACCATCGCCGCCACCAGAACAATCCACAATGAATGAATCTCTTCATTATGAGGATAATCATTCTCCTTTGGAACGTAGAGAAGATGATAGCAGGAGAAAAGAAGAGAGTCTCTCAAATCGGGAATCCGAATCACCTCCGCCAGATCCACAGAAAGAAATCGATGTTATTGCCACGTCACCGCATCTGCACACGACTACGGGTGACTGGGAGCACACTCCTCCACGTCAGGATCGACTCAACGACACACTAGCATCTCAGGATTTCTCCCAATCATTCATCAGATCTCCTGCCACCCTTCGAGCGATCGGCTTCGAGCCGTACGAAATCCCGGACACCGTAGACCCGATTCAGTCAAAACCATATCTGATGTCGCTCCTCCCTCTCCCACCTTATCCTCAATCTCTTGTGGATCTGTATGGAGATGAAAGGGAGCAAGATACAAGCGTTCTCGGAACAAACGAAAGAGTGGAAGAAGCTTTTGACAAAGAAAAGACAAAAGTGAGTCTGAAGCTCGATTCGGAAATGGCGAAATTGATGAGAAAAGAACGCTCGACGTTTGGATTGACGAAGGAAGGGAAAAAAGCTCAAACGCGCCAAAAGTTGGAGGAGACTTTGAAAAAAGAGAAGGAGAACAGAAAAGCTTTTGAACAACTTTGGAGGGAGTATCTCGCCAAAACCAATCAGCTCCAAAAGGATGACCTGAAGCAACATGTGAAGCAGAGATGGCGCGAGACAGAAGAGGAGAAAGTCGAACGTGAGCGAGAGGAGAGTCGTTTGGATGAGGAAGCAAAACGTCGAAATGAAGAAAGGGAAAGAGAAGAAGAAGAGAAAAGGAGGAAACAGGAAAACAAATCTGACAGTGACAGTGAAGACGAAGCACAAACAGAAGAAGAGGAAGAGGAGCTTGTCAACGTCCAGATTCGGCGGAAGATGCTGGACAAAGGAGCCTCAATGAGAGTTCGGCAGGTATGAATTGTCAGCTCACCCTATCACTCCTTTCTCTGTCTATTATGATTCTAGTTCATCACGTCCAAATCACTGGCTCCAAGCCCCAATGATGTCGCTCTTTCTGAATTCTTGTTGGAAGCAATCAGCACGGCTATTGACGACACTACAAAGAAAAGGCGATTGCAAGCACTTCGGAAAAAGGCACAACGTGTTTGGATTGATGGGGAGTCGGAGAACAGTGATAATGAGAGTTGGGTATATGAGGAAGAGGATGAGGAAGATGAGGGAACTGAACATCAACAATCGGATCAAGAACAGTTGGACAGTGATTTGGACGATTATGGTAATGGAGAGGATAACGAACAAGAGGAAAGCGAGGATGACGAAGAGGAAGGCGAGAATGACGAAGAGGAAGACGAAAGTGGATAAGGATGATTCCTGATCATGAATTCTTCATTCTTCTTCATTTGAGATGTTAATCGTCTCGTCTCTTATTTACCATTCTCAGAATCTGACTGCCTATAAAGAATCCGAGTGTGTTTTTGTGACCATTCTGGGTATACCTCTCCAAACAACAAGAGGATCCTTGTTCAATGAGGACAAGGTCGTTTTCAAAAACGAGTGGAACAGCAAATCATAAAGTTCATCAAACTAACAAAAAAAAGAACACCAAAAAAAGAAAGAATGACTCAACAAAGGTAAATGAAACATGTTTCACTTTCGGCTTGCTTTAGTGCTTGAAGGGCGAACGGACGATTGTGTGGGTGAGACATTTGAAGTGCCAGACAATCTCGTTTGGCGTGTGTGAGGGGAGGGGCTATTTTTCATTGAATTTGACAATCGCCCATAGCTCGTTGTGTATGTCGACGTATTTCCCGCTTTCGACGACGATGATTTTGATGATGTTGAAATGGGAGTTTTCTGTTCTGCCCGTTCGGGTAACCGTTGAGAATATTGATATTTGATGGGTCCACGGATTGGAGACGGATTAGGATCGATGGATGGGCTTGCGTTGGAGGGTGTTGTGAGTGATGACAGAGTTGGAGGTTTAGTGCCAGTTCTTTGGTTCATTGGTCGACCAGAAGATGGAGTATTCAAGGTTGATGTCTGAGTTAACGCCACAGAGGTTGTTGTTGTGGGTGTAACTTTGGATGAGTGTGAAGATGGTTTCGTTGGAGTTCGATTTGATTCTCGAGTTTTATCTCTGGGTTCCTGGTCATTTTGTTGATCACTATCCTTAATCCTCTGCTTCCCTACGATTTGATATGGTCGTCCCTCTCCGACCTCTCTTCGCCATTCTTCGCCCCATCGCTGCATACGTCCCTGCACCTCCATCAAAAAGTGTTGTTGGGGTCCAATGATTGATCCGGGTCGACACACTCGGATGTATCCGATGGCAGCGTTGGCTGTGAAGTTGAAGTGCTTCATCATGAAGCATGCAATCAATGTGCCTGTTCGACCGAGGCCAGCCTTACAATGGACAGCCACAACACCCTCCTGTTCTGACAAAGAAATAAACTCTTTGACGATTGCTTCTGATGGGATGCCTCCATCAACAAAGTAAAGATCGTAATGTCGAATACCACCGTCTACAAACCGTCTGCGATCATACATTTTCTTGTTTAACCTCACAACAGCTGTGACCCCTGCACGCCGAAAGAATGGCAAGAAGAATTCAGGTGCGTGAGTGCAGATTCCATTCGCTAAATTCATGGATGTGTTGCTTGGACCAGAGAACGCAATGAACTTCCCTGGAACAATCCAATTCAAGTCTCCATTTTCAACTCTCTCATAGTGGTCGTATTCTTGGCAATCAAATGTCGAAAATGGGACACGTGTGACTGGATGAGCTCCAAATTGCATGAAGCCAACTTCTTTAGCGTGCTGTATGCCTCTGAGAACATCGAGAACAGTGATATTGTACGTTGAAGGTCCATATGAAGCATCTCGGAAGGGAGGTAGGGATGGATACATTCCAACAAATGGTCGGTAAGCTTCATCTGCTGTCATACCTTCATACAGAACACAATAAGAACAAACAAGACAGATGGAGTTTGCTCGTTTGGCGCCATCCATGGCAGAATGGTAGTAAATGATTTTATGTTGAGTATCAGCCATCTATGACGAAAAAATGTTCAGCAGCATGAGGATATGGAATAAAACGTGTGAATAAACCTTGAGGAGACCAATCAATTGTTGACAAAACCTGTAAAGGCATGACATATTGAGTGGTCCAAAATCAGAGGAGAAAGGTTGGTAAATGAGTGTGTGGTCGGTTGTGAAAAAATGGGCTCTATTGGATGTTCGAGGTGGCGTTCGGAGGGCAACAGAGCAAAGACGATCTTGATAATCCGAGAAAGTTATTCGTAAAGGGATAGGCATCGATAACATCGAAGGGATGATGGATGAGAGGAGAGAAAGATGAGGTGAGAACAGAAAATCATGAATGGAAACCTGGCAAAAGAGTGATAGCGTTTGGCACTTCACCAGACGTCATTCGAAATCAATTTCAGTTTGTTTCAAGAGAACGATTGTGGACCATAACTCAAACGATGTCCTTATTGGGTGATTTCCTTTCAAGATAAACATCGTAATCTCACATAATCTGTTGAGAAAGTAACTTTAGAGGGAAGAGATAGGGAATAAGCTCTGTTGTCTGCTTAACTTTCCCTTCTTTAGAATCCTCCTTTTCAAAAAATTCTTATTATGGTTTGGATCTTTTACCATCATGTTCCATTCCGAAACGCGAGATAACCTTTTCAACACAAGCCATATTCTCGAAAAATACCATGAATTCGATGACAATGCAATCACAGTTCAATATCCTGACGGACAGTCCAAACAGTTTATTCAACCATGCTTCGTTCGTGATGTTCTCCAAGACATCTTACCGACTGATAACACCTTCCCAATTGTCGGAGCAATGATCAATCACGAGATCTGTGGGTTACAAGAGACTATTGATGTCAATGTCCTTCACATCGAACCCATTTTCTTGAACACACCGATTGGAGCATCGATTTATCGAAGAACATTATGCTTTGTTCTCACAGTAGCATTTAGTCACATATTTCCAACACGCCAAGTCGTCATTGGTCATTCACTCGGGAATGGGTACTATTATCGAGTGAAAGGCTCTGATGACAACCCCCTCACTGAACGGGATGTAATGCGCATTTCTGAAGAAATGACAACACTTGCCACACGTGGTATTCCTATAAAACTACGGTCTATAGCCTGGGAAGAGGCACTCAACCATTTTCTCTCAACAAAAGAGGAGCAAACAGTTATGCTTATCTCTCAACACAACCAGGCCAAAATCCCAATTGTCGCGTGTGATGGCTATATTGATATGGCTCATGGGCCTCATCTCGAAAATACTCGTCTGCTCACATGCTTCGAAGTCAGGGCACATGGAAATGACAACGGCTTCCTACTCCGCTTTCCACATTCAACTGCCCCTGCCCTTATGCCACCCTTTGTTGATATGCCGAATATTTTCGAGACCTTCCAGGAGAGCAAGGAGAGAGGACAGGTCATGGGAATTGAATGTGTTGGTGATCTCAATCGCATTGTTCGTAAATCACTTGAAGGCGATCTTACTAAATATATCCTTGTCAGTGAATCAATGCATGATAAGGCCTTGGTTCATATTGCTTCGTCTATTCTCACCAAAACCACAACCCAACTCGTCCTCATCGCTGGGCCTTCCTCATCAGGCAAAACAACGTTTGCTCGGAAGTTATGCATCCAGCTTCAAGTCCTGGGGAAGATTCCAGTTGTGATATCGATGGATGATTTCTTTGTCAATCGGGAAGACACTCCAAAAGATGAGAATGGCGATTATGACTTTGAAACTGTTGAGGCCATTGATATCGCACTTCTGAACGAAAAACTGACAAAACTTCTCGCTGGAGAGGTTGTCACACTCCCTCACTTCAATTTTGTCACTGGGAAGAGGGAATGGGGCAAAACAATCCAACTCAATCGCGATGAAATTCTGGTGATGGAAGGAATACATGGCTTGAACGATCGGCTCACAAATCAAGTCTCAGACCAACTCAAGTTCCGGATCTTTGTATCTGCATTAACACAATTGAACTTGGATGCCCACAATCGAATCGCCACAACCGACAATAGACTCATCCGAAGAATGGTTCGTGATTATCGTTTCCGAGGGACAAGTGGTGAACAAACACTTCTACGTTGGCCGTCTGTCCGAAAAGGAGAGGAGAAACATATCTTCCCTTTCCAAGGAAATGCTGATATTGTGTTCAACTCGGCACTTGACTATGAAATGGCTGCTCTTAAGGGTGTTGCTGAACCTCTCCTTAGGAATATCACGCCCACATCAAGCGTATACCATGAAGCACAAAGGATGCTTGCTTTTATCACAAATTTTGATCCAATTCCTCTCTCAAATATCCCACAAAACTCAATATTGCGAGAATTTGTGGGGGAGAGTCCATATCATTACAAGTGGTGGGACAAATAGATGGTTTCATTGTTCTGTTCGGATGTTCTTCATTTAACAATTCATCTTGTTTTTCTCTAACTGAACTCCAATTGATATGTTGATCCCCAAATCGAAATACATTCAATTCACGGGTAGTTCTGCACTTTAAGCTCCACATTCTTGATCATTCCACAAGTCTTGTTTTGAATTACTTTTTTTGGATCAATAAGGAATAGATCGTATCATAACCGACATAAATGATATGTTAGTCGCCAATCTCCAATCAATCTATCTTAATACTGGTTTACGACAACTTCGCGCAAAAATTGAAAAGAAGTCAAACTTTGGTTTGATCAATCCAAAACTCTTAAATCGGTGCTTTAAAATATAGCAATGTTTTTCTATCATACTTCTCCACAAATTGAACCACTATTTGTTGATGAAATCCTTTGGATTGGCATGTTGGGAAAGATCTGTGAGTATCGAAGTCAATCCACAAACTGACCAGGTGTCGATTGTTTTGTCTCCAAAGTTGATCAGGGACAGATTCATCATACCTCAAATGATTCATGATCCATATCTTGCTGAAATACAAGACTAAATCTGCGAATGGAGATGGTAAAAACCAACGCCTGAAAATAATAGCTCCCAAAGGACTTGGAGACAATTTTGCTGTGGAAACATTCCTGTTATTATTCTTTCAATCACCTCACTCGATTTCATGAATTAACAATTTCTCTGGTTTTTCCAAAAAAAGAAACTGTTATGATGTTTGCCAAATTTTCGCCCATTCCTGGAAAATTTCTTGACAAACACGATCTCATCCCAATTGGGAGACAATTTTCATAACGTGGGAACATACTCTGGCTCTTCAATGACAATTATATCTTCTGTTTTATTTATTTGAGAAAGATAGAGAACTTTTTCTTTGAAAATATTCAAAATGTGATTCATTAAGTTTTGCTCGATTTGGTTCTTGGACAGGGATTCCCGAGTGACAGCCTCACCCCACAACTTTTTTCAATTTCAATGGAAAATATTCCGAAAAAGGAAAATGGTACAATCATGACAGACAGTAGAGAATATGTCGAAGGAATGGAATCATTTCAGATATCTCAGAAGAGACTTAGAATAAATAGAAATTCCAACTTGAGACTGATATCAAAAGTGAAATAAAGTCGGAACATGAACCACATGCAATCCTGGAACAGTATTTTCCGCATTTCCACACGTACTTCGAGCACATTTTTATGTTCTTTCTGAAGGAAGTGTCTGCAATTCCTACAAAACCAACGTCAGACATCAACCACCCGTTTCAGAAAAAAATTACAATCTCAGCACATCTCTTGAAATACACTTCTTTCCTTCGCCAGATCACCACGACACGGAATACACGATCCATTCCATAGGAAGATCACTGGAAGTCCATGCGCATTCGTCTAGATCCTGAACTGACAGAAGAACAAAAGAAAAGTCGAGGTCACACCGAAATTAGGTTGGGATGAGACTCACCAAATAAATCCAGCGATGAAGTTTCTTTTTCTATACTAAATTTTGTCACTGTCATCTGAATCATTCTGTGCTTCGCATCGACTCTGATACGGCGTTTTTGTCCACTTCATTTGTTCTTCATCCTCATCAGATTTATCATCAAAAACATGATTTCGCATAAGTCCCATCGAGACAGCGATATCGGATCCACCCGACGACAATTTTGACATCAAAAAAAGTTCGACCACCCATCTTCGAATCTCCTCACAGCAGATTGCCGACACAGACATTGTCCCTTCTCTGTGATTCGAAAGAGACTCTATTCGCTCTCGTTCTCTAACAACAAGTCATAACTCTGGTCCAGTGTCTGCAATTCGTGGTGTTTGTCAATGTGTACATTGAATTTGCTTCTGATCACAAAACAACGTAAACAGGAATGCATATACCGGTGATTCCGTTGGTGATCACGACCATGACAAAATGATCACCAACACGACTTTTCCGGCACAACACTTTACCGATTTTTCCTTCTATATTATTCCTTAAAGATCGATGGAAAGTTATTGGACAAAAAACAAAAAAGATATCAACACAAGATGGAAAGAATAGTTCGGAACAATCCTTGGAAGACGAGTGTCAGCGTATTCGGACTGTTTACTATTCGCATTCGATCACTGGCCTTTGCTCTTCCTGGGAAAGTAATTCATAAAGGATGTCACATTCATTTTCAAGACCAGCTGCCAGTACATGTGGCATCGGCGAAACCAACGAGAGTGGAGGAACTGCGGGTTGATCTTGAATGATTGCCTATTGACAGACGAGCAAGAAACCTCGTTTGTTCATGAAATACTTGCTCTCGCGGATCGTCACCGACCTGTTGGAAGGACTGGCATAATCAACGAAGAATTGTTCACAGAGATGGAAACACTCTGTGTTCCAGACGAGGAAGAAACAGCGAAGGAGAGAAACGAAGATGCTCTGAACCCCTCATTTGGTTATAAAAATCGCCAACAATTCCGATTCGATGGTGTCCGAAATTCAGATAGCGAATGACAGCCATAATCAGTTCTTATTGTGCATCTGACGAATTTTTGACAATAGTTGATGACTATTTTGTTGAAACAGAAAGAAATGATGAAAGTGAAATGTCAATGGGGTGATCATGATGTCATCTTGGCGATCACCAACGGATTAGTTCTTGTGCTGTCAGTCTCAAGTTGGAATTTCTATTTATTCTAAGTCTCTTCTGAGATATCTGAAATGATTCCATTCCTTCGACATATTCTCTACTGTCTGTCATGATTGTACCATTTTCCTTTTTCGGAATATTTTCCATTGAAATTGAAAAAAGTTGTGGGGTGAGGCTGTCACTCGGGAATCCCTGTCCAAGAACCAAATCGAGCAAAACTTAATGAATCACATTTTGAATATTTTCAAAGAAAAAGTTCTCTATCTTTCTCAAATAAATAAAACAGAAGATATAATTGTCATTGAAGAGCCAGAGTATGTTCCCACGTTATGAAAATTGTCTCCCAATTGGGATGAGATCGTGTTTGTCAAGAAATTTTCCAGGAATGGGCGAAAATTTGGCAAACATCATAACAGTTTCTTTTTTTGGAAAAACCAGAGAAATTGTTAATTCATGAAATCGAGTGAGGTGATTGAAAGAATAATAACAGGAATGTTTCCACAGCAAAATTGTCTCCAAGTCCTTTGGGAGCTATTATTTTCAGGCGTTGGTTTTTACCATCTCCATTCGCAGATTTAGTCTTGTATTTCAGCAAGATATGGATCATGAATCATTTGAGGTATGATGAATCTGTCCCTGATCAACTTTGGAGACAAAACAATCGACACCTGGTCAGTTTGTGGATTGACTTCGATACTCACAGATCTTTCCCAACATGCCAATCCAAAGGATTTCATCAACAAATAGTGGTTCAATTTGTGGAGAAGTATGATAGAAAAACATTGCTATATTTTAAAGCACCGATTTAAGAGTTTTGGATTGATCAAACCAAAGTTTGACTTCTTTTCAATTTTTGCGCGAAGTTGTCGTAAACCAGTATTAAGATAGATTGATTGGAGATTGGCGACTAACATATCATTTATGTCGGTTATGATACGATCTATTCCTTATTGATCCAAAAAAAGTAATTCAAAACAAGACTTGTGGAATGATCAAGAATGTGGAGCTTAAAGCCCAGAAACATCTCCCTAAATCCTTGAGATCCGTTAAACAATGATCGGAGGTTCTGCGGTCACCTACTCTGAGCTTGTTAACGCCTAAATTATCGATAAAACATCAGCTATTACTCTCGAATGAAATGAAAATAGTGAAAGAATCATGAATTAATTTTGCCATTATTCGTATGCCCGCCGGAGGAAATTTGAGGTCACCTGAGCTTGTGGATTTACAGTAAAAGTCTGGGGATATGACGGTTGGGATGAATCCTGATTTGGCCGACCCCAGTTTGTGTAGACGCTTGATCCAGATTCTCCTGTGCCTGGTCGATGAGATGTCTCTCCTCGTTGGCTGGAAGTGGAGCGCTGAGCAAGAGATGAGGGAGCGAAGGGTCGTCGAGTGGTCCCAGTTGATTTCTGTTGAGGTGGGTTGGAGTTGCGCAACGGAGTAGAGTCTTCGTATTGCCCATTGAATCGATCATCATCATCAGCATCATCGTCATCATCGTCGTCGGTGCTGGCGTAAGAGGAGACAAAGATGCTTGGGTTTGGCTTGTTCACTGGCTTCACGAGAGGCTGATTGGGGGGAAGATCCATTGAATTAGAATCTGAGTCATCATCTCTTGGCTTTGTGACGTAAGGCATCCGCTCCTTTCGGTGGCGAACAACACAAACGATCACAACAATGACAATAACGACCACACTTACAACAACAACGACTATCAATGTGACAACGATCCATGATGAACTTTTCTTGTTTGGATCTTCTGGATCTTCTATCGTCGGTTCCTTCGTTTCAGCGAGAATCTTGATCCGATCAGTGGTGTGTTTTCCATTTCTGACAAGCCCGTACAAGGAATAGGAGTTTGAATTTGAGAGAGAGGATGATGTGTTCGAGGGAGGTGTGAGAGAAACCGGGATGCTTTCCATTGGAACACGGATTGTGAATGCAGTCTCGTTGTGGTAAGTCGAGATGAGCATTTTCACGACAGTTTCGTTCTGTGATGTTTCATTCACAAGAATGATTTCCGCTGAGATGTTGATTGGGAAGAGATTTTGTCCCGAGAAGATGAATGAATATTCGCGAGCGGTTGGAGCGATTTCACCAAGCGTGATGGTTGTGAGCGAAGGGACGAAAGATGTCTGTTTCGATTCTGCGAGGATCCCGCCGAGTGAACTGGTATCATCGGCTTCGATCCAAAGATATTCAGTTTCCGAACCAGGGGTCCCGTCTCCACCGGAGAGAGACGTGACGTATACTGAAGTGTTGGTGCACCGAATATTTCTTCTGAGTGTTTCATAGCCAGTAATCATAGGCTTGTTGGCTTCGAACAGAGCTTCTGTGAGAGTGATGTTTGAGGATGTGGCTTGGATACCACCTCCTCCGTTGTGGGTGAAGTTGGAGTGAATGGAGGTGAGATTCACGTCCACAAGATTGAAGAGTACATTGTACCAATTTTGGAGTTCGTCAAGAATGTTTTGGTTGAGGAGAGACGAAGGAGGAACAGTTCCTTTGAAGGCCGATTGATGTAGAGTGACATTGCAGGATGTGATTGATGCAATTGCTGTTCCAATCCCATTTCCTCCTGTGCAGTTTGTGAATGTGCAAGCATCCATCACAATTGATGGGGCAACGATGGCATTGGAAGATCTTGATGGACTAGAAAATAATGAAGAAACTAAGTCGAGAGAAGAAATTAAAAACTGATGGTTGAGCGAAACCAATTGAACAGAAGATGATGGAGAGAAACTAAGAGCAGAAAGAATACCAGCAACGGCACTCCCTCCAACGGAAGAAACTCCTTCAAAGAGTGAATTTACAATAGTAATTGTCGAAGAGGACAGAAAAGAAAGAGATGGAGACGGCTTAAAGAGCCGGGCAGAAAGAAACGCAGCTGAGTCAGCAGTTGAGGTGAGCCCTCGTACAATACAGTCTTCGATATGGAGATGAGTTGGCTGTGGATTTAAGTCGTTTGTATTCACCGTGAATGTGGCTTTGGAGGCTGTTCTGACATCCACAGTGATCTTCTTGCAGGTGACCACTCCACCTTGGATTCGATGAAGACCATATTGAATACCAGCTGACGAGGAATTTGTGTAGGTCACCGATTCGAGATCGAGCTCAGGTAAGGGAGCTGTTGTGCTGTTTGACACACAAGTGAGAATAAGCGAGGGGAAGGTATTGATAGTAGAAGGAAGAGAGAATGCAATTCGTTTGATCGTGAGAACTCCGGTGTGTACGATCAGACCGATTGCATTCGAGCTTTTAGCGACATCAGACACAACAATAAGTGATGTCAATGTCGATGTCGGAGGGGGAGCAACAGGATCAGAGAGGTCGCAAGGGAGAATTGAGAGAGAATCTGTGACAAGTTGACGGCTTAGGAAACCAGATGAAGCCGAATCAACGTAGAGGACTTTCGACGTCCCAGAGAGTTTGAATGCGGCGAGATGGATAGATTGGCATGGTTGGAGACGATCCAATCCACAGCCAAGATGAGAATCCGACCCTGCTGTCGAGGAAACAAAGACTGTTGGTGATGACTGAGTGAAGAGGAGACTTAACAGATCGAAGTCAACACCAGCAAAGATTTGTCGATCAGTACCATATACAGCATTTGTCTGGTCGTAGGGAGATTCTATTGAGAAGGCAAATCGTGGGGCAGTGCACACAGTGAGGATATCTTCACATTCAACGAAGATGTCTCTCCCCACGAAGCCAACATTGGATTGGAACGAGAGGGTTTTGAAAGAAAATTCTGTGGATACTGCAGTCCCTCTGAGAATGATTGCTCCACCTCGTCCAGACACATAGTTGCATGAACAGATACTGAAGAGAGACTTCTGGACAGTTGATGTTGCCATTGTTGTGGTGATGATGATGGAGAGAGCTCCTCCATTCTGATCGGAGATGCACGAGTAGAACGTGCAATTTGTTATCAGCAGAACAGCCCAAGAGCCGATAGACGCTCCGACAGCACTTCCATCACATCCACTCGTGGTGATCACAGAAAAAGTTGAATTTGAGATCGAAACATTGCGATCTGAGTTGATGGAGATAAATGGGGAGTTTGATGCAACGTTAGAGAAGTTTGAGTGTTGTATGATGGTGAGGGAGTTGTTGAGAGAGATGAGTGGTGTTTGGAGAATATTAATGAGATGATGGATTGAGTGAAGAGAGAATGTTGTTTTCGTGTCATTGAAGGAAAAGAGGTTGAAGAAAGTGACATCCGAAGATGACGGCTCATTGAGGGAGAAGTTTAAGAGATTTGCCGTCGAGCCCGATTGTTTCAGGAGAAGCGATTGGAAGGTTGACAATGGCTTGACCTCTGTTTTACAGTCGATGAATGATACCGAACCAGACGATTCGATGACTGACACCAATGATGCACATGGATCTTCGATGTAAAAATGGATCAGACTAAACGAAAGACTGCCGGACGATTTGATGACTGTCGTTGATGACGATGTAATTGTGTCGATTGTCATGATAGCATAAGAGATGGGGTCAGAAGAACTGATATTGAACATGCCGGTTGTGTGTACAACAGTATCTTTAACGGTGGTCGATGTGATTATCTGGCAGTCAAGAGTGAGAGATTCCTTCTTCATGCGAGATACGAGAGTGGCGAGTTGATAGCATGGGAAATCAAAGAACCCACAGACTACAGAATCGTATGCAGAATCACTGACGTATCCAGGGGTTGTGAGTGGAGTAAAGAAGAGAGCAAGAGGGATTGTGAATGTATCATTGAGTTGATCAAACCCGAGCATGGGTGGATAATCAGAGGCGAAGGAAAAATCAAACGAAGTGGATGTCACATGTGACGTCAGATTAGGAGAAGCGACAAAGAGATTTTTCCCAAAGCTGGCATCACAATTGCTAAATGTGAGATTGTGGAGACCAAAAGAAGCTGTTGTGTCCAGAACCCAGATACATAAACCACCTCCGAAGCCAACATGAGGGAGAGTTGACGGAACAGTACTGGTCAGAGGCCCAGCTTCTGTGAAATTGAAGGAGACTCCATTATTCCCGTTGAGAATGAGAGAAGACGATCCTGCGAGACAAGCGTAGACACTTCCGCCATTGCCAGATTCGGTGCTTGTGAAGTTAAACTGAACATTTGTGATGGTGCAGATCGACGTACCAAGTGTGTTAATATGGATACATGATCCATCAAAACTGGATGAAGAGATGGGATTAATTTGATGGAATGTCGTCGAAGCAATGGTACACGATCCCTGAACGACACTTATAAGGCTGGTCGACGTTGAGAGAGCTGTGAAGAGACAGTTGTCAAGTGTGATTCTAGTCTTCTGGCGGGAGCTGGAGAATATTGGTTGATTGACAGATGAGCTCTTGACTTGAATAGAAGTGGCCACGAATGAGCCATTCTGACATGCAGCGACGGTTTCATCGAACGTGATACTTTGAATTATGGATGAATCAAAAGATGTTGTCCCATTCATTGTATCGACGAGGCGACCAGTGAGGACAACAGGGACGAGAGAACATTCACTGATGGTGAGTGAATGTGCAAGGACATAAAACGCAGAACCAGATAAAGGTGGATTCAGTGACAGCTGTGTGATATGGGTTGGAGAGAAGATGTGCATGAATGTGGCAAAATCGAGTTGACCTGGAGAATGACTGATGGCAGATGTAATTGTGGTCGGAGTTTCAATGCGGTAGTACGAATCAAGGAGGCATAGTGTCTGGACGTGCATCACGACTGGAAGGGCATAATATTGGAGGAGGTCTGACGAATACTCTAACGTGAGGCAAGGGAATTCAGAGAAGCCACATCTGACCACATCCGAGCCTGTTGAGTTGAGATAGGCAGGTGATTGAGATGTCCAGAAAAAGAGACAGAGAGGAACGAGTTGCGATGATGAATGCTGATCATATCCTTGCATATAGTCAAAAAGGTCTGAGGCGTTATGGTAAGAAAACGCAAATTTTGAATCAATTGGGGAGGTTCGGGAAGCAACAGTTTCGTTAAGATTGTCAGATGAGATGAAAATATCATGCCCATGCTCAAATGCCACACAGCCTGTGAACGTTGGGTTTGTCAATTGAATCGATCCTCCTCCAACTGCTTTCACATAAATCCCTCCACCAAGACCATTCGGTGCTCCTCCGTTCGCCTCACATGAAACAAACTCGCTGCTTCCACTCACTTCAAATTTAGATCCCGAAACAATCGACACTGAAATCCCTCCTCCATTCGTCCCCTTGCATGCTCGGAATTTAACATCCGTCACTCCAAGCCTTCCTGTCGACCCAACTCCAACTTTCAAACCTCCTCCTTCTTTCCCTGACGTCACATTCGAGAACGTCGTGTTCGATATCTCAATCTTCTTTCCATCGGTCGCAACAATACACGATCCATCCATATCCAGGTTCAAGAACGTGCTTCCATTCACACTGCTTTCAAGCGTCAGCCCAGTAATTTGAATCAATCCATTCTTTCCTTTCACGAGCGAACTTTTCACTGTCATGTTCTCCATTTTCATCTTTCCTCCATCCATCTCAATCAAATATCCCTCATCAACATCTACTTCTTGCACCACACAATCAACTATCTCAAACACTCCTCCTGTCACTCGAATAAATTTCTTCGCATCTGCAGAAACTAACCCTTTCAATTGACTCGTCAAAATAGACAGATTTCCTGCTGTCGATTCAACCAATACCAATCCGCTTGATGCCGCCGTTCGTTCTGTCCCATCAAATATCTGGTTTGAAAACAAAACTCGACCCACATTCTCCAGAATCGTTGACCCATGATCCTTGAATTTCAGCCCAGAGTACGTCGCATTGTGGTTATGAATCGTCAGTTGACTCGCAAAATTCAATTGTTCTGATGCACTCAGTTCAATGTTCTCACTCACGGCCACTACCACTGCCACATTCGCATTCTCAAGCACTCTCGCACAGCATGAGATCGTTTTGCATGTGTAGTCTTCAAATCCACAAATCGAACTGTCAGCCCCATTCGCTGACACATATCCAGGTGATGTTCGCGGTCGGAACAAAATTACCAAAGGAACATATACACTCCCGTCTTCTGTTCCTTGCATGTCTGCAAGCACTGTCGAGTAGCTGAAATCAAACAATGATTCTTTGATCGACGAGAATAGATCATCCGTTTCCACACAGATGTGGTGTCCTTTCCCATTCACTGCGCTGCAGCTCATGAACGTCATATTCGAAAACTTGTATTTGCGAGCATTCGCTTCCAGTTTCATGAATATCCCTCCTCCATCATCATCCGCACTGCAACTCGTAAACGTGTTCATCCCACTCCCATTCACAACAAACTCTCCTCCATTCCACAGCTTCACATACACCGCTCCTCCATTACCCGACGATTTACATCCAACAAACGAAACATTCGTCATCACGAACGACGACGATCCTCCAACTTCCATATTAACCCCTGACGTCCCACTCGTCAATCCAATATTCGACATTCGCACATCTTCAAACTGCACCAATGTTCCATTCGTTCCTTTCACAACTCCATCCATCCCATCAATATCACTAATCGACACATTCAATAGCTTCAAACTTCCTCCACTTTCTACTTCAAACAATCCACTCGTCCCACAACTCACTTTCTTCATCTGGCTGTCTCGAACAATCACCTTTCCTGTCCCACTCACCACAATCCCTCCATTGCCAGTCCATTTACTATCTTCATCAATCCCAAACTCTTCCAGCACTGCTTCTCCTTTCGTCACTCGCATCAAACTGTAGCTCCGAGGTCCTGCCATCTTCTCCAGCTTGCATTTCTTAAGTTCAATGCTTCCTTCTTTGCACAGAATCAGTTCTGTCTCCGTCGATGCCGCTGATAATGTTTTGAAGTACACACTCTCAATTTTCGTATGTCCCGAGTTCACCAGTTGTGTGTCCACTTCGAACATCCATTCCACTGTCGTTCCTCCTCCTCCTTCAACTCCAATCTCAAGATCCATCTCTTTCAGTTCCAGCGATGCAGCACTGTTCAAATCTGTTCGAACTTCAACCCTCATCGTTAGCGAATTCTGTTTCAACACATCCAATCCCTTCTCAATACTCTTGCATGGATATGATGCTGATCCACATCGCCCAAAGTCAATCCCTGACGTCCACGACACAACAACTGGCGATCCTACTGGCACAAAATAGTAGATAATCGGAATCGCTTGGCCAGGATTCAGCCCATCGTATCCCATCATATACTCTGTCTCACTCGATGTGTTTCGATAGTTGAATCCAAATTTGCTGTCAATCGCTCCAACTGTCGACGTCACTGTATCTTCAAGATCACTCGAATCCACAAAAATATCATGCCCATGCTCAAATGCCACACAGCCTGTGAACGTTGGGTTTGTCAATTGAATCGATCCTCCTCCAACTGCTTTCACATAAATCCCTCCACCAAGACCATTCGGTGCTCCTCCGTTCGCCTCACATGAAACAAACTCGCTGCTTCCACTCACTTCAAATTTAGATCCCGAAACAATCGACACTGAAATCCCTCCTCCATTCGTCCCCTTGCATGCTCGGAATTTAACATCCGTCACTCCAAGCCTTCCTGTCGACCCAACTCCAACTTTCAAACCTCCTCCTTCTTTCCCTGACGTCACATTCGAGAACGTCGTGTTCGATATCTCAATCTTCTTTCCATCGGTCGCAACAATACACGATCCATCCATATCCAGGTTCAAGAACGTGCTTCCATTCACACTGCTTTCAAGCGTCAGCCCAGTAATTTGAATCAATCCATTCTTTCCTTTCACGAGCGAACTTTTCACTGTCATGTTCTCCATTTTCATCTTTCCTCCATCCATCTCAATCAAATATCCCTCATCAACATCTACTTCTTGCACCACACAATCAACTATCTCAAACACTCCTCCTGTCACTCGAATAAATTTCTTCGCATCTGCAGAAACTAACCCTTTCAATTGACTCGTCAAAATAGACAGATTTCCTGCTGTCGATTCAACCAATACCAATCCGCTTGATGCCGCCGTTCGTTCTGTCCCATCAAATATCTGGTTTGAAAACAAAACTCGACCCACATTCTCCAGAATCGTTGACCCATGATCCTTGAATTTCAGCCCAGAGTACGTCGCATTGTGGTTATGAATCGTCAGTTGACTCGCAAAATTCAATTGTTCTGATGCACTCAGTTCAATGTTCTCACTCACGGCCACTACCACTGCCACATTCGCATTCTCAAGCACTCTCGCACAGCATGAGATCGTTTTGCATGTGTAGTCTTCAAATCCACAAATCGAACTGTCAGCCCCATTCGCTGACACATATCCAGGCGATGTTCGCGGTCGGAACAAAATTACCAAAGGAACATATACACTCCCGTCTTCTGTTCCTTGCATGTCTGCAAGCACTGTCGAGTAGCTGAAATCAAACAATGATTCTTTGATCGACGAGAATAGATCATCCGTTTCCACACAGATGTGGTGTCCTTTCCCATTCACTGCGCTGCAGCTCATGAACGTCATATTCGAAAACTTGTATTTGCGAGCATTCGCTTCCAGTTTCATGAATATCCCTCCTCCATCATCATCCGCACTGCAACTCGTAAACGTGTTCATCCCACTTCCATTCACAACAAACTCTCCTCCATTCCACAGCGTCACAAACACCGCTCCTCCATTACTCGACGATTTACATCCAACAAACGAAACATTCGTCATCACGAACGACGACGATCCTCCAACTTCCATATTAACCCCTGACGTCCCACTCGTCAATCCAATATTCGACATTCGCACATCTTCAAACTGCACCAATGTTCCATTCGTTCCTTTCACAACTCCATCCATCCCATCAATATCACTAATCGACACATTCAATAGCTTCAAACTTCCTCCACTTTCTACTTCAAACAATCCACTCGTCCCACAACTCACTTTCTTCATCTGGCTGTCTCGAACAATCACCTTTCCTGTCCCACTCACCACAATCCCTCCATTGCCAGTCCATTTACTATCTTCATCAATCCCAAACTCTTCCAGCACTGCTTCTCCTTTCGTCACTCGCATCAAACTGTAGCTCCGAGGTCCTGCCATCTTCTCCAGCTTGCATTTCTTAAGTTCAATGCTTCCTTCTTTGCACAGAATCAGTTCTGTCTCCGTCGATGCCGCTGATAATGTTTTGAAGTACACACTCTCAATTTTCGTATGTCCCGAGTTCACCAGTTGTGTGTCCACTTCGAACATCCATTCCACTGTCGTTCCTCCTCCTCCTTCAACTCCAATCTCAAGATCCATCTCTTTCAGTTCCAGCGATGCAGCACTGTTCAAATCTGTTCGAACTTCAACCCTCATCGTTAGCGAATTCTGTTTCAACACATCCAATCCCTTCTCAATACTCTTGCATGGATATGATGCTGATCCACATCGCCCAAAGTCAATCCCTGACGTCCACGACACAACAACTGGCGATCCTACTGGCACAAAATAGTAGATAATCGGAATCGCTTGGCCAGGATTCAGCCCATCGTATCCCATCATATACTCTGTCTCACTCGATGTGTTTCGATAGTTGAATCCAAATTTGCTGTCAATCGCTCCAACTGTCGACGTCACTGTATCTTCAAGATCACTCGAATCCACAAAAATATCATGCCCATGCTCAAATGCCACACAGCCTGTGAACGTTGGGTTTGTCAATTGAATCGATCCTCCTCCAACTGCTTTCACATAAATCCCTCCACCAAGACCATTCGGTGCTCCTCCGTTCGCCTCACATGAAACAAACTCGCTGCTTCCACTCACTTCAAATTTAGATCCCGAAACAATCGACACTGAAATCCCTCCTCCATTCGTCCCCTTGCATGCTCGGAATTTAACATCCGTCACTCCAAGCCTTCCTGTCGACCCAACTCCAACTTTCAAACCTCCTCCTTCTTTCCCTGACGTCACATTCGAGAACGTCGTGTTCGATATCTCAATCTTCTTTCCATCGGTCGCAACAATACACGATCCATCCATATCCAGGTTCAAGAACGTGCTTCCATTCACACTGCTTTCAAGCGTCAGCCCAGTAATTTGAATCAATCCATTCTTTCCTTTCACGAGCGAACTTTTCACTGTCATGTTCTCCATTTTCATCTTTCCTCCATCCATCTCAATCAAATATCCCTCATCAACATCTACTTCTTGCACCACACAATCAACTATCTCAAACACTCCTCCTGTCACTCGAATAAATTTCTTCGCATCTGCAGAAACTAACCCTTTCAATTGACTCGTCAAAATAGACAGATTTCCTGCTGTCGATTCAACCAATACCAATCCGCTTGATGCCGCCGTTCGTTCTGTCCCATCAAATATCTGGTTTGAAAACAAAACTCGACCCACATTCTCCAGAATCGTTGACCCATGATCCTTGAATTTCAGCCCAGAGTACGTCGCATTGTGGTTATGAATCGTCAGTTGACTCGCAAAATTCAATTGTTCTGATGCACTCAGTTCAATGTTCTCACTCACGGCCACTACCACTGCCACATTCGCATTCTCAAGCACTCTCGCACAGCATGAGATCGTTTTGCATGTGTAGTCTTCAAATCCACAAATCGAACTGTCAGCCCCATTCGCTGACACATATCCAGGTGATGTTCGCGGTCGGAACAAAATTACCAAAGGAACATATACACTCCCGTCTTCTGTTCCTTGCATGTCTGCAAGCACTGTCGAGTAGCTGAAATCAAACAATGATTCTTTGATCGACGAGAATAGATCATCCGTTTCCACACAGATGTGGTGTCCTTTCCCATTCACTGCGCTGCAGCTCATGAACGTCATATTCGAAAACTTGTATTTGCGAGCATTCGCTTCCAGTTTCATGAATATCCCTCCTCCATCATCATCCGCACTGCAACTCGTAAACGTGTTCATCCCACTCCCATTCACAACAAACTCTCCTCCATTCCACAGCTTCACATACACCGCTCCTCCATTACCCGACGATTTACATCCAACAAACGAAACATTCGTCATCACGAACGACGACGATCCTCCAACTTCCATATTAACCCCTGACGTCCCACTCGTCAATCCAATATTCGACATTCGCACATCTTCAAACTGCACCAATGTTCCATTCGTTCCTTTCACAACTCCATCCATCCCATCAATATCACTAATCGACACATTCAATAGCTTCAAACTTCCTCCACTTTCTACTTCAAACAATCCACTCGTCCCACAACTCACTTTCTTCATCTGGCTGTCTCGAACAATCACCTTTCCTGTCCCACTCACCACAATCCCTCCATTGCCAGTCCATTTACTATCTTCATCAATCCCAAACTCTTCCAGCACTGCTTCTCCTTTCGTCACTCGCATCAAACTGTAGCTCCGAGGTCCTGCCATCTTCTCCAGCTTGCATTTCTTAAGTTCAATGCTTCCTTCTTTGCACAGAATCAGTTCTGTCTCCGTCGATGCCGCTGATAATGTTTTGAAGTACACACTCTCAATTTTCGTATGTCCCGAGTTCACCAGTTGTGTGTCCACTTCGAACATCCATTCCACTGTCGTTCCTCCTCCTCCTTCAACTCCAATCTCAAGATCCATCTCTTTCAGTTCCAGCGATGCAGCACTGTTCAAATCTGTTCGAACTTCAACCCTCATCGTTAGCGAATTCTGTTTCAACACATCCAATCCCTTCTCAATACTCTTGCATGGATATGATGCTGATCCACATCGCCCAAAGTCAATCCCTGACGTCCACGACACAACAACTGGCGATCCTACTGGCACAAAATAGTAGATAATCGGAATCGCTTGGCCAGGATTCAGCCCATCGTATCCCATCATATACTCTGTCTCACTCGATGTGTTTCGATAGTTGAATCCAAATTTGCTGTCAATCGCTCCAACTGTCGACGTCACTGTATCTTCAAGATCACTCGAATCCACAAAAATATCATGCCCATGCTCAAATGCCACACAGCCTGTGAACGTTGGGTTTGTCAATTGAATCGATCCTCCTCCAACTGCTTTCACATAAATCCCTCCACCAAGACCATTCGGTGCTCCTCCGTTCGCCTCACATGAAACAAACTCGCTGCTTCCACTCACTTCAAATTTAGATCCCGAAACAATCGACACTGAAATCCCTCCTCCATTCGTCCCCTTGCATGCTCGGAATTTAACATCCGTCACTCCAAGCCTTCCTGTCGACCCAACTCCAACTTTCAAACCTCCTCCTTCTTTCCCTGACGTCACATTCGAGAACGTCGTGTTCGATATCTCAATCTTCTTTCCATCGGTCGCAACAATACACGATCCATCCATATCCAGGTTCAAGAACGTGCTTCCATTCACACTGCTTTCAAGCGTCAGCCCAGTAATTTGAATCAATCCATTCTTTCCTTTCACGAGCGAACTTTTCACTGTCATGTTCTCCATTTTCATCTTTCCTCCATCCATCTCAATCAAATATCCCTCATCAACATCTACTTCTTGCACCACACAATCAACTATCTCAAACACTCCTCCTGTCACTCGAATAAATTTCTTCGCATCTGCAGAAACTAACCCTTTCAATTGACTCGTCAAAATAGACAGATTTCCTGCTGTCGATTCAACCAATACCAATCCGCTTGATGCCGCCGTTCGTTCTGTCCCATCAAATATCTGGTTTGAAAACAAAACTCGACCCACATTCTCCAGAATCGTTGACCCATGATCCTTGAATTTCAGCCCAGAGTACGTCGCATTGTGGTTATGAATCGTCAGTTGACTCGCAAAATTCAATTGTTCTGATGCACTCAGTTCAATGTTCTCACTCACGGCCACTACCACTGCCACATTCGCATTCTCAAGCACTCTCGCACAGCATGAGATCGTTTTGCATGTGTAGTCTTCAAATCCACAAATCGAACTGTCAGCCCCATTCGCTGACACATATCCAGGCGATGTTCGCGGTCGGAACAAAATTACCAAAGGAACATATACACTCCCGTCTTCTGTTCCTTGCATGTCTGCAAGCACTGTCGAGTAGCTGAAATCAAACAATGATTCTTTGATCGACGAGAATAGATCATCCGTTTCCACACAGATGTGGTGTCCTTTCCCATTCACTGCGCTGCAGCTCATGAACGTCATATTCGAAAACTTGTATTTGCGAGCATTCGCTTCCAGTTTCATGAATATCCCTCCCCCATCATATTTCGCACTGCAACTCGTAAACGTGTTCATCCCACTTCCATTCACAACAAACTCTCCTCCATTCCACAGCGTCACAAACACCGCTCCTCCATTACTCGACGATTTACATCCAACAAACGAAACATTCGTCATCACGAACGACGACGATCCTCCAACTTCCATATTAACCCCCGACTTCCCACTCGTCAATCCAATATTCGACATTCGCACATCTTCAAACTGCACCAATGTTCCATTCGTTCCTTTCACAACTCCATCCATCCCATCAATATCACTAATCGACACATTCAATAGCTTCAAACTTCCTCCACTTTCTACTTCAAACAATCCACTCGTCCCACAATTCACGTTCTTCATCTGGCTGTCTCGAACAATCACCTTTCCTGTCCCACTCACCACAATCCCTTTCGTGTCATCCCACGTGCTGCCTTCATCAATCCCAAACTCTTCCAGAACTGCTTCTCCTTTCGTCACTCGCATCAAACTGTAGTTTCGAGGTAATGTCATCTTCTCCAGCTTGCATTTCTTGAGTTCAATGCTTCCTTCTTTGCACAGAATCAGTTCTGTCTCCGTCGACGTCGCTGATGATGTTTTGAAAATCACATATTCGATTTTAGTGTTGCCTGAATTGACCAATTGTGCGTCGACCAGAAATTCCCATTCCGCTGTTGTCCCTACGACCCCATCTACTGTGATTGCCATCATTGTTTCATTGCATTCAAGATTATTTGACGTCTCGATCTTTCCTCGAATAGAGATCTCGATGGCCAACGAATGATCTCTCAGCAGCTGGATGGCATAGTCCAGGCTTTGACATGGGTAAGATGTTGATCCACAGCGCGCAAAATCAGCACCATTCACACTGTCAACAATGGCTGGAGCGAACATGTTCGAGAAATAATAGATCAGTGGAATTGCCACATTCGTATCACGGAAATCATAGCCCCGCATATCGTCAATCTGTGTTGAGTATGGAAAGTCAAACTTGCTCTCCACAATCGACTTGGTGAGGTTATCTCCTTCAATGAAGATCTGTTTTCCTGATCTCGCCTCGCATGTTTGAATGGACAAATTCGAGAAGAGGAAGTCAGTGGCCGAATCTTGAAGGTAGATCGACATCGCGCCACCAAGTCCGTTGCTCCCGGTGGAGGTTGCTTGGCAGGAAGTAAATGTTGTGTTGAGAGTCGCATTGATTTTGAAGATGCCATGCGGATGCATGTTGAGGTAGATCCCGCCACCGTTTCCTTCTAAAGCGTCGCACAGAGTGAAGAGACAATCCTCGATGTAGGCGGTTCTGGAAGAGAGGATGACAAGGTTGAGAGCAGAACCATTCCCATTTGTCACGGTGAGGTTGGAGAATGTGACGTTTCGAAGGACGTATGAGGCAAAGTTTGTCCCAGCGAAGACGGAACTATTAGATTTACTGTTAGAAACTCGACATTGATGAAGAAGCATCGAATGTGATGGTCCATTGGACGAGAAAAATCCGTTGGTGGTTTTGGTGGATATTTCGTTCAGATTTGAGTCAAAGATAGTGGTCTGTGTATTTCCTCTCATGATGAAGCCTTCCACTTCCAAATCCTGTTGGGTGAGAGTTACTTCTTCGATATCAACAAATCCTGAGATGCTGATGAGGATTGATCGAGTGGGATTGCTTGAGAGAGATGTGAAAGAAGTGAGGATGAATTTGAGTCGACCTGAGTTATGAATCAGACAGTGTTCAGATCCAGACGAAGCAGTTGTGTATTGAAAATCAAGTCGTTCCATGGTGGTATTTCCGACATGTCGGATGGCGACAGGGTCTGTTGTTTTGATGGCAACGATTGATTTAGTGCCATAGAGGGAGGATCCATTGACAGTTGTTGCCGAGCCATCAAGTACCTGCTCGTTGTGCACAGCACATATGGTATCCACAGTGATCACTTGTTCTGATCCTCCACATTGTTTTGCTCTGAGCAATGCCCGTTGAAATTGATGACATGGCCATTCAACAAAGCCACAAACCACTGCATCAAATCCATTTGAAGTACCATCATCAAATACAAAAGCGGTTTCGTTGAGAGTCCAATAAAAGAGGCAGAGAGGAATCGTACAGCTTACGTTATTGGTGTCGTATCCTTCCATGTAGTCAAATTCTGCCGACGTGTTTTTGAATGAGAAGTCGAAGCGAGGATTAGACGGGTGAGATGAAGACAGAACAGACTTGGTGAGGTTGTTCGAGTCAATGAAGAGATCATGTCCATCTAACGACGAGGAAGCCCAGCAACTTGAAAACTGTGTGCCTGTGAGCTGGAGGCTTCCATCTATCGTATTCACGTAAACTCCTCCTCCTTTTCCAGTTGCAGTGCAACCGGTGAACTTAGTTCCTCCGACCAACTCCATCGAGCTCGATGAAATCATTGCAACATAGATTGCTCCTCCATTCAGTCCTTTGCATTGATCCATCGTCGTGTTATCCAGTTTCAGAAGGTTCATTTTGGTTCCGAAGATCCCAGCACCATTATCGGATAGGCTCGTAAACTGTGAGATTGTGGTGTTGACGATGGTAGTTTGGGAGTTGACGTCGATGAAGAGAAACCTCTTTGTCCCACTGGTGAATGTTGAGTTGGTGATTTGAAGAGTACTCTTGGAATCGATGAGACCTCTTGATGATCCAACGACATTCTCCATGGATGCATGATTGATGAATAATTCACCACTTAAGACTTGGAACAACGATTTAACCCATGTCACGGAAGAAACTGTGAAACCATTTAATGTGACTTCTGCCCCTGATACTCTGAGAAAAGACTCGGTGTGTACAGTTGACGTAATCAACGTCGTTGAATTCAACGTCAATAGACCAGATGTTGCTTGAAATGTGTGACCAGATGGTGAGTCACTCAAGTCAAAAGTAAAGCTGTCAAATGTGAGATCTCCAGTGCTGGTGAAAGATTGAGGAGGGGGCTTTATTTTCAGAACTGGACTCCAATTGTGAGAAATGATAGTTGGACGAGTTGGATCTAAGTTTGCTGCAATACCATGAGTAAAAGGACATAATAGCTCGACAACATTTGGGGTAACAAGGTTGAGGGTGTTTGAGACGGTTACTGCGTATTTGATTGTAGAACAAGGAAAAGTTCCGAACCCACATATATCAACGTCTGCAGATATGATTCGTGGTGGAACAGTGAGGTCGTCAGTGTTTCCAGCATAGACTGGTGAAGTTCTTTGTTGGAAGTAGAGAACAAACGGAATGTATGGGCCATTTCCATTCGACCCCATAAGAAGATTCATTTTATTAGTGTCGTTGGAGTAAGAGTCTATGAACTTCGCATCAACTTGGGTCGAATTTGTCACCATTTCTTTCAAGTTTGTATCGGCCTGGATGTACACGTTTTCACCATAGTCAGCATGGCATTGAGAGAAGACAAGATTTGTGAAAGTGAGTTTTGTTGTGGCTCCACTCAAATACACCGCTCCTCCGCGAGAATTTGCTGTTGTGGCTTGACAGTTGGTGAATGTGACGTGATCAAGGGAGAATTCATCCGAATTTTGGAGTGATTCGGCTTGGATTGCTCCACCGTTGGAGTCAGACTGGAAATTGGTGAAAGAAGATTGGGTGATGGATATTTTGGAGCCTCCAGAGGAATAAATCGCATGGCAATTCAACGAAGATGATGTAAAGGTTGAAGTCTCTATGGATAAGACCGATGCGATCTTGAAAACAGATCCAGTAGCTGCTGCGACGCACGTGAGACTGACAGTGACCAGCTTAAGATTTGCTGGCGATTGCACGACGATGGATTGGTCTTGGGAGGTCTCGACTTGGAGGGTATTAATCTCAAAACTGCTCGCTGAAAATGTTAGTCCCCCTTGAATTTGAATGCTTAATTTCGAACTCGAGTCATTCTGTGTGATGATAACAGCTTTATTGAGAATTGTTTGGGCTGAAACGATATTCTCCATGACTTTGATAGTGAACAGGTTTGTCATGTCGGGTCGATTGTGAGCTAGTTGGAGAGTCGTGCAGGGTAGAGTGGAGAAACCACACCATGCGTAACTACTTCCAGTCACATTGAGATACACTGGGGAGGCTAACCTGTCGAAAAATGGCTTTATTGGATAGTGTTCCGTTGGAAAGGATGAATCCGCACATGCATAGTCCATGGTCGAGTCCAAACTTGGAAAATTGTCACGATGGAGAGCATTCGAGAGATTGTTTGCGCGGACGAAAATTTTGGATCCATTTTGTACAGCAGAACATGAAGGAAAAAGACATGATCTTAAGTCATATTTGTACGGGGTTGCCGTGCTCGACTCGGCCCAGATGAAGACCCCTCCGCCAAGCTCATCCGCTTTTGAACTGAAGGTTCCTCCGATGGAGACATCAGAGCCATCTTTTGCGATGATGTAGACTGATCCTCCATTCATGGCAGAACATAAAGAGGTGGTGCTTGCACTAAAAGTGATGATGGAGCTTGCTTTTGCAGTGCAGGAAACACAGGAGCCATTTGATACTGTCGTTTTAAAAGAAGTGAAATCTGATAGGTCGACTCTGAGTTTGGTAGGATCCCCAACGATTCCCTGACTTTCACCAGAACCCCAGCCGAAAAGATGACATGATTCGATTGTTAATTCATGTGGACCATCTGTCCTGAGAAGAACACCATTTGCTGAGATAGTAAGTGTTGAGCCACGAAATGTTGCCTCTCCGCCAGTATGGACGAATGGTGAAGAAAAGCTTGATTTGAGATTTGAGTTAACCACCGAGATTCGTCCACCGCTTTGTGAGATAATTTGGTTGGGATAATCTGTTGTGAGATCAGTGATGTCAAGTAGACCATTTTGGACAACGAACAGGCCTGCTGTAGGCGTCGAAGGAAGAATCTTGACCTCGCTTACTGTCAAATTTGACCCTGGTTGCGACAGGGTGAACGTGAGATATGATGAAGTCTGATGATTCAAACTTATCCGTTTAATGATGAGGTTTGTCTCGACGGTTACACCAGCGTCGATACTCGTGAGAACGGAAGTGGTAGGTGATCCAGATATTGTTGAAGGATCAGGACTATCTGCATTGAATGATTCCATTGAACCCTGACCATACACGACCACGTTGTACGAATTTTGTGGATTCCATATTCCAAAGTTGACCGTTTTGCAAGGAATCCAGTCTAAACCACACTGATCAAAGTCAAGTGACTTTGAATGGGTCTCATCAACTCTAATCTCGGTGCGAGGATTGGTTGTTCGATATGCATGGAGCGGTCTATCCACAGGTTGGGATGAATCTATTCCCATAAAATTGAAGTAATAGTTTGGGTTGGTTGAAGAAGGGCTCCCGTCAACTGTAAAACGGTCTGCAGGCGGTGAAAGGAGCTGTGTAAGGTTGTTTGCCGAGATAAAGACGTTTTTTCCATGAGTTCCCGTACACGAAGCAAATGTCGTCCCCAGTGGGATCTTAAAATTGCCAGAGGTGTGAACGATGGAAATGCCACCGCCAACAGATGCTGAACAACTTCTAAATTCGACGGTGCTGATAATGGTCACAGTACCACCACCTGTCACTGACAATCCTCCTCCTCCAGTCGTTGCTGAACAAGATTCGATGGGTGAGTTAATTGTGACAGAAGTACATTCCGCGATGTGGAGTCCACCGCCATTCGATTGTGCACTGCATGACTGAATAGTGGTTGAATTGATTTCTGCAGTCACGGCACCGTTGATCATTATACCTCCTCCGTTGGTGGATGCATCACAGGATGAAATATTCACGCCGTTATGAATCTTGAGATTTCCACCAACGGCACATATTGCTCCTCCGAAATTCGCTTTGCATGAAGTCATATTTGCGTAGGAGTTGAGTGTCCCTCCACGCAGATACACACCACCACCGTTGGATGTTGCATTGGATGTGACTTTCGACGATGATGGGAGGGTGATGGTCCCGCTGTTGATGAACAGCCCCCCTCCGTTGCTTGTTGCGTTGCAGTTGGTGATTATGACGTCCAGAGAAGTGGTTCCTGACCAATCTGAGTAGATTGCTCCTCCGTTGCCTGCAGTGCAAGAGACGAATGTCAACTGTTGTGTCAGAGTTAGTTTGTTTCTGTGATGGATTCCTCCGCCGTTTCCAGAAGCCCTGCAAGTTGTGAACGGAATGGCAGTGAGGGTGAGTGATCCTGCGCTGATTGAGATCCCACCGCCATCAGTTTGAGCCCTGCAGTTGGTGAAGTTTGACGTACCATTGATCTTCACATCGCCACCAGCAACATGAAGTCCTCCACCACTTCTCGTGACAGTGCATAGGAGGAATTCGACATTTTCCATGCTGACTGGTCCACTACTCACTTCAACTCCTCCTCCGTCCTGAACTGCCTCACATGAATCAAATTTCGTGTTATTCATGGTCAGTGTTGCAGCTATCCAGAGACCCCCTCCAGATGCTCCGGTCGCTTTGCATGAAGTAAACTCCACATCTTCCAACGTGGAAGGACTACCACTGGCATATACTCCTCCACCTGATCGGGCAGAACTGCACTGCGTGAAGTTAGTGTTGGTGATTGTCACAGAAGAGTCGGTCCAGAGACCACCTGCGTTCTGTGTTGCGATGCACTCGACGAAGTTGACTTGATTAATAGAGAAAGGAGAGGATCCTGTTACATATGCTCCTCCCCCACTACCTGTGGCCGAACAATTGGTGAAAGTAGTCGATCCTTCGAGTGAAAGACCTGTCCCGCTGCAGTACAGTCCTCCACCGTTTGCGGATGCGGAGCAGTTCTCGAACTGGGTGGATCCTTTGATGGTTAGCGTGGCAGAAGAGCTTGAGAATACAGCGCCTCCAGTTCCGCCGGAACAATTCGTAAAACGACAGTTGTCGAGGATCACTGGGGTAGAAGTGATGCAGAGAGCGCCTCCATCCAGTGCTGGAGATAAGATGTCGTCGAATGTATCACCTGGTGATAGAACCATTGATGGGATCGTTTGTCGGCTTTGGTATGCGGCATTACATCGTTGAAAAGAGGAATTTTTGAATAAATTACTGGGAAAGAAGTTCTTTTGAGGATTTGGGGAGACGAAAGGGGTTGATGAGTCGGAGAACGACGATGAATGGATGGTTGATGTTTGGAATCGAGACGTTGTCAGATTGTTGGGTCTACAAACCGAGGACGATAGACAAGATGTCCAATTTGAGAAAGACGATGCAGAAAGCACAAAAGAAGAGAGATTACGCTGTGAAAGGAAAGAGATTGTTGGTGGACCAATTACTGACGACATTTGAAGATTTGAGAGAGAAAGCATTCCGAATGTCGAACAGTCAGTGAGTGATGATGATAGAATTGTGTGATTTGTATGGATTATTGATGTATCGTGAAGTATGATCGATGATTGATCGATGTTGAAGAAAGATTTTGTAGATGCCGATGAAAGCGTACAATTATTCATAAACATGTGAGAATCGGAGTTCAGTGATGCAAAGAAAGAGTTGTGGTTTCGCTCAAAAAGAAGATCTGTGAGAACCACTGAACTGTTGCGAAAGAAGAAGAAAACATGAGTATGATCGCTTTTTTCTGTAAGAATTGTCGAAAAATTTGATTTCATCTCGAGGTTTGTATTGGAAAATGTTTCGTTATCCAATGAAAATGTCCCTTTCGGAAGATAAATCGAATTCATTTGATTTTTGCTTCGATGATTGTGAAGAGAGGTGGCTTCCGATAAATATGTCGCGAATGGACGAATATTGTATGATGTACCATATGACATGGGACAAAAAGTCCATGAAAGAAGAGTGAAGAGTGAGATCATCAAAGATGTGGACTGAACTGAAAATATGGGTTTTGATGGTTTTAACTTTAGGTTGAATCACAACGAATTTGACTGTGATTGTTCAAGATAAGCATCAAACCTCAAAACTGATCTCAAAATAGGAATAATCAATGACTGAAATGAAAATGGAGATGGAGATCAACTTTAGACATCGCTTTTTCTTTTCTTTCGAGGCTGTAGTGTAGTAATAGGAGTTGAATCAGAAGAATCACCCTTTTTGAATCCAATGACGGTTTTTGAAGTCCCTCCGAGGACATTCCCATCTTTTTTGAATTCGAGGATTTGAAGCTCGATATCTTCCTTCAAATTAACAAGATTTTTCTCGTCTTGTGTTATTACTCCACTTTCACCGCGTTTTTCTTTGAGTTTGGCAATTTCCAGCAAGATAATCCGGAGTGAAGCTTCGTAGTGTGGCATTGCCCTGTTGACATCGCCTTCCAGAGCTTCGGCGATATTTAAGTGACTAAATAGTGAAAAAAGATGTCAAAAAGGGACTTTTATACCACGAGGACACTTCGCGAGACAGCTCTGGCTTGTAGAGAGTGAGAAGATTCATTGCTTTTGTGTAGTCTTCAACAGCCTGTTCTTTTTGTGCTTTGATCAAGATCAAAATTAAATAGAAGAATTCATACACTGTGCCAGCCCACAATCTCCCAATCGGAGATAGACCTTCACGTAGAGTTGGAGGTTGCTGATAATTTGAGGAGCATCGATAAGCGAGCCCTTTTCTTTATCTTTAAGTTGGGTGTCCAGGCTGTCAGATAGGATGTCTCGGGCTGTTTCAAGTGCCTCCCAAGCCAATTCGAGGTTCTCAACGTCATCTGCTTCGTTGGATGGATCGTTATCAATCTCTTTCTCTGAGTCACTGTGATATAAACAATGAGAATAGCGAGAGATTCACACACAGTCGCTTCGTTTTCTGGATTGGTGCAGAATCTTCTTCTTCTTCTTCTTCTGAGATGGATGAATCTTCATCGACGATCACATCGAGATCGATGTGTGCTGCTTTCGCCTGCTCAGTATTTTGAATATCATCAGAAAGTGGCTTGTTTGAGGCGATTGGCATCATTGAACCGGTTGTATTCATTCCACTTGAGAGGAGTTGGTCATTCTCGACATCTCTTAGCAGAGCATCGCCGTATCCGTAATAAATACCTGCAAAATCAATAGAGAATGGATTTTTTGTGCTTGCACTGAGAAAAAAGATGTGGAATTATTGGTTTCGAACATGGAAGTTGAGAATGAGACTGCTGAGAAGAAGAATTGAACCTGAGTTTGAGGGCTTCGCTGTATAAATCTATGGCTTCATTGATCAAATCTTGATCTGTTCCGCAGGTTGCCAGTATAGACTCGGCCTTTGAAACAAGCCCAGGAATTTTCTCTGACATCGATAAAAAGTAAGGGCGTTCACCTGAGTGATGTACTGCGACACCGAACCCCAAGAAGATGTAACAACCCTCTACGCAGTTCCTGATGATCCTGACTCGAGTTTATTTGAAAGGATCTGCCCTGAGTTGCCAGACAATCACAATTTCAGGATAAACGTCACCCACCCTCTGCTATCTCTCTCGAAAGGTGTCGTGGAATCTGATCAACTCCCTTGGGATCTTGGTCATTCTGTTATGAATCATGTAGCCATAGATGAAGTCACTGGACTCCTTCTTAAACTGAGAAATCCAACAAATCGTGAAGAAGCGTTTCAACGATTGATAGCAGTTTACTTTCATTAACCTTTCTCAAAACATTCATCTGTTAGATCAAAGATGTGATGCCTTATTCAGATATTTTGGGTCCACAAATAGTCAACTCAAGCGGGATTCTGAGCATTCTTGTAGAAGAAATAACGTCAATATACCCTTTTACAACAAATGTTGACCAAAGCCCAATGTATATTCTTCGTTATTTTTATCTGTCTTCAGAGTTTTTCATCGTGCTTTGTATTCAATACTGCTTCTCCAAGCAGTCGCCCAAAACACTGTCACGAATCTCTTCGCAATTCAACGTATGTTGATCTCTATCAACATTTCTTTTATTCGCTATCGTTAGATCGTTTCCCCTTTTTGGGTTTCCCATTCATCCGCTACACTGGGAAAGATGCAGCAATCCTTCAGTTGAAAGAGGAATCACTCTGGTTGATTGCATATTCGACTCAAAACATCGACGATACTGCGCACAGGTGTCTCATTGACAATGAAATCATGAAAGTTTGCCAAAAAGTTCTTGAAGAATCAATCGCCGAAACATTTCTTGTATCGTCTTTAACCTCAGTTCATATCCCCAGCCAGCCATTATTTCTATATACTCCATGCTACTGTTTGACTCGATTCAACAATTTAAATTGTTTACAAGCGAGACTTCGATGATCATCACCCTCATGGAGCAAATCAATCACTTTTTGAAAGAAATGGGAGAAGTCAAGACGGAAACAGAAAATCGATGTATTGAATACATTGTCCGACTGATTGAAACTTTGATGGAACATGTGGTGTATCGATTGAACCCTTCTTTACTCTCCCAGATTCCATGAACCAATCAAAAAAGCGCTCGGTTCGTCTGAGTCAAGATATGGGAGCAATATTATTCGTCTTTATGAACAACCAGATATCGCCGAACGCTTTTCTGACACACGCTTTCTGGTTATGACAAGTTTCCAGAAAACAGAACAAACTTGATGAATGTTTGACGGAGAATCAGAAATATCCACGACCATGATCTCAATCAAGTCGGTACTCCACTGTTCAATTATTTTTGATGGGATATATCAGTTCAGAGAGTTCCATGGCGAAGCCAAGTTGTTCATGTTAAACTCTGTCTTTTGAATCCAAAATAATAGTGATAGGTCCAACGTTTGTTAACGAAACATTCATAAAAGCACCGAAGGATCCAGCTTAGAGAACCAGTATGATTGAAGCGAATGGAGTCAAACTTTGCACTTTGTCTGGTTTGTAGGATGATTTAACTTTCTCAACGAATTCTTCAAAAAATGGTTTGGAACGCTCCGATCCCATTGCACGATGAAAGTCTGGTTTCACTGGATTTCGTGAGGAGAGGCATCGAAAGAAAAACATACTACCTTTGTTGCATCGAGCATGGAGGGTAAATTGAGAAACAAGCAACAACTCACCATCGACTTCCATGATGGATTTTTTCCAAGGCTGTCGTGATAGTGTTGTGAGATAAAAAACAGAGAATCGAAAACGTTTGTTCCATCTTCGAATAATCTCAGTGTTAGCATTTTTCTGCAAATCCAGTCAGCATCCTATGGATCAGATTGATGAACACATTATCGATGAAATCTATTCACAAGTGAAAACACAGACTTCTTGAGTGTCTTCCTCACAAATGCCTACAAGACACATATATCCTTTTCCGACACGACCAACCACATTTTCATCGACAACAACATCAGCTGAGGAAACTTTTTGGATAACAATCTTCATCTATCCTGCGGGATATGATCATTCCAACATTCAAGTTGTGATCACAACGCTTTTGAAATGCTCTGCTTTTGTGCCTCTTTATTCTGGTTCCTGTTATCTATTATATCTTTTGGAATTGCCCACTCTCGGATATATCTGAATCGTGCTCCACAACTCTTTCCAGAGGATGCAGCCAAAATTTGCACTCCTGATGCTGTCCTAGCAGACCAAGTTACAGGAATTGCAACCTTCATGCATATTTCCGACATTCATGTTAGTGCCAGATTTATTTCCGGACAAGAATGGGAGTATCACATTTTTTCAGTTTCCGGCCTCCTAGATCATTTGTCTCAGAAATTGTTGAACGATTGATTAAACCTGACAAAGTGGTTGTTTCTGGAGATCTCGTCCACCAGATGTCGGGGTTTGTGGTTTCTTTTGTTAGAGCATTCTATTCACTTATGTTCGCAACGACTTTCAGTACTCTTTTGTTTCTCATTTATTTGTCAATATTCTTCTTTCAGGCGAAAAACAATGCATAATGATACTGAATGGGAAGAGTATTACCGTCCCATCTCCTCACGTGATTGGGGAAAATGCGATTTTTGGATGGATATGCGAGGAAACCATGATTGTGTGTGATTTTTATGTTGTTATATTGTAAATAGCTGTGGGCATCATCAATTCTTTCACTGATGATGATCGTTTTCGCTTCTATTCTTCATGTGGCCCTCAACTCAAATACCTCGTCTCAAACTCCATACCCATCGAACCTGACCCACTCTTTCTCCCACAATATGCTACAAATCCCACTATTTCGCTTATTCTTCTCGACACTATCTTAGAGCCATGTTTGGACTCGTCTCTCTTTTTCATGTTTTTATCCGTCTCTCTCTCAAGCACTCGTCCAACCGTGTGGATATATGGCAGGCTATCCTCAGTGTGGTTCTGGGGATATTGGCGTTCTTGAGCGACGGTCAGAATTCTTTGAAGCACTTCGCAAAATGAACACCAACAACTCACTCGGAACCTTTATTTTCACACATGGTTCTCTCCTGTCAATGAACGAGCCGCTGAGATCTGATCTTTTGGAACTTTTGCGAGGTCAGAGGCCTGGTTTGTCCTTCTTTCGGTGATTTTCTTTTCGCTCCTCTTTGAAGAACTTCGCCCGATTTTTGGACTCCTAAACGGGCATATCCACGGAACCAACATTGCTCGTAGCATTTACACTCGCTCTCCCTCACACAAGCACCATTTCACGAAGGCTTCACACGAACTGAATGTTGGGGCCTTTAGCACTCGTCGGGCGGCGAGACTCTTCTTTGTGGATCATGGAATTGTTGGATTTCGTGATGCTGATTGGACGAACGAGAAATGGAAATGGAAATCAAACAACGAATCACGAGACTCCACTCCTCACTCGTCACCAACGCGCCTTTGGATTGAGAACTCGATTCAAAAGCCTGAGGCAAACCTGTCACTAACTCAACCGGACTTCGCCTTTGCCGTTGTGTTGAATCCACCCACAACCTCACAAATCACCTCTCGCTCGCAATGGTCAATCGTACAGAACTCAACACACATTCGTGTTCTTCTGTATTCTCACGTTGAAATTACGAAAGCACGAGTTGTGATTTTTCCTGGAAAGCATAATTCGTACCCTGACAGTTCTATTCCCGAGCCGTTCTGGTTGTTCCAACGGAAGGAGGAGGAGGAAGGACGGTGGTTTGTGTTGAGACGAGCGAAAGGCGAGCCAGGCCAAACTAATTCAAGGCCTCTCTTTGTTGCCGAGTGGAATCCAAAGTCGTTTGTAGAACATCCTGTGTACACAATGTTTGTGATTCTAGAGTCGGATCTTCATCACAAACCCCGTCTCTCGTCGTCGTTTTCAGGCTCTTTCACGTCACTCTCGACTCCTCAGAAACAAATTCTTCTTCCTCTCTCTCCTCTCACTTATACATCGCCTCCACACACCTTTTCAGTCACGGGACATACGACAATCCCGTCAGCCACACTCTTCAGGTTCATCTTTCAACTTCCAGCGACACAGATGGTCCCGATGACGAACCGGATTCAAACTGACATTTTGGTTGGAGTGTTTGTTGCTGCAAGGTTCCTTGGACTTGTGGGGTATTTTTTGGAGAAGGTGAAGACACGTCAAGTCGGTCCAACACAAAATAAGCCAATTATGGGAAAGACCGACACAGCGAAAACACTGAAAAGGAGAAGGGCACACCAGAAGAAACAACAATCGAAAACAACGAAAAAGAAAAAGCGAAATACAACTCATTTGTCAAACAAACACCAAACCCGAAGCCACCACAACACAACTTCGGCACATCCTCCATTCACTGTCGTCATGTCGAGGATTCACAAAACTTTGAATGAAGTTGTTTCCAACCCGACACCACTCCTCTCCACTGCGGACATCAACCCGTCCAACCCTCGTTCGCTCTTTTCTTCGCTTGTTGCCTTCGGATCACGTCTGCATCTCGACACGGTTGTCCCATTCCTGGTCTATCTCCTTCCGTACACCTTTGCGGAGAAACTTGATCGTTTCAGACGACGGATTCTTTCCTACCGAATTGTGCGGAAGTCAATAAGACAGAAACGGAAAGAATTCTCAAAGAAACGAAAGCAAACTCCACCTAAATCAGAATCTGACATCCCATCCTCACCTTCCCCCATCCCCACAAGCACCACTCCTCTCCCTCTCTCAGGCTTTGCCTCTCGCAACAGCCAACATTTTCTTAGTGATCTTGTTTCCCTCGGCATCCTCTCGCCGGATCCTCCAACTTTTTCTCTCTCTCGACCTCACCCTAAATTTTCTGTTCGATTCTGCCAGTTTCTCGTCCTTGAGCTGTACCCTTATTATCACCTTCCTTTGTCAGTCTTCTTTTTGGTTACTGTTGGGTACTTCGTGGCCCCGCACGTCCCACTCGTCTCCGGTCATCCTGTGCCACCCATTAAGCCAATCAAGCTTTATATCCGAAAGAACGAACAAGGAGGGAGCTGGAACAAAGATACGGATACAGGCCAGGTGTATTGGATGATGTTTCTCTCATTTGCAATCATGCCGACGGTTGCTGTTGTTGCGCATTGGTGGGCAGGGAGCAACCAGACGAAGACAAGAACAGCGAAGAGGATAGGGTCACGTCAGGATGAATATCAAATACATATCTCTCCACACAAACGAAAGCCAACATCTTCCCTCCTTCAGACACTCTTCAGCCCATCATCAGAACTCACTCCGCCTAAATTCACGCGCTCTTTCCTTCCGCTGCCTCTTTCGTTGTTTTATTCAGTGATGTCCATCACCATCATCGGTGTCAATATCTCTCTCCTCTCTTCAATGGGTGCTTCCTTCGTTTTTTCCACCATCGCCATTCCAAGCCTATTTATTGTTGGATATTTACATATCGCTGCGTATCATTCAGCGTGTCGACCACGCTGACAGACTAACGATTCTTGACGCATTTTAGGCAAAGCACAAATTAATTGTCTCCTACTCTTTCTGTAGCAGAGATTATATGTTTGTCATGCGAGCCTTTGCTTTCTTTTGTGAGTATTACCTTTGTTCCTTTCTAGCACTTTGTTTTAAAGACTTGAAATACAAGACAACTAACCTGTCAATGTGTTGTGATGTTGTTCGTTCAACTGGTCACGATTATTTTCTTTTGGGTTTGATCACGCAAACCGTGTGTTTCCAGTCATGTTTGACAATCCTGTTTCTGTCACTGTTGCAGCAACCTCTATTGTTGCTGCTGCGGTTCTTCTCACCAAAAAATCGTCTGCTTTTTTTTTCTTCATCTTCCTTCTGAACACGTTCATCTACGAAGTGATTCTCAGGGTGAAAATGAATCAACCCGAGTGGTTAAAGTCAAACGATTTCAATCGTCACTAGTCCCTGACCAAACAATTGATCTCGAAAGTTTGTTCTCCACCCTCTATCAGTCATTCCAACCCCTATTGTCATATATTGGTTTTAATTTGCATAGGATCTCTATTTGATGAAAAAATTCATCGGAAAATTCAATTCCAAAACCTCTCAAAGGGTACACCTTCGATTGCAGCCACACAAACATCTTCATCCATCACACATTCCTCTGAGATTCAATCCATTCGCCACTCCCCACCGCCTCACACCTCACAGAACATTTCATCATCCTCTCTGAATTCATCTCATCATCCAACTCAATCACTAACCACAACACAACTCCTTCCACGAAAAATTCCATTTTACAAACAACCAACAGCCCTCATTGGGAAAATCCTCCCACGTCCATCCAATAAATCTAACACTTCATCTCAGTCACAAAGCACATTGCCTTCAGCGAAGGAATCATACTACAACAAAGCAAAATCACGACTCCATCGATGGTATCGATCCCTCAGGATGAAAAATGAACAAACCCCTCAGAAAAGCCAAGAATCCGATCATTCAATGTTTGTTCCAAGTCAAATACTACCTCAATCAACACATCCGCTCGCTTTCCCAACCCCGGAGTTGTCTTCAACACAAATTCTGAACCAATACGAAAGCAGCCAAACAATCCAGCAACCACAACATACTCTGGAAGTTTCCTCTGTGGAAAAAAATAAGCAACTTCAAATCGAAAAATCAAAGCGAAAGAATGAGTTGATCTTGATCAAACTCCTCGCTCATGAACAAAAGGAAAGAAGAATTCAACGTAAAAGGGAAAAGAAAGAAAGGAGAAAGCAAAAGTCGAAACATGTATTGGTCTCTCCGTCACTCAGCGCCACGCAAATCCTCAACCCGACTGAAAATCCGTCAATCACTTACTCACCACAGTCGATGGTTACATACTCCAATACGCCCATGGCGGGGGCTGCAATCACAGACACTCGTTCTCCTCTGCCCATGTTAGCTCGTATTCGGCAGACCAACACCATCAACCGACGAATGCCTTCACTCTTCAAAATAACTGATTCACCCGAACAAACTGAAACTCAAACAAAGGAAATATCATCAAATGCTTCAAAACTCGTCACAAAACCCGCAGTATCATCGTCTATTTCATCTGACAAGACCTCAACATTTGGCGGAAATCAACCCTTTTCGTTACCCAGTATCCCAAAAGTACCTGAGCAAAAAAGCAATCCAATGTCGTCGCCAGTGATAGATGCAGACAAAAATCCATTTACCACACCTACGAAGATCGAGAAGAAACCAGAAACACCAATCGCAAACCCATTCGCCGCTCAACCCAAACCAGCCGCAACAACGGACACAACAAAACCAGAAATAAAGCCGACAAATCCATTTGGGGACACATCCAATCCTTTCTCGAAGGGAGCAGGAAGTAGTTTCGGTGTCTCAAACCCTTTTTCGGGAGCACAGTCGTTTTCATTACCCACTCCAGCCCCATCAACCACAACGACAGCACCAGCAGCTCCAATTCAGCCTTCTTTGCCGACTCCAGTCACAGCGACTGCACAATCCACATCGGAGAAGGCGGCCTCAACGATCCCTCAGCCGGCAGTTCCTGCTGCATCACCCTTCAACAAACCGCCTGAGTCGTCACTCAGTACGCCTGTGAAGCCCGCAGATCAACCAGCTCCAGTGGTCGCCAATCCATTTTCACTTTCTCAAACTCCTGTTGTTGCTCCTGCTCCGGCTGCTTCGAATCCGGCGCCAGCGACATCTTTCGTGAATCCTTTCCAAGCGGTTGCGGCACAGACTCCGGCTGCCCAACCAGCAACTTCATCTCCTTTTGGGAGTGCACCACAGGCGGCCCCAGCAGCGACCCCGGCCTTTACTATTTCGAACCCTTTCTCATCGACTCCAGCACCAGCAAATGCGGCAGCGGGGGGATTTGGGACAAACCCAGCTCCGGCGGCGACAACAGGATTCGGTGCTCAGACGCCACAAACCCAACAAGGCTTTGGAACAAACACAAATCCAGCAAGCACGGGCTTTGGTGGGACAGCGCCTGGAAGTGGCTTTGGGGGAAATACAAACACTGCCGGAGGCTTCGGAACAGTCCAAAGTGGGGGGTTTGGTTCAACCAACACAAACACCGCCGGATTTGGCACGACTGCACAAAGTGGTTTTGGGAGCAGTCCACAAGGCGGTTTCGGGACCAACGTTCAAAGTGGATTCGGAGCCAACACAAACACCAGCGGAGGATTTGGGTCGAATACAGGTGGTGGATTTGGCACAAATGCACAAAGTGGGTTTGGGACCACAAATCAGAGTGGGGGGTTTGGAACGAATGCACAAAGTGGATTTGGAGTTAACGCAAACACTGGTGGTGGATTTGGAGTCAACACAAACACAAGCGGAGGATTTGGATCGAATACAGCTGGTGGATTTGGCACAAATGCACAAAGTGGTTTTGGGGCCAAGCCAGCAGGCGGGTTCGGGACGAATGCACAAAGCGGATTCGGAACAAACGTACAAAGTGGATTCGGGACAAACACTCAAGGAGGATTCGGAGCCAACACAACTGGAGGATTCGGAGCCAACACAGCTGGTGGATTTGGAGCGAATTCTGGTGGTGGATTTGGTACTGGAGGGGGATTCGGAACAAACGTACAAAGTGGGTTTGGGGCAAATACAGGTGGTGGATTCGGAACCAACACTGCTGGAGGATTCGGAGCAAATTCGGGTGGTGGATTTGGTACAGGAGGAGGCTTTGGATCGAATGCAAATTCGTTTGGAGGAACGACATTTACCCCACAGAATCCATTCTCAAGTGCAAAGACACAAAACAGTTTTTGAGAACTTTAATCTTTTATTTCCTCATTTCATGTTGATAAGAATTAGATTTGGCAGATTTTTATGATGTGTCCCACTTGGAACCGGACACTCCAGAGGACACCTGAAACAGTGATTAAATCACTCATTTTCTGAAAAAGGAAGAAAGATTGTGGAACTGAGAAATGAGTATGGAAAGATAACTAGAAATAAACAGTAACTGGTTATTGTGCTGGTGCACTTACTTCGATGACATCGGAGCCGCTGTTGGCGCTCATCACCAGGATCGAAAATCGCGCTCCAGAGAATCCTCCGGTCGATCCCTTCTCCTTATTCACAGATGCATAATCAAAGGTTCCTGTTAGATCGGTGAATCCATCTTTCTGGAATTCGCCTTTGTCTCCACTGTTCTGGCGTAAGTATGCTTTCACGTAGACAGAAGCAAGTGGACGCTTGGTCGTTTTGTCGCGGACTTGAAGACGACCTGCTTGTTCAAAGACATCGATAGTCATGGAATGGTCAAACAAAGAGAGAGTCTTTGTGAGGGTTTCGTATTCCACGGAGATCATCACGTTTCGGTTTCTGAATTCGGTTGGAATGGCGAGGGTTGTTGTTTCTGCAATCTCTTCTCCGTCCTTTGACAGGGGAATTGTCAGGGTTGTCGATGGTGTCACAATCGAACATTTCTCGCCACTATCTCTGATGAACGGGTTGAGAGAGAACAACAGTTCAATGTCGACTGGATAGAACTTTACGAGTGCTGTCTCGCTCTTTCCATTCTTTTGAGTGATCAGAACGTCAAATGTTTCCTTGTTTAATGATATGACAAGAGATGGCGCCTGTTTCTGCGCTGCTTGGAGCTGCTTTTGGCGTTTGATCTCTCTTCGTGACTCGTCTTCCACCAAGATCATGTCTGTATCGTCTTCTGTTTCGGTTCTCCGAACTGGTGAGAAAGCTGAATCGATCACTTCCAGTTGTCTCTTGAGTTCATCGAACATGTCCCTCCAACGGCGCAGTTTGACATGCTCGAATTCAGCAACGACACGACGTGCTTCGGAGAGATGTTTTGATGGATCGTCGGGATGATCAGTCCACGGCTTCGAAAAGTCGAGGTAGCCGGACATGTATGCATATTGAATGACCATCTCTTCATCAACTCGTCCCTCCTTCCCAAACGAGGGAGGAATTTGATTGAACATTTCTCGAGCCTCGTCCAAACGGTCTTGGAGAATCAGATAGTATGACATAATCAGCTTGTCGTCACTGCAGAGGAGAGGCTTCGTCGCAGTTGGCGGAAGAAGCCCTCTTCCACGATGTGCGAGGAAGAGGAGGTATTGTTTGTATTCCCTGTTGAGGTTGGCATTTGGGATCTCCTTTTGTCGTCCAAGACGGAACGTTCTCGGGTTGATGAGTGGGCGATACTCATACAGGTTGAAGGTGTGATTGGCAACAGGATCGAATGTGTAAAGTGAACTTTCGATTTTCTGGATGTTGGGAATATATCGAGTCAATGTGTTGTTTCCATCTGACAGATACGCTTCAATCGCTCGGATTGGGCCTTCGTGTTTGAGAGCATAGCTCCAAATTTCTCGATGGTACACGCCTCGTTGTTCAAGTATTGGGAGGATTCGTTCGAACATCTCCTTACTCTGGAGTCTCCAGCAAATATCGCTGAGATTCACGTCGACACGGAGGATATTTCCATTGGCCAAGAAGTCCAGAAGTCGAGCATCATCAGCCACTTGCGACAGGTGAGCCCATGTTTCGTCCTCCTCTTGCAGTGTGGTGTCATCTGTTGCCTCTTTGACAATGAGTTTTCCGTTCTCTCCGTCATCGCGATGACCAAGTCCTTTTCCAATGGCAACGATTCGTTCTTTTCTCATCACGTGAGCAGGATAATGAGTAAACTCACCTGGCTGTGGGAAGTAGAACGAATAGCTCAAGATCTCCGTCGAGTACTCTCTCAAACGACGGTGGAGTGTCTTTGTGTAGAATCCGCCTGAGACTGGCATCGAACCCTGTGGAATTTGGAGCAAAATATCCAGTTCCAGGGAAGCACTTGATGTATTGCTGAGAATTGTGTCGCAGGTGTACGCTTGTTTTGGACGGAGCTTTGTTGGAGGGACGTATTTTCGGCTGTGCTGTCCATCCTCGTCAACAATAGTGGCGTCGGCTGGATCAATCACGAACTCCTGAACAATCAAGCTTGAGAGTCTGTTTTTGGCTTCAGAAGGATTGGCTTCTTGAGCTTGGGTTTCCTTCACAAAGAACAGACCTGGGACATCTCCTTCCACGATTCCGCTGAGGCCACTTTCTCCGGCGACAACTTTCAAGTTGAGTCTGGCGTTGTTTTGTTCGCTCAAATCCGAGACAGCCAACGCACATGCCGCTTCAGTAAAGGTTGTGTGACAATCCAAAATGTTTGGAGAGGCGAATGGCGGTCGTTTCGGGGTTGGTGAGGTTCTTCGTCCGAGAGCAGTATCTTCGAGGAGGAAGTAAGCATAATCGCACCAAAATCGATTCCATGAGATGAGATTGAGGCCGCCTCCTTTCTCTTCATAATACTCGCATTCTCTGTATTCCTTGGTGTCATCTGCTTGCCTGAACGGCATTTGCATTTGCTTTTGCATTTGTGATGATGGACGATTTGAACGTCGAGCTGGAGCCATATTAGACATACAGCACATTCTGGCCATTCTGGGACCTCCACCTGGCATTTGTGTGGCCATTTGCGGGGGCATTTGTGGGGCTGGATAAGCGTTGCAGGCCATCATACATTGCGGCGCACATGCAGCCATGCAATTCATGCCACCACTTGGAGCACCGAAACCACAACAATCTGCAGCACATAAACTACGACTTTGAGCACCGAAACAGCCCCCGTCACAGTCACAGTCTTCGTCACAGCATTCGAATGCAAGGGCTTCTGGTTGAGGAGCACCCGGTGCGAAGGGTGAGTGTGAACTATCGTCCTTCTGGATGGAACCTACATCTCCTCCGAGGCCGGCTTTCAGTGCAATCTCAAAGAGCTTGGCATCACGTTCTTTGTTTTCTGGATGACTTGTGACTCGATGTTTCACAGTCCTGAGGAAGTTTTGTGCATAAGATTGTGCTTGTTCCGCTTTTACTGGATCTTTGGTTCCGATGAGTATACCGACGAGCATTTCAACAACAAGGATCTGTTCCAATGCATTCAGTTGGGCGAAAACATTCGGCTTGATGAGGCGGAGGAGCTGGTCCTCGGTAGCACTTCCTGTGACATAGTAATCCATGATTCGTTTCTCCTTTTTGTTCTTCAGTGATGGAGCAATTGATGATGAAAACAGTGTTGGTGCTTTGTGGAAATAAAACAGATTTGTTTCATGACAAGGCATCTGAGAGTATCTCTTGATTTTCTCGGATTCGTTGAGACTTCCCAGTTGTCCAAAAAGTTCTTCGAATTTCTTGAGACGAGTGAGAGGCGTTGAACCGCTTACTGCCCCGAAGATACTGACCATGAGATGGAACAATCCTCGCATGGAGGCAAACTGTTCGTGTTTGACTGCGCTCATGTCTCCGATCTGGATTGATCGTTTTCCGATCATTGTGTAAAATGGATGTGGAAGAGTTGAAGCACTCGGAGGAGGCCAATTGTCGAAGGCTGACTGAGGGAGAATAAGCGATGCTTTGTTCGTCTCCACAAAATGCTTGTCTTCGTCAAATGGCTGCATCATTCGAACTTCCGTGCGATTTGTGTCTTCAGCATCTGATGGTTGAGGAGGCAACGTGAGAGTGATTCTTCGACAGAGAGTTCTGTCTTCATCAGTGACGATCACGGTACAGACAGTGCGTCCACTTAGTTCGTCCTTCCCTGCGAGAAGAATTTCAGCATGTGGACCAGCTTGGACTGTTAAGTTTGGTTTGACTAATGATGCAGTCTTCATCCAATCGAGGGTTCCCTGATCGATTGTTCCGAATCTATCGTATCCACTCATTCCCCCATGTCTCTTTTTTGACATCATTCGATGACTCCCTGCGCTACCAGCAGCCATTGGCATCGCATCGGAGAATCGTTCGTTCTCGAGCACCTGTCCCTCCGCACGACTGGTTTCGTCGTTGACAACGGGGTTGATCAGAATCGACGGAGCAACGAGAGTTGTTCCAAGTTTGTGTGGCTGAGCTCGTCTGTTCAGAACGTACAATTGTTCTGTTCCAAGACGTTTGTTGGAATTAAACTGGGAGATGGTGTTTTGCTGAGTTTCAATGCTGTCTTGAACACGGTTTGAGAGTGCCAAGTTTGCCTGTGCATCGAAGACCGGTTGGAAGGAACTGATAAAGGCGTGAACACGGGTGGATGCTGTTGGATTCAACAAACGAATCTTCACATCTCCGTTATCGGCTTGTGACACTTTTTCGATTGCTGTTGCACTTCGTCGACAGACCCCGATTTTGTTGCGTCCGATGACTGTAGTGCCTCTCAACTCCTGTGTGGATCGAATGATGGAGACACGAATGGTAGATCCTGAAGACCAGTCGAAGAGTGTGTAATCACCAGCAGGCGCTTTTCCCGAAATGATGATGAGCCCGCTTTTGACTGTCAAGAACTCCGAGCAGTCTGTGAGAGGTGTCCAATCCCGCGTCATGGACAACAGGAAGAGTTTGTCTTTGTCGCCTTCTCGAACTGGAAGGGCAACTGGGGTGTCGGCTCCTTCGATGGTCACGATTTGGTCGGGATTGTCTTCAAGAACATCTTGATCTCCTCCTTGTTCGTTGGAATCGACACTGAACGTGAAAGTGCACTGTTGATTTCCAGTATGAAGGGTTGCTGAGAATTGTGAGATTTCTGACAATGCTCCTAGAACGATCTCGCCATTTGCATCTGTCCCTAATCGCTCTGTAAGAAGTCCCTGTCTTGAGTATTCTCTCCAATTGAATGAAAAGTCGACAGGAATCGAACCAATGGCTTCACCCGCTTTTCCGTTCACTTTGAGAACATAACCTCTGGTGGAACATTGTTGGAGTTCACAGCAAACCACTCCGAATGATGAATTGATCTGGTTCACGTGGAAGGATCGCGACGCTGACACATCCTGTGGGCGATTGAGATCGGATACGATCCGAATACGGCCCTGAACCTCAACTGTAAATGCCGAGAGGTTATCACCAATCATCACTTCCAGGCATGTCAGTTCGTTGTCGACAAACACGACATCGTCAAATTGTTTGGTTGTCGGGATTCCGTCCAAGTCTGTGGCTTTGACAGTCACAATCACGTTTTCAACTAATGACACTGATGACGGGGTGTTGTTGCAGTGGAGGCTGGGGCGGAGGAGAACATGAGCGGTCTTAAACTGAATCAGTTCTTCTCGGTCCACATAGATTTGGCAGGAAAAGGAGTAGTTTTCAGAGAGATGCTCGAAGTCCATCAAAGCACAGAGACCTGTCGAGGTGTCATTGAGAATGATTTTTTTGTGTGTTCTTCCATTGCGGGATGAAAACGGGATGAGGATTTCATCAGGCTGGAGATCTGTGATTGCATCGTCCGATGCAGTTCTTGTGTATTTAATTCCATCAATCCAAACAGCCGCTCGCTCTTTCGGGACAACGACGTTGTTCTCATTCAGCACAAGCAAAGCTTGTCCATTCACAGTTGGTCGTTCCAACAAACGGAGAGAGCCTTTTTTGATGAGGGCGCGGCTTGTTTGTCCTGCCCCGAAGACATCCACGATGAAGACGCCACTGCGGCCATTCAGTTCTTCCAATGGAAGCTTCTCGATGTGTTGGATAATGGGAGGGGTGGACGAGAAATCGATTTCCCTTTCAAAACTTGGTGAGAGCCCATCCAGATCGATGTTGAGTGGGATTTGTTGCTTTTCTTTGGTGAAATAGTGGTGTGTGTTCATCTCGTACACCTTCATTTGCAGTTTCTTCACGTTTTTCACAGCGATTTCCAATGAGATTTGATCGTCAGTATCGATGACGGTTTTATTCCAATCAACGAAATTGAGATCAATTCGATCACGGAGTTGGGCTAACTGTCTGTTATCTTCAGATGTGAGCGAGATGCCCTCAAGTTGTCCTTTAATAGCCCTTGCCTCAATGAAAAGATTGTGGAGGAGTCTTTCGTTGAAAAATTGACTGTACTCTTCAACACGCGTTCCTGATCCAAGAAAGAAGAGAAGATAATTGTGGATCAGCTGATCTGGGACAGTCTGCTCCATATTTGGCTTGATGTGGATTGCGTTCTGGGTCACAATGGCTTGATTCATGTTGAATTGAGTGCTGGTTGAATGGGATCTGGAATAGTCTCTCTGAAAAACAGAAACGCCCTGTTGAGGAATCTTGATGTACTCATCAAATCGAGCTTTGTTGGGAACGTGTTGTTTCCAGTCAAAGTCAAGGCATGAATGCATGAGGCCCAGTTTGATGTCTGTCTGTCCAACCGACAATGTCAATGCAAATGACCAGAGTTTTGTGTAATATTCAGTTTGAGCTTCGATATCTCGATCGACATCAACCTCTGAGGTCGGAACAAGTCGTTGAAGATATTGGGTGACGAACGCGGAATCTTCACGGATTCGTGGAAATTCCTTGAGAAGAGCTTGCATTTGAGTCAAGGAAAGAGGAACTTGAATTCGGTCAAATTGTTTGTGTTTGTTGTAGACGCGCTTGACAAGGGACATGGTGAGAGGATGGGTGGCCGAAGGGAGACTGTGAAGCAAGCGCTCCATATCACGATCATTATCAGTCATTTGAAAATGTTTGAATTTGCCCAGTGGAGAGAGATATTGTTCTGGTTGTGAATTGGTGTTGTTCTTCAAAAAGCGGGAGAGTGACAATTTGTCTTGATTCAAGACTGATGCCAATTGCTCTCCATCCTGCACTCGTTGAGATCCACCAACCAATTGTCTTTGGTGAGTAAAGCGCATTTGGAGAAGATCGTCTCTGATGTATTGAATTGTTTTTCTTTTGTTCTGTTCAGAATCACCATCAAACGACATAAGCTTCCGGCGCAAGTCGAGAAGATGATGAGCAGAATGCTGGTATTCGTTTATTCCTTTGAGCTCTTTCATTAATGCTCTCTCCTTATCAGTTTCCACATTCGGGGACAGAAGCTGTTCGTGAAGAATTGAATAGTAAAGGAATTGTTCGGAACTTGGTGTCAGTTGCTCGAGTGATTTCAAGCGATCGTTCGCATCGTCAGCAAAGACGAATGCTTCCAGGAAGCTTTGTTCAACGCTGTCCTGCATGAAATTGATCGAAACATAACGATTTATAAGAGAAACCAGTGGTACCGATCGACGAGATGGAGCCTGTAGCACAATGAAAAGGTTTTTCTCATATGATAAACACATTTTTCATCACGAGAATGACAGGCCGAGGTGTCCGGAGAACTCGATCTTTCCCTCCATTTATTTTATGAAGCAGTCGATCAATGTTTTTGTCCGTGTCAGGCCTCTTCTTTCCAAAGAACTTGCAGATCATCATCAAGAATGTACTGTAGTCTATAATCCAACTCAGATTGGCCTGGATAAGAAACATTTCACCTTTGATTATGTCTTCAGCCAGTCAACTCCACAAGTTTGAATTAGATGATAAAATCACTCATTTCTCCATCTTCAATATTTGTACACTCCTCTTTCAGCAAGAAGTTTTCAAAACTACCGTCCTCCCACTCATTGATCCGTTCTTCTCTGGGTTTAATTCGACGTGCCTTGCATACGGACAAACGGGGTCAGGGAAAACATTTACGATGGGAACTGGTACTCAATCTCTATCAAATATGGAAATTGGAGCAAATATTGGGATTATTCCTCGCCTCTTGCGTTCAGTCTTTGATAGAATCGATTCAAACAAAGAACAAGTCAGCAGCCGTGTCACAATCACTTTTGTTGAAATTTATAACGATGATATATTCGACCTTCTCTCTTCAAAACCAATCGTGATCGGGCGTAATGGACAGATAGCAAAATCCGACATTCAAGTTCGTGAAACACCAACAGGTGAAATACTCTTATCAAACGTTCGAACAAAAACAGCTTTGAACGAAGAAGATGCACTCGCTATCCTCCAGCAGGGAGCTGCTCAGAGAACTGTGAGCGAGACTGGAATGAATGTGGAATCGTCACGGTCACATGCCATCTTCACCCTCAATTTAGAACAGGAAGAACTCGCCTCAAAAGGAAATACTCACGATGGTTTGGTTTTCTTCTTCTCACCCATCTAATTCTAAGGGAGCCGTCGAATTATCTCCAGTAAATTTCATCTTGTCGATCTGGCTGGATCAGAAAGACAAAAAAGAACGGGTAATGTTGGTGTCAAACTCAAAGAAAGTTCAGCAATCAACAGTGGTCTTCTAGCACTCGGAAAAGTGATAAATGCTCTTAGCAGAGATAGTTTACATGACAAGGAACGAAGCCAATTTGAATCAATCAATTCAAGTCAATCCGGACGCCCTCCTCATGGGAGATCTCCATCACCAATTCCCACTCCATCCTCCCAGAGCTCTTCTCATCCTCATTTGCACATTCCATATCGAGAATCAAAGCTTACTCGTCTCCTCAAGGATAGTCTCGGTGGAAACTCTGTAACGTCGTTCATTGCTTGCGTTTCACCATCGGAAACGTCTTTTGAGGAAACACTCTCAACCTTGGAATATGCAGCACGAACGAAGTTGATCAAAAATAGGCCTGTCCAAAATGTTCAACTTGCCGAAGAAAAGCGGGAGAAAGAACGAGAGATCGATGGATTAAAATCGCAAATTGCCGAATTGGAAAAGAAACTACTCGAGGCCGAAGAAAAGGGAACAAATCAATCAAAAGAAAAGGAAGATGATTCAGAACAGAACCAAGAGGACCACAATCCAAATGCTGACATACTCTGGAATGAGGAACGAGAAGCAGCGTTCTTGGAACTGATGGAAAAGTATGACATGCAATCGCTTCAACTCAAAGAAACGGAGCAGAATTGGGTGGAGGTTGCCGAGACATTCGCCAAAATGATGTCGTCCACATCAAAACTCAAAGATCGAATCAATGTCATGCGAAGTGCCATTGAAGCAGTTGTGGATGAACTCAAAAGCGGAGGCTTAATGCATCATCTTACTCCAAAGACAGTCGAGCGCTTGAATCTCCTTCTGAACCCGGTCCTCTCTGAGACAGGAACGCCGGTGAGGGAAAGGGAATTTGCGCGGATGCAACTTGAATTGGAGGAACTGAATCGAAAGGCGAAAAGGGGACGACTGCAGGATGATGGACGTGTCCAGAAAAACAACCCTGCCTTTGTCTCTCCCTTTCTGGTTCGTCCATCGACAGCAATGCCAACAACACCAGTCCCCCGAAAGAAAGGACTTCCACACAATGACACAGACGAAGAAATCAAACGTCTTCTTGGATCACCGTCGCGTTTTCTCTCTCCATCACCTCCTCGAAAGGTTGACAATCCATCTCCTCCGCATGTCCACAAGTCTCAGCAGCTTCGTGGTCGTCCGCCGACTGCTCCGACATGGCTGGGAGATGATGCAGGTTCGGGGAAAAGAGACGATGGAGATGATTCAAAATTGGATCTGCCATCAGGGAATGTTCGCTTGCGTCAGGCTCGACTAATTCGGAGGCTGGAAAAGGAAGTGTTTGAGTTGATCGGTCAACGGTTTAAACTTCAAACCGAACTCAATCAGGCACAATTACTTTTGGAGGAGGACAAGAAAATCTTCGCGCAGAAAATGAGGGACTTGAAAGGAGCGTTGTCGGAGAAGGAAAAGATCAAAGAGGAGAAACGAGAGATGGAGGAGGAATGCAAAACTCTTCGTCGGGAAAAGAAGGCTCTGGAAACCTTGAATCTCTCGGCCCACCAAGAGAAGGAAGGATGGGGGAAGGACAGTCTGAAGACAAGAGTGAGTGACACTGAGCGGATTGCAGCGGAGATGGAAGGAAATGATTCGGTGGTATTGGAAGACAATGAATGGAACACGAAAAATGAAGAAGATAGCAAAACGTTTGAAGCATCAGTGATCGAGGCTGGATTGGGAGAGATCGCTGAAGAGAAGAGACAACTCAAAACAGAAAATCGGAAGATGGAAGAAGAAAATCGAAGATTGGAAGAATCCATCGAAATGATGAAGCGAGAACGAGAAGAGCTCAGCGAACGAAGTAAGAGCGAACTTGACCGACTTGGACTGAACATCAAAATGAAAGAAGGACTGATCCGAGAATTGGTTAGCCAGAACAAGCAAGAAGTCGAAAGAAACTCGTCCAACGAAGAGAAACTCCGCGCTCTGGAGGAAGACGAAGAAAGAGCGAAACAGGAGTTGGAACGGGCTGAAAGTGAATTGGCCAAATTACGACAGGAAAAAGGTGAGAGCGAGAAAGAAGGACGGAAGTTGAAGGAAGAAAAGGAACAAGCTGTGAAAGGGGCTGAGGCGAAGATGCTGCGGATCCAAAAGGAAATGAAGCAGCTCGAAGACAAAAGTCGGAATATTCGAAAGTTTGAGAAAAGGATCGAAGGATTAGAGTCTGAAGTGATGTTGATGCGGAGGAAGGAAAAAGAGATGAGGGAGAAAGCTATAAGTGAAGAAAAGAAGGCAAGAGAAGCTGAGAGGGAAAGAAAGAAGGAAGCAAACGAAGCAAAACAGAAATTGATGGAGAGCGAAAGAAGAGTGAAAGATCTTGAAAGAGAAAATAAGAAACAACGTGAAGCCCTGGAAAGAGAGAGAGAGAAAGGACAAGAAGTGAGGAGAGCAGGCAACAAAACAAGCCAACGTGGAACAACAGGCAGACTATCTCGCCTCGATGAGCCTGAGGACGATTCTGAACCTATTTCTCCCGCAGCCCTCTCACTCGAGCTCACTCAGCAGATCACACGTCTCACATCGGAAATTATAACTGAAGAGGCCCGACTGCGCGAAATGGAGGAGGAAGGGTCAACACGGGAGCTGGAGATGACTCGCAAGGAAGTGAGTCACAAAGCGGAGTTGGAGAAGATAACATCTCGACTGGGAGAAGTTGTGTCGAGACGAATCCGAATGAGCGAAAAGTTAAGTATGTGGGATGAGCGAGGAGAGAAGAAAGAAGAAGAAAGAAAGAAGATGGAAGCTGTTCTGGCCGATCTGGAGAAGTTGGAAATCCGCCTCGGAAAGCAGAAAGCTCTTTTCGAAGAAAGGGCCAGAAAAGGGGTGTACGAAATGGACGAAGAAAAAAAGATGAAAGAAGAAGAAATTGAGCGAGTGAAAGAATCGCTCAGCTACAAACAAAAGAAACGGGCCGAGTTGGAAAGAAAGAAAGCTCAAATGGACAGACAACGAAGAGGGAAGGATGGTCAACAAAATGTCGTCTCGTCATCAAATATTCTTTTCACTCCAGCACCGTCACACCTCCCTCCGCATCCGTCCCAGTCTTCAGGCACACAAAATTCTCTCAATTCTACGCCTGTCGATTCGTCTCTTGCGTTCTCAGAGTTGACGCGAGCAGAAATGGAAGACGTCATCGGAATGACTAAAAGACGAGCAGGTGCACTGCAGAAGCAACTCACAAATACGAGACATGAATTGGAGGAAGTCAAACAGAGAGAGGAAGAAGAAAAGAAGAAGAGAGAGAACTTAGAAAGAGAATTGGAAAGAATGAAAGAAGAGAAAAGGACGAAAAGCAGACGAGAGGTTGATTTCGAGGCTAGACTGATTGCTCTGAAACGGGAAATGAATGTCATCTCATCTTCAGAACAGGAAGGGATCAGAAAGGAACTGCAACAGAAAGAAGAAGAACTTGTCGCAACACGGAGAAAAGAGGAACGAGAGAGAGAAAGACGAGAGCGTCTCGAACAGGACAATGAAGATTTACGACGAGAAATCAGAAATCTCAAAGAGTTTATCGAAGCGAAAGGAGTCGAATCTGGAATCCGAGTTCCACTTCAAAAGCTGAGAATGGTAGAAGCAACAGAAGGACCGAGTGTGGAGAAAGATCGTCGAAAGAATCGAAGAAGGAAGGACGACGAAACAGATTCCGACGAACGTGGACAAGAGAGGGGCAGAGACAGAGTAGAATCGGGACAAGCAAGGAAACGGCATTTTAAAACACAAAATCAACAAACACCACCGAGTTCAATCATTGTCACTGAATCCCAACCATCTATCCCATCATCTCATTTCCTTTCTCCCCTTTCTTACAACTCTGCTCTTCGACAGAATGTTGACTCGCTGCCAGTCTCAAGAAAGGCAATGTTCGTCACTCCACAATCCAATCGGGAGAAAGAGAGACATGAGCGAAAGGATGGAGAAAGGAACGACTATGAAGAATATTGGGATGAGACTTCTCCTGGACAAGTGAGAGTCATTCCGCTGAATGGGAAACAAAACTTCGAGTCAATTTCTGATATGTGGGATGATGATTCAGATGATAGCAATGGGAGCAGCGATGGATGAGAGCCAGTTTTTGATTATACGAGATTGAGGGATAGAGGACGATCTTCTTTTTCTAAACCTTGCATTTTTACTTATAAGATTTCGTTGTCAACCTGATTCGATTTATCTCACACTCTTTTCTGAGGAATCCCTGTCAAACATCAAAACAATATGGGATGTTCTGATCCAGGTTGATCAATGAAAACTTGGTATGGGGATATCTCGGCCAATTTGAAGAGTTGTTAGCTGTGGTTTTGAGAAAGCTCCTATTTCACATAAATCTCCAAAAAAGGTTCCAATTGTGGGTTTGGCAAAAAATATGGAACAACACCATGATCCTTTTTGAACTTTTTCGGTCAATAAAAAACAGGAATCAAAATGAGATTATGAGAAGATCAGTCTTTGTCATTTGCTGAGTTCACCGATTCCACATCAAACTGACAGAGAAATGAACATATCAAGGTTTCGCTGAACCCCCAGTTCAGTGCCTGTAAAAATGATCTGCAGTACAAAGGAGAGGGAGAAGGACGATCAAACCATTTCAATTTCACTTGTTTGTCATTCATGAGTTCTTAAACAAAGGAACAACTTCAGCTAATTTTGAATCAGGTTCATAGACGTGAGATTAATCCGAAATATCTACGTATCCGGGAATCAGGGTGTGACAAATATATATTGGTCAAACGAAGAAAATAAGAAAATGTTAGAATAATAGACCCATGTGAATCAGAGAAAACCTCAAAATACCACCTTTTGCCCGATCAAGAAAATCTTTTCGGCTATATCTTCACAACCCATGAACCGATTTTGATGAAATTTTTCACAGAAACATTATTTTGATGAAACGAACATTTTGACTAAAAATGGAAAAAAATGCTGGAAAAATAGGAAAAAACACATATTTTTTCTAGACGAAAAATGCTTAACAAAAAAATCGTTTCTTTTTTGAGCAGCTTTTGTCGAAATCTTTCCGATAACAATGCATTTTATCAGGTGCAAAACGGAAGTAGTGTAGAAGGCGATTTGGGAACCCCCGCTCCTTAGACACCACTACTATAGCTTTTTCTCCATGCCGATTGACAATTCAGAAAATACTTGAAGTAAAAGTCATTTTCATTTCAGAAAGTTGTCAATCTTAGAGAAATATTCTCTTCCAGAGTTCAGTTACTTCAAACTTTCAAGTTGAAGCAAAATTTTGAAAATTTTCAAAAAAGCAAAAACCTTGATTTTGGCGGAAGCTGGTGTATTTTTTCAAGGTTCCGAAGGTTGCGACCCTTCTCATCGGTCCCTTTTAGACCGGCATCGGAACTCATTTTTATCGGTTTGAGTTCCGGAGACGTACGTTTGGTCTTGCCAAGGGCCTAGACCATGCCAAAGGGCAGTGATATGTGAAATTAAATGCTTCCGCCAGGAATTGAACCTAGGACCTTCAGCTTAGTAGTAGTAGTGCGTGCACTCACCATTACCACTAGACTATCCGGTCCTGAAATTATCCCGAAAAATCAGAAACTTTATACCCGAAAAAAAGACACTATAGCAGATTCAAAATTTGAAAACTTTGTCAATAAATTCAATATATAGCAAAAATGCTCCCGTGAAAAAGTCATGCTTTTTAACGAGGGTAACAAGTGGCCAAGAATTAAGATTTAGCAGATCGCTCCCGTGAAAAAGTCATGCTTTTTAACGGGGGTAAAAAGTTAAAAAGGAAAATCTAACTTATTTTGAAAAAATCGCTGACGAGAAAAAGTCGTGCTTTTTAACGAGGGTAAAAAAGTCGTTCCCGTGATAAATCCATGCTTTTTAACGAGGGTAGATAGGTGGACAATAAAAGGAATATATAGCAGATCTGAACATTCGAGGTATAAGGCACAGGTCGAAACTAACATTTTCAGGAGCTAGTAGCTCAGTGGGTATGTTCCAGTGTCCACCCGTTTCTAGGGGGTGGTTCGATTCAGGCGAGGGGCAATCTTAATTTCAAAAAAAAATGAAAAAGTTTCAAAATGCCAAAACAATTTCAAAAATTTAAAAAAAATTCAAAAAGTCAAAAAATAATTTCAAAAAAAAAATACTTAGGAAAATTTCAAAAAATTCAAAAATTCAAAAAATTCAAAAATTCAAAAATTCAAAAAATTCAAAAATTCAAAAATTCAAAATTTCCAAAAAAGTTGAAGTATGAAACCTCGACGTAATTTCCCTTGATACTCAGGCAAAATGGTGCCCTCGTGGCTAATGCGTAGAACGAATTGAAGGTTGGATTGGAGCGGGACGAGCTGGGAGGCTGTCCCCGGGGGTTCACTGTGGGCATCACTTGAATGTGACCGTAAATCATGCCCCCCCAATACCTTAGCCCTTCAAGGAATTCGCCAGCAGTAGTCATTGAGTAGGATCATGATAGAGTGATCCCCAAAGGAGTATCGGGTTGTCTCATGGTACAATCATTCAAACTTGAAAAATTGAATGATGAATGATTGAAAGATTGAAAAATGAATGATTGAAAAATTGAATGAATGAAAAAATGAAACTTGGAAGGAAGAAACAAAAAAGAAAGAAGCAAGATGAAAGCTGGCACAACAAGGAACAAGAAATACAAAGTTCCAACACCTCACTTCACATTTCATTTTTATTTTTTTGATTTTTTAATTTGTATTAAATGACAACAGTGAATACTACATATGTCTCGCAAAAGACTTCGAACCCTCCAAAGGGGAGCGAAAAACGTCGAACAGATGCCAAGCAAGCTTTGATTCAGTCAATGAAAGAAGAGAACTGTGAACTTGTCTCTGAGTATGTCAGACATAATATCCCAGTCATCTATGTGCATGAAGGTGTTGAGTGGAGGATAAAACCAAAGTTGTGGAATCAAGGGAACAGACCACACATGTCACAACGTCGACACTACACTCAATCGTTTGTTGAGAATGAACTGAGGAAGTACAACTGTGAGCTCGTTGGTGAGTACGAGCAGGTTCTAGTACCATTCACATATCGAGAAATTGGTGGAACTGAAGTCTTCAAAGTGCGACTAGATTCCTGGCTAAAGGCAAAGAAGAAGCCACATTTGAGGAAGCCAAAATAATCACTCAACTTTTTTTATTTTTTATTTTTTTAATTCGTAGTAAATGACACAACTCTGGAAAGTGAAGGAACAAATCAGAGAAGTTAGAGAACTATTTCCAAACACTCAATTCGCATTTACTGATGGTCGAACATACAAACCTGACAGCCCATACAAGCAACATCACTATTCATTTCTCCTGGCAATGCTTCAACACCCAGATGTTGGATATCGAAATCCTAATCCAACAGCATATCTCAATATCAATTTAATACCGAAATTCCTGAATGAAGTGAGACAACGACGACAGATTGAACAACAACAAGCCATGCAGAGACAGAATGAAACAAATAACAATGCAACGATGAATGAAGAGGATAAAAATGTAATCATCATTGACATGAAAGCAAATCCAAGAGTGAACGAAACTGAATTGAAGAAGCAAGTGTTCAAGATCACGAGGAAACTGAAGTCGATAGAAGAGAAACTGATGGATCATTGGATGAAGAATCTGTTGATCATTCAGAAGAAGAATGAACAAATGGAATCAAGAAAAGTGAAGCAATTTGATGGATTCAATGAATGCATCTTGCTCGCTGAACCACGTGACAAACTTGCCTTCAATGAATGTCTGACGAACGCACGAAAGAAGTTCAAGAAGAATGAGGTCGAGAAGGTTGAAGACAATGGAAAACCATATCAGTTGTACTTCCACAATCACTTGAAGAACGTTGAGGAAATCACAACCTTCATCAATGCAGTGTATGAAAAAGAGAAGGATCGACCATTCAAGATTAGTATTGATTTTGGAAAGATTGTTGAGAGAAAAGATAAAGATGAGACACAGTACAATGACTTCAGACCAGAATTGGAGAACACATCAAAGAGTTTTCCAACAGTGATTCGAAGTGAAGCAGACATCACTGAGTATTCCAAGTATGCAATCAACCTCATCAAAGAATCACAAGAGAGAACACTGATGGACACAAAGACAATGTTCATTGCCTTCCATTCCATTCTGGTTGCAGTGTACAGATTCCCAGTTGCAGGAAAAGCGAATGCAATTCTCACTGAACATATCAAAACGAGAAACATTCGGTACATAGATTCTGAGTACAACATCTGCTTCTTTCAAGCGCTCTCATTCCTTTCACTTCCTGAGGTTCAAGGAAAGAAGATATCAATTAAAATGAGAAACACCGAAGCATACAAACTGTTCACCAAATGGATGAATCTCACCAATCTCACGTCATATCAACTCACTGAACACTTGCGAAAATACCCTGGATTTGATATTGCATCTGACATGGAGAAAGCAATGCAATTATTCAATATTACAGTTCACATTTATGAATACGACGAAGACAAGAAGAAATATTTCTTGAGTCAATCGTACATCAACGAGAATGATGACGCAAGAGTTCTTCCAATCCTGATGATTCCTCTCACTGCAACTCTTGTTCATGTGATGTTCATTGTTGATCCCGAGAAAATCACTGGATATAAACTCTGTCCATATTGTCAATCGAGAGGATTCCAAGTAAAAGATTCTCACTTCAAGGCTTACTACGAGAAACATCTCAAAGAATGCAAAGAAGTCGATGGAAAACATGTGAAGAAGATCTCACTTGATAAAACGCCAAGGCCATATGTACCACACATTCTTAACAACAAGACTCATGAATTTCTGATGGCACACAAGAGACAAGACGAATTCAAACCAACGCAGTACTACATCACTTTTGATTTCGAAACAATGGAAGATCTCATTCTTGACAATCTATTCTCTGATGACAACACTCAACTGATCTCACATTTGAAACCTCTCTCTGTTGCATCAGCAATTAAAACAAAAACAGGAGTTCAATCAATCTACTTTGATCTTCGAAATGGAAAAGACTTTGTGAAGCAATGGATCAGAGAACTCTTCAAATATGCTGAGACAGTAAGAGAGAACAATCAATATGAAGACCCAGAGATTCCTTCACAAAATGAAGTCAGTGTGATTGGATTCAACAGTTCCAGATTTGACATCAATCTCATATTCCGTGATCTCGTTGACAAGGATTGGAAAGTGGTGAGCTTTCTTGGATCAACAACGAAGTACAAACAAGTACTGATCAGACACGAGAAAACACAACAGGTACTTCGGTTCATTGACATGATGTCATACACTGGACCAATGACTTTGGACAATGCAGTCAAAGCCTTTGGAGGAAACACTACACTTCAGAAATCATTCTTTGCTTACGAATCATTTGATTCATCAGACTACGATACAGTGCTGAGCAAACAAGAACCTTTCTCCAAGTATGAATTCTATTCCAGTCTGAACAATAGTGAAATGTCCGACACCGATTACCAACTTTACCTTGATGATTGGAACAAACAAGGATTCAAGAACAGATGGGACTATCTAAAATTCTACAACATCAGAGACGTCGAATGTATGATTGCACCTTTGGATAATCTCATTGATTTGAACTTCCAATACAAAGTGGATATGTTGCACAATCTCTCTTTATCAGCGAATGCTTCTGCAATCAAGTATGCATGCGCCTACAAAGACTTTGATATTGATGCTGACTACAACGAATGTGACGAATCTGGTCCAATCAAGATCACCAAACAATACTGGAAACACAAAGTTGAAGGATACAGGTATCAAGACCAGAAAGCTCATCGCAATACTACAGCCAATGTCACTGAAGCGGACTACGACTGGTTTGTTCAACAGTGCAAGAGAGTTTGCTACATCTGCAAGTGCCACTTCTCACAAGCAGTTAAACCTACATTAGACAGAATCGACAATGCAAAAGGACATTCTAAAGAGAACGTGAAGATCTGCTGTGATTACTGCAACACCTACAAGTCAGACCATGATGAACATCTCACAAGATTGAGAATTCAACTGAAGAAGTATTGCATCTGGAAATCACTCCCAATGACTCTGACGCATGAGCAAACATATCACAAACTGAGAGCAGCAGTTACTGGTGGATTATCGAATGTTCAGCATCGACAGAATATCAAAGACGTGACACCAATCAATCACTTCTCATTTGAAGATGGTGTTGTCAAATCAACCGATACTGAACACATCATGACTCACGTTTGCGGTGTTGATTTCAACTCTCTCTACCCAAGTGCTTTCTCATCAATCAAGAACAAGAATAATCCGTACACGAAACACAGAATGTACATGCCAGGAAGATGTTTGTACACAGCAACAGGAGATAAAGAATGTCGGGAGATTATCGAGAACAAGAATCAAAAGACATTGTTCGTTGCAGAACTGAAAGGACACATCGAAGAGAAGTACATAAATGATTTCATTAACTTCCCACCAATCTTCAGAAACATCGTGGTCAATACGACTGAAGAGAACATTGGAGAGAAGACATATTCGTTGATGAAGAAACATGGATTGAAGACTGATGACAAACAACGGAAGCTAACCCAACTCTTGAGCACACACGATCAGTATATGTTCTTTCGACATACTATCTGTGGTTCCTCATCGACAATTGTCACTTCATTATTGATGACGTAAAGAGTGTGATGGTCTTTCGAGACACGCTGGATTTGAACCGTTCGTGACATCATTTATGAACGATAGAATAGAAGCAATGAAGGTTGGAAACAAGGGAAAGGAACAATTCTGTAAGACCAACTTGAATGGAAGTTACGGATATGATGGAATGAACACTGAGAAGTACAACAGAGATATAGGGTGGTGGTTGAGTAGTTGATAAGAATAAGTGTAGGGAAATAGGTGGCATAGACAAGGGTGATTGGGCATAGGTGAAAAGATAGATTTGGGGGAAAGAGGTGAAGAGACAAGGATGATTGGGCATAGTGAAGAGATTGGGAGGGGTGAAGGAGGCATTGATGAGGGGGGCATGATTGTGTGGACATGGTTGAGTGGCATTGATGAGGTGGCATGGTTGAGTGGGGTATTGATGAGGAGACATTGATGTTGAAATACGTGTCATGAGTGGAAATGTGGGTTGGTGAAGAGACATGATTGAGGAGACATGATTGTGTGGACAGTGTTGATTTGACATTGTTGAGTGGGCATTGTTGAGGAGACATGATTGTGTGGACATTGATGACTCAGGAGCTGATGTGCGTATTACATATCGAGATTTGTGTTTTGGAAAAAGGGGATTGGGGTGGAATAGGTGAACAGGATTTGTTGAATGGACAGCATTGACAGTGGAATTGGTGTGAGGAATTGGTGGTTGTTCATAAGTGTTATTGGTGTCAACGTGTCAATGGAAAAATCGGGACTTTTATTTTGTTTATTTTTTGGGAGGTCCACAGGTCCACAAGTCCACATGTCCACTTTGTACAAAATGGTTAAATACAATAAATCAATATTTTTTATTTTTATCTTTGTCAACTGTGAAAAAATGCTCACTGGTGAAAAGTCCACAGAGCAGAGGCATGGTGAAATGGAGTGACATTGTTGGAAAAGAATATATTGACAGATCAATTGGCACGATCATTTGGGGGTTGTTTCCTAATGCTATTGGTGTCAACGTGTCAATGGAAAAATCGGGTATTTTATTTTATTTATTTTTTAGGAGGTCCACAGGTCCACAAGTCCACATGTCCACAGAAATGTCTATATACAATCAAATCACTATACTCTATGTGTCTCTTTTTCAACTGGCAATAAAAAATATCCACAGGTCCACATGTCCACATTGGTAGGGGCATGGGAGAATAGTAGGCTATTGTTGGAAAAGAATATATTGACAGATCAATTGGCACGATCATTTGGGGGTTGTTTCCTAATGCTATTGGTGTCAACGTGTCAATGGAAAAATAATTTTAATATTTTTAGGAGGTCCACAGGTCCACAAGTCCACATGTCCACAGAAATGTCTATATACAATCAAATCACTATACTCTATGTCTCTTTTCAACTGGCAATAAAAAAATATCCACAGGTCCACATGTCCACTGACTAGTTAGAATTTAGATGGATATTTTGAAAGAACTTTTGGGCTCAAAGCTGGCATATTACATAAATCAGTTTTGTGTTTGTGGACTTTTACTTTGATTCCACAATTTTCTTCATATTTTAGATTGACTGTTGACAAAGATAATAAAGAAGATATTGGTTTGATTGTATGAGGTCATTTTGATCATTGCTCACAGCTGGAATATTACATTTCTCATTTTTAATTATGTGGACTTTTTACTTTTGATGCCACTTTCATATTGTATAATGACAGTTGACAAATATAAAAATAAAAAGATATTGATTTGAATGTAAAAGCCATTAATGTGATGCGTTCAATGTACAATGTGGACTTGTGGACCTGTGGACCTGTGGACCTGTGGATTTATAAACAAAATAAAAGTCCCGATTTTTCCATTGACACGTTGACACCAATAGCACTAGTGAAGACTCATCAATTCCTTATGCCAATTGATCTGTCAATATATTCTTTTCCAACAATTGATGCATTTGAGCGTGCTCTGCTCTTGTAGTGGACTTTTGACTTGTTGGTATTTTCGATTGACAGATTAACAAACAAAATGTACATTGATACCCGACATGATCTGACAGCTTACAGTTATATGATGTGGACTTTTACCTTTGATACCACAATTTTCTTCATAATATATAATGACAGTTGACAAATATAAAAATAAAAGATATATTGTTTTGATTGTAAAAGCCATTAATGTGATGTATTCAGTGTGCAATGTGGACATGTGGACTTGTGGACCTGTGGACCTCCTAAAAATAAATAAAATAAAATACCCGATTTTTCCATTGACACGTTGACACCAATCGCACTAGTGAAGACTCATCAATTCCTTATGCCAATTGATCTGTCAATATATTCTTTCCAACAATGTCACTCCATTTCACCATGCCTCTGCTCCGTGGACTTTGGGATATTGACCCAATGACACCAGTCTGCTTTCAAAAATATATCTGATCCTTAGATCTCATCGTCAGTGTTTTCTTCGTCAACGTCTGCATGAATTGCTGCTTGTCTCAAAGTGCAGCATATTTAGGATCGATAAAGTAACAGAACGTTTGCTTTCCATTAATTTTTCTGTTTAACTGTACAATGCTCATGTAAGTCCATCTGAAATGTCTTGAGCTTTTTGTAGTATTCAGGCATCAGTTCAGCCGCATATGATCGAGGCATTCCTTTCTCCAATTCGTCAATGTGTTCCAGACAAAAGTCTCCAATTGCTGATCTAGACACCTGGAGTAGACATCTTGCATCTGTGTTTGGCAATTGTCTTGGATTGAATTTAGAAATGTCCTTTGTCTGAAGTAGGTCAACAAATGTGAGTAGAATTCAGGAGAGAATGAGCGAATGAGGTTTAGGAAATAGTTGGCATCATCCTTACGTTTATTGACACTTTGCACACGCAGTAACGTCTATCGTCGACTTCAATCTTTACTGGATATGCATTGTTTGTACAGAAGATTAGATTGGCTACATTCTCGGCATCACGACGAGCGATTCCTTCTCGTTTGCTCTGAAACTTGTATCTGATATTATGGATTTGAGAGCATCAAAATTGACATTCTTTCCTCACCAGCATTCTTCAGTTCATTGCAGACAATCAGCATCTTTCCCTCAATCACTGTATTGAATGTACCACATAGTTCCTGAATATCGGTTATATTTGGAGCAGAGTATCCACGCATTAGTTCACAGAGCACATTGGTCCACACATTCTTGCCAATTCCTTGCATTCCCTTCAAGATTATGACAGACGCTGTCTTCTGACCTGGATTCTGAATGACAAAAGAAATCCAATTCAAGATGAAGTTGTACAATTCGTCACTGTTGTCGGAAATTATCTCTTTGGTGAAATCCAAGAATGGTTGAACAAGCTCATTGTTTACTTCATCAACGAATGGGTATTTGTATCCTTGAAATAGTGAGAACATTTCTGGATTGTCACTGATGAATCGAATGCCATTGACCATAAAACGATTGCGATTGTCCTCGAATAAGCTTTGGCAATTGAATACTTTCACTTTCTTTGGATCCTCGTTTGGTATGGTCACTTTTATTGATTTCAACAATCTTAGGACATTGCTTTCTTTCTGAACATTGACGCAGTAGCAGAGATCAAGCGAACTGTATTCTTTCACAATGCAAAGCAACGATACTTCAATACAGCGAAGAACTTTCAGCAGATCTCTCAGAACTTCCTTTTCTGAATTGTATTCTTTATTCGTGGCCTTTTTTCTGATCGTAGAGAAGTCAAATGGAGACAGGAGATCAATTTTCTCTTTGTATGGCTCATCATTGCTTTGTTCAAGGCATTGGTCCTCCTCGGATTCATCAATGCTGTCAAATACATCTGAGACATCGTAGTCTGTGAGAGGAATAACGAGTTCATTATTGTAGTATTTCTCGTTGTGGATTCGAATGATTTTGACGAGTACTCCTGGATGCGAAATATTTGATGCGTATCTGATTCTTTGAGCATCCCAATTCATTTTTGTATTCTCTGTTAATGTATTGTGAGCATAGACGTCTTGGTACGTTTGGTCCAACATCTCGTCAGTGAATCCATCAATTTGTCGCAATGAATTGAGTCCAGCAAACAATGGCAACAGGGAGACTTCATCCTCGAGTGAACGAGAGCCAGAATCATTGTGGATTGTCAGTCCTGTCAATCCTTTTCTGATTACCTCTGCTTGCTTCAAAGAATACTGTTGAATTGAATCACTGTCGAATGTAGGAACTTTTGGACCCTCTGTCTTTGGAGGCTTGACTGATGGCTTCTTATCTGATGGAATTGGCTTCAATGCAATGCACAGATTGGACAGTACATCGGACAATGATGCCAGTTTGAAGAGCTGATTAAAATCATTCAATGTTGAATATGTATGGATTTTATTCTTGCCTTCGACTTTCCTTTGCACTCTTGATTTTGGTTGCACAATCCAGCGCAGATTGGAGTCTACACAAGCGAACAAATCCACATCGTATTGCTCAGTTTTCTTTACCTTCACCATTGAATTCTTTTCCAGTTTGTATCCGTCAATATCGCAGTAGATGTGAAGGCCACCAGAACCAGTCACGACTAATCCGACATTTTAGGTAGTACATCAATCACTGATTGTCTGATTTTGGTTTTGGTTTCTTCATTAGCATCCTTATTCAAGACGTCAATGTCCACGACTGCTAGATTGGTCACATGTGCAATATTTATCGCTGTTCCTGTCTTTCTGTTTCCAGCATTATCGGTTGAAGCACCTTCGCTATATTTCTTGTAGTCATATATTGGTACTTCATGAGCTCTCAAACGATCATTTAAAGATTGTATTTCGACTGGAGTGCCGTTGAACAATGCTTCGAAATGATCGTCGATCAATCCAGGATTAATGGCACAAATGTCATTGACTTTTGTCTTCAACTTTGTGTTCATTCTTTCTAAGGAGATAAAATATTAGATTTAAAAAGTTAAGCGTTTGTTTTCTGACACCCACAATTCACTGATATTTCGATCAGAACGCACCAGAATAACGTGCACACTCTCCCCATGCATCTGTGGCATCGGTGGATTGTTCTGGCCATTTTGATTTTTTCACTTTTTTCACCTCCATTTGTGAAAATTACAAAAACTGATTTTTCCAAATTAACCTTATTTTTGAGACCATCCAAAGTGTACTGGCAAGGTTAATATCGGTCTGGTGAACTTATTTATGATGTGTTTCGAGTGATCTGAGAAGTATTTCGGGGTTATGGGTGATCTCAAAATTAACGCTGTTTTATTTTTATCGATTTTTAATATGTATATGAAGAGGAGATCCAGACAAAGTTTGAAAAATACAATTTTGAGCTTCGACCACAAACCTCTTCCAAGGTCAATCCCGATCTGCTGAGTTCATTTCTGATGTTTTCAGAGTGATCTGAGCATTAGTTCGGGAGTTATGGGTGATCCAAAACAAACGTTAAACTTTTTCAATTTCTAATTTTTAATTTGTATATGAAGAGGAGTTCCAGAACAAGTTCAAGTATTGAGCCCTCGACGTAATGTTCCAAGATACTCAGGCAAAATGGTGCCCTGGTGACTGATGCGCAGAACGATTTGGAGGTTGGATTGGAGACGGATGATCGAAAGATTGTCCCCGGGTTCATGTTGGCAGCACTTAGATGTGCCCGTAAATCATGCCCACCCAAGACTTAACCCTTCAAAGACTTCGCCAGCAGCAGTCATTTAGAAGGATCGCGATAGAACGATCCCCAAAGGAGTATCAGTGTCTATAGGAAGCTCGTACGAACGTGGGAAGGCTCTTCTCTGACTATTTTGCCAGTTCATTAGTCTGTATATACGTTAAAGTTGAGAACTACAAATTTTCAAACAAAATAACTGTCCCTTATTTCATCGGAGATTGAACTTATTTCTGATCTGAGGCGTCGAGCATTGACTGAATCTGCAATCTTTTCTGTGAAGTGAATAGGAATGTCTACAACTCGGATGTCTTGATATGGCTGAAGGAGTTGACAGCGAACATTACCATTGACGTATGACATAAATGTCGCCAATTTATTGAACTGTCTTCTGCGTTTCTCGAATGTGTGTTGAGTTTTGATAAATCCAACCGAATCTGAAGCACATTGCCTGGTTGATAATTCCATAGTCCATTTCTGTTCTGAGTTCTCTTGATCTGCTTCAATTTGTCTTGCTTTCGTTGGATATATGCCCATTCGAGTTCAGCATCTCTTTCAACCTCAACTGGAGTGACAATATTTCGAAATGCCTTATGAGGAGTTAGATTGTAATAATCCACAAACTGCTGCATTACAATATTGTCACACATCTGCGTCCATTTGCACGAAAAGCATCTCTGATGGTGCGAATCATTCGATCAACAATTCTATTTTTGTTCGTGAAGGGAGATGATGAAAAGAAGAACTGGACGTTATTCCTTTCGAGGAAATCTCTGATGCGATTGTTGTTCCATCCTGATTCTGCATCTCCACGAATGTGCTCAACTTTCACTGTCTGAATCAACTGCTGAAGAGCATTTTGGAGTGTTACATCATTCCTCGACGCAATTTTAATCATAACAAGATACTTGGTATTAATGTTCACACACACGAGATAGTACTGCGGAATTGATTGAGGATTTGTCTTGAGCACCATGATGTCAATTTCCCATGAATGACGATACGGAGAGAATGAAGGACGTTGAAGAAACAATCGATTCTTTGGATAATGATCTGTCACAAAGGTATTTTGATCTGGAACAGGAACTGTTGGATTCACTTGATGAAACACTTTTGTTTTTGACTTAAATGGATAGTCGATTTGTTGTTGAATCCGTGGAGCTGGCGCATTGATTCTTGGTGCTGGATTGAACACTCTCATTCTTCGCAAATCTGCTTCAAATACTTGATCTGGATGATTGACACGAAACAAATCAAAATACGAATTGTACAATTCCGACAGTGTTTTCCTCCAAACTGAGTATACGATCTTGTTTTGCTATATCTGACAATTGCTGTTGTGTGAACTGATACTGATGAAGAATACGAGAATAGAGTTGCAGATTTGTCTTGAGTCCATTCTCTTCTGAACATTGTTGAATGATTCTTGTTGCATGTCGCTTCTGTTTTGCTACTTCCCATGATGGAACATTTTGAATATTGAATCAACTGTTGGCATTTATTGGACATAAAATAACTTATCCTGCAGCAAAGAAAGTCACCTCTGTTTAATCCATCAATGAATGGAGCACATGAGCCATTCGAAGGACCATCATCTTTGTGTGAATTGACGTCAATGCATTCTTTTCACCAGTACTGTCACCATTGAATCTTCTTTCATTTGGAAGTTCATTCTCCTTCAATCGGTTGTTTTGTCTCATTTGCTTTGATGAATTGTGATTGATCCAGCTGTGAATTCCGGGCTAGTGAGATACCTTTAATGGCTTTGTGGATTGGTGTATTTTCTCACTGATGTAGTAGCACTTTGGCGACAGAGCAATCATGAAATCACCTTCTTTCTCCACTGACAATCCCAGTAGTTTCTTCCTTGATTTAATTCCACACTTTGATTCGGCAACCATTGAAACACTTTCTTTCGTAGAACTTTTGATTTGACACTATTGCTGATAAGCCTTGATGACAGTCTTGATTTGGATCACCTGCAATAGCGATAGACAACGAATCTGTGTCACAATAAATGAAATGAAACTTCA
>JARBJD010000162.1:0-162707 GCA_033064195.1 Blattamonas nauphoetae | reverse complement strand
TTGCGGTGAGTTCAATGTGGTTGTCACAGTTTTCTCTGTTCAGGCACTTCATACTATAATCGTCACTTGTGATGTTGTTTTCTTTAGAGACCTCCTTTGATCTTACATTTCTCATCGAGAGAGTAGCTTTGAGGTGCAAGACAGATCATCTGTTCACCTTCCTTTTTCAATTGCAAATCCCAACAACTTCTTCTCATCATCAACTCCTTTTTCAGGATTGGGAAACCATTCATATTTGTGTGCATCATAGAATTCCTTGTCAGCAATAACATGTTCAAATTGTTGATGGATTCCAGCATTTGGATCACCACTAATTGCCCAATATGCAGAGTCTGTGTCTCCCTCACAGAAATGAATCTTGTTCATGTCAAGGCATTTGTACATGAAGTTGTAGATGAAATTCAGATACCAGAACTTGGCATTGTCGAGTGTGAATACTGCTTCTTGCAGACATGTCTTGCACGATGCTTTCTCTCTGTCTTCGATCACGATGTAGTTGTCCTCGATGATCTCTAGTTGCCACAAATCCTTTCATCATCTGTTTCAGATATGTTCTCTTCTCATTGCAGATTGTGATTGGAGTTGTACTTCTCAGTGTTCATTCCATCATATCCACCAACTTCCATTGAGGTTTGTTTACAGAACTGTTCCTTTCCTTTGTTCCCAACCTTCATTGCTTCCAATTCGATCATTCATGAAGGAAGTCACAAATGGTTCAAATCCAGCATGTCTCGAATACCATCACACTCTTAATGTCATCAATAATGAAGTGGCAATAGTCGATGAGGAACCACAGATAGTATGTCGAAAAGAACATATACTGATCGTGTGTGTGCCAAGGTTGTTTTGTCATCAGTCTTCAATCCATGCTTCTTCATCAGTGAATATGTCTTCTCTCCAATGTTCTCTTCTGTTGTATTGACCACAATGTTTCTGAAGATTGGTGGGAAGTTAATGAAATCATTTATGTACTTCTCGTCGATGTGTCCTTTCAGTTCTGCAACAAATAGTGTCTTCTGATTCTTGTCTTCGATAATCTTGCGACATTCCTTATCACCAGTTGCAGTGTTCAGACATCTTCCTGGCATGTACATTCTGTGATTCGTGTATGGATTGTTCTTGTTCTTGATTGATGAGAAAGCACTTGGATAGAGGGAATTAAAGTCAACACCACAGACATGAGTCATTTTATGTTCTGTGTCCTTGGAGATAACTTTTCCATCTTCATATGTGAAGTGATTGATTGGAGTCACGTCTTTGATGTTCTGTCTGTGCTGAACATTCGATAATCCACCAGTCACTGCTGCTCTCAGTTTCTGGTAGGTCTGCTCATGTGTCAGAGTCATTGGTAGTGATTTCCAGATGCAGTACTTCTTCAATTGAATTCTCAATCTTGTGAGATGCTCATCTTTGTCTGACTTGTAGGTGTTGCAGTAATCACAGCAGATCTTCACGTTCTCTTTTGAATGTCCTTTCGAATTGTCGATTCGATCCAGTGTAGGTCGTACAGCTTGTGAGAAGTGACTCTTGCATATATAGCACACTCTCTTGCATTGTTGAACAAACCAGTCGTAGTCTGCTTCAGTGACATTGTTGGTAGTATTGCGATGAGCTTTCTGGTCTTGATAAATGTACGATGCAACCTTGTACTTCCAGTATTGCTTGGTGATTTTTATTTCTCCAGATTGATCCACTCCATTGAAATCATCATCGATATCAAAGTCCTTGTAGGCACATGCATATTTGATTGCTGAAGCATTCGCTGACAATGAAAGATTGTGCAACATATCCACTTTGTATTGGAAGTTCAGATCAATGAGATTATCCAATGGTGCAATCATACATTCGACGTCTCTGATGTTGTAGAACTTGAGGTACTCCCATCTGTTTTTGAATCCTTGTTTGTTACAATCGTCAAGATATATTTGGTAATCAATGTCGGACATTTCACTGTTGTTCAGACTCGAATAGAATTCATATTTAGAGAACGGTTCTTGTTTGCTCAGTACTGTGTCGTAGTCTGATGAGTCGAAGGATTCGTAAGCAAAGAATGATTTCTGAAGTGTAGTCTTTCCTCCGAAGGATTTGACTGCATTATCCAATGTCATTGGTCCTGTGTATGACATCATGTCCATGAATCGAAGCACCTGTTGTGATCTCTCATGTCTGATCAACACTTGTTTGTACTTTGTTGTGGATCCAAGAAAGCTCACCACTTTCCAATCCTTGTCAACGAGATCACGGAAGATGAGATTGATGTCAAATCTGGAACTGTTGAACCCAATCACACTGACTTCATTTTGTGAGGGAATTTCTGGATCTTCATATTGATTGTTCTCTCGAACTGTCTCTGCATATTTGAAGAGTTGTCTGATCCATTGCTTCACAAAGTCCTTTCCATCTCGAAGATCAAAGTAGATTGACTTCACCCCTGATTTTGTTTTGATTGCTGATGCAACAGAGAGAGGTTTTAAATGTGAGATCAACTGAGTATTTTCATCAGAGAATAGATTGTCAAGAATGAGATCCTCCATTGTTTCGAAATCGTACGTGATGTAGTACTGCGTTGGTTTGAATTCGTCTTGTCTTTTGTGTGCCATCAGAAATTCATAAGTTCTATTGTTGAGGATATGTGGAACATATGGTCTTGGTGTTTTGTCAAGAGTGATCTTCTTCACATGTTTACCATCAAGCTCTTTGCACTCTTTGAGATGCTTCTCGTAGTATGTCTTGAAGTGAGAATCCTTGACTTGGAATCCTCTTGACTGACAATACGGACAGAGTTTATATCCAGTGATTTTCTCAGGATCAACAATGAACATCACATGAACGAGAGTGGCTGTAAGTGGAATCATCAGGATGGGAAGAACACGAGCATCATCATTTTCGTTGATATACGACTGACTTAGGAAATACTTCTTCTTGTCTTCATCATATTCATAAATGTGAACTGTGATGTTGTGTCTAATCATTTCTTTCTCCAAATCACAAGCGATATCAAATCCAGGATATTTTCGTAAATGTTCAGTAAGTTGATGTGGCTTCAAGTGGGTCAGATTCTTCGATTCTGCGAACAATCTTTTTTGCTTCAACGTTTCTCATATTAATTGATATCTTCTTACCAGGAACTTCAGGAAGAGTGAGGAACGACAATGATTGAAAGAAGCAGATGTTGAACTCAGAATCGATGTACCGAACGTTTCTCGTTCTGATGTGTTCAGTGAGAATGGCATTTGCTTTTCCTGCAACTGGGAATCGATAGACTGCAACAAGAATTGAGTGGAATGCAATGTACATTGTCTTCGTATCCATCAGTGTTCTCTCTTGAGATTCTTTGATCAGATTGATCGCATATTTTGAATACTCATTAATATCTCCTGAACTTCTGATCACTGTCGGAAAACTCTTTGACGTGTTCTCCAATTCTGGTCTGAAGTCATTGTAAGTTGTCTCATCTTTGTCTTTTCTCTCGATGATCTTTCCAAAGTCAATACTAATCTTGAATGGATGGTCTTTCTCTTTTGTCGAACACTGCTTTGATGAATGTTGTGATTTCTTCAACGTTCTTCAGATGATTGTGGAAGTACAGTTGATATGGTTTTCCATTATCTTCAACCTTCTCGACTTCATTCTTTTTGAACTTCCTTCGTGCATTCATGAGACATTCATTGAATGCTGCTTTGTCACGTGGTTCAGCGAGTAATATGCATTCTTCAAATCCATCAAAGGTCTGCACTTCACTCTTTTCCATTTGTTCATTTTTCTTTTGAATGATCAACAGATTCTTCATCCAATGATCCATCAGTTTCTCTTCAATTGATTTCAATTTCCACGTCATTCTGAACACTTGCTTCTTCAGTTCATCTTTGTTCACTCTTGGATTTGCTTTCATGATTTGCATTCTTGCTTTGCTGTCTTCTTCATTCATCATTACATTGTTATTGTGCTCTTCCAGTTTGTGAATAAAATCATCAATCTGATAGTTGGTAATATTCCTTATCTCTCCTTCAAAATGGAGATCTGGATTCTTGAGCATTGACAGGAGATATGCGATGATGTTGGTAGTTTCTAATGTTTGGATTATATGTTCGATCATAGCCATGTTCATCCTTGAATTCAAAGGTGGTGTTTGGAAATAGTGTTCTAATTTTCGTGATACTGTCTGTGACAAATTTCAGTGTCGCCGCCATTTACTACAAATTAAAAATCCGAAAATAAAAAAGTTGAGCGTTTATTTCTGTTTTCTCAGATGGGGCTTTTCTTAGCAGTCAGCCATGCATCAAGTCTAATTCTGAACACTTCAGTTCCACCAATCTCCCGATATGTGAATGGAACCAGAACTTTGGTGTACTCACCTACGAGCTCACAATTGTATTTCTTCAGTTCATTTTCGACGAATGATTGAGTGTAGTGTCGACGTTTCGCTAAGTGAGGTCTGTTTCCTTGATTCCACAACTTTGGTTTTATTCTCCATTCAACTCCCTCATGAACATACGTCACCGGCACATTATTTCTGACATACTCAGAGACCAGCGTACAGTTCTCTTCTCTCATTGATTCAATTAATGCTTGTTCCGAACATACTCGACGTCTTTCCTTGTACATTTCAGTTGGATTCATTTAATACAAATTAAAAAATTCAAAATTAGATTTTCTTTCGTTGATTTCTCAGTTTTGGATTTTTCTCCAGAAACGAGGATCAATGGGTTCGATCACTCAATTCTCAAGAGTGCTTGTTTCGTTCCAATTCTTCGCGTTTCAGATTCCTCTGAACTCCAGGATCATCGTGGTATGCTCCGTTTTTTGAAGATTCCGGACTTTTGCAGAGATATTTGAGGTTTTTGGATCGGTTGTGGATCTCGAAACATTTATGTAAAAAGCAGTATGCCGTCTTCATTTTCATCTTATTTCAGCTCTGTTTTAACTGTTTTAGATGGAATTGTCACCTCATTCTCATTCGTTACCATCTCATTTTGACCTCACTTCCGTCTTCATTTTCTCGTTGTTTATTGTTTGTAACCACTTCATTCATGTTTCTTTCGACTAAACTTTTTCTCTAATACAACACACTAATTTCCGTTAAGTGAAGATTCCGGACTTTACCGAGATCTCACTTTCAACCAGGGCAGATCAACCACTGTCCTGACCATATTTCGTGTTTTTCGATCGATTCTCCAAGATCTAATCTTCATCTTGTTCTTTCTAACCAAGCTCCTAAATCGTTCACAGAGATCATAAACGGCCTCTCATTGACTTACAAGGTGTGATGATCTCCATTCATTCCACCTTTCGTTTTCACTTTTTACCTGATTTCAATCTCCGTTTGTTCGCTTCATTCACCTTTGCCATTATGATTTTCTTCAATCACTGTCATTTTTCTCAATTTTCAATTTTCATTCTTAAATTCTCATTTTCATTAATTGCCAACAAGTCATCTTTGATGCGGTTCTCTCCTCAATATGACTTCCCTTGCCATCCTCACGCTTTCCTGATTACCAACATAACATCCCGTTCTATCAAACTCTTCTTTCCGTCTATATCCTCAGATACATTTCAGCAATCTGGACCACATCTCGACCGATCACATCCATTTGTCATAGTCTCCTTAAAACTCTTGAGTGCTTTCTAACCATTTTGTGAGGACGCTTGGCGATCTTTAGATGTAATTTCTGTTTTTAATCGAAGAAGAGCACTCATTGACAAACTTACTCTAAAAGAGAGAATTCAAGAATGAAAATTGAAAAGTGACGAAGAAATGGACAGTGATTGAAGAAAATCATAATGGCAAAGGTGAATGAAGCGAACAAACGGAGATTGAAATCAGGTCAAAAGAGTCAATGAAACGAAGGTGGAGATGAATCTTGAGAATCGATCAAACACTATGGTCACAGTGGTTGGGGACGGCTCACTTTATCTCGGAATTTTCCTCTTCATCATATCACGTACATTTTGATCACTTTTGTTGGACATAAAAGAACATTTCAATTGACAACAGAACAAGATGAATGATTAGAAAATGAGAGAATGATGAAAGAAGAGGAATGGTGAAGAGATCATGAAATGGGAGAAAGTGATGAAATGAAAGGGACTACAGTCGGTTTTGAAGTGACAAAAACGGTCAAAAGTTGAGAAGTGAAAACATGAAAAAGTGACTTTATGGGAGAACTATCCGACAAAATCTCCTCAAAATTTGAGCACACCTTACTCATACCGTGAGAAAGAAGGATTTGTGACGAAATTCAGATTAAAAAATCCATAGTGTCAAAATGTTGGTGCAAATGTGTCGTCAGAGGTGTGATCGAAAAACCGACCCTCCAGAGAGAACTATAGGTGATGTAAAACCAGAATTCTCAAAAAAGGGTTGTTTTAGTACGATTGCGAAGTGGTTTGAAGGAAATTAATGAGAAATGAAAATTGACAAAAAATTGTGAAAACGATCGTGTGTCGAGGATCGTCAGAACCGAATGACGCGAATACCTGTCCACTATCGATTTGACATGTTTTGAGACCATCAGAGGGCGAAAAGTGACGTGTAGGAGAAGAGCGAGTCGTCACTTTCTCCTCCTTAAAAATTTTGTCATTTTCAAAATATGTTGTGGGGTCGGATCTAACTTTTTTTTCAAAAGTGCTTTTTTCCTAAAATTTCACCTATCAAAATCAATTTCGTAATTTTAGAACGTGTTTGAACACAATTTGAGCCATAAAGCGGTTCATAGTAGCAAAATCCGAACATCGACTTTTTCGTCACTTTTTCGACCGAAGTTCGGCACGTAGCTCAACGAATTCTCAACCGATTTTCATCAGAGTTGTCTTGATCGATGACCTACATTGTCCCCGAGATTTTAGAATTTTTTCAGAATTTTTCGAAATGGTTCTCACATTGGATTTCATTGATTTGTGGTCAAAATAGATTTTCAGTATTTTCATGACCGATCATGGTACTTTCTCAAGTGAGGACGGTCTCCAAAATACAACCAATTATCCAATCGAACGAAATACTCATTCTTTGTTCGTAAATCGCGATATTTGAATGGCTCAAGTACCTTTGTGTATGTTCCAATGAGTTCACAATTCTCTTTTCAATTCATTTTCAACAAACGATTGTGTGTATCGTTTTCGTTTGTTCTGATGAGTTCTGAATCCTTTCATCCATTTTGATGGGATTACTATCCATTCAATTCCTTCATGTCGATATGTTACTGGAGTACTTGAATGAGTGTATTCAGAAATGAGTTCACAATTCTCATTTTCATTGATTCAATAAGCTTCTCTTTTGTACAACGATTTGCTGGTCGAAGATATTTCTGGCGATTCAGATGTGGTCTGTATCCTTTGACGAAACTATTGACGTACACTTGATAAGTTTCATCTGGTTTCTCTTCGAGATAGTATTCGAAAGTGCTTCCTGTGAGATATGTTGTTCCTTGTCGATTGAGAGTTGGAGGTGATTTCATTTTCAAATCTTCTTTGTCCAAAATTTCCAGTAGTTGTGTTGGTGTCAAGACGCTGCTCATTTTATACAAATTAAAAAATTGAATAAAAAAAGAAATCGACGTTGTTTTCTAAAAGTACTCAAAATTTGCTTCAAAAAAGACACTTTTCAAGAGGTCCGTTTTTCGCCTTTATTTTTGAATTTACAGCCAAATATTGACTACTCTGAAATGTCAATATTTTCAGTAGTAAGTGAGATGGAAATTAGAATGAGTCATATTAAAAAAAATCAATTGGCTCTGAGATTCAAAATGATTTCTCGTTCCAATTCTCCTTGGAGTATCACCAATGCCGGTTTGGTTCCCATTTCGCTTATACCACTACTGACTCCGGATCGGCAATCCCAGCAACTGAATCCGCCAAGTGCTGCTGCCATCCCTGTTTGCGTAATTCTCTTCGAAAGTGTCGCAAGGAAAGGGAAGAGAGAAACGAGCTGACAGTCTGAGGAAGAAGACAAAATAGAGAGATGAGAGCATAGAGATCACAGGACATGGAATGACAGAAACAGATAGAGGGCGTGAAGAAAGAGGAGGAACGAGAGAAGAAACAAACGGCGACATTCACGGCTTCGCTTTGAGTGAACTCCATCTCCACGGCACGAGCACGATGTGTAGGTGACAGACTCCGATTCTGTCCCTATCTCCACTTTCTGGTCGTTTCCAACTGACAACGTCAGAACACATGCTGTCTCTGGCTTCGATGAAGATCTTGTCAAGTCGACGAGAGAAGAGTGCGATGTATCAACGATGGAAAGAGATCCGCTTTTTCGAATGTCGACAACTCCATCTCCAGCTGCCCTCCATCCACTGCGGCAAACGACCCAATAGCTATGTGAAATCGTTGTTTCGACGCGGAAGGATGATTGTTCGAAATATGTCCATCAGAGGAAAATCTGCCAGATCACTTTCATTGGTCACACTTTCGAGGGTATTGTTGTTTTAAAGGAGGTAGAGGGATATTAAAGAAAACTTGAGCAGAAGAAGAGATGGCAGGTTCATGTGATAGATCGCATTGCCGCTGCCAACTCATCCTCTGTTGCCATTTTAACTTGGTTGAGAGCCCTGGAAAATCATCAATACAAAGAAAGAGACATCTCTAATTTCATTTTAATTATTTGCTTATTCTGATTTTGTAGACACAACGTCGAAAGCAAATCGATGTTTGCCTGAAAGATAACATCAAAAAGATGGCATACTTGTGCCTTTCGGCAATGGTTGAGGAGAAAATACATGTTTTGATACACAACGTGAATCTGATCACGAAGTTTGGATCGCTATCGAAATTTCAACGGAGAGTAATAAAGAGAGGAGAAAAAACGATTTCTGGCGAATCCGGGGAATGTTGGATGAACTTGACATGTAGAGCGATTAAAAGAGTTATTAGTTCGTTGAGTTGGCCCGGAATCTCTACAGAGAATACTGAAACAGAAGAAAAGGTCATGCCAGTGAGTTTCGTTGATGTGAACAGTTCAGGGACACCAAAGTCTTTGAGTGAAAGATCTGGCTGACCATGCTAAAAGAAAGGTAATACAAAAGGAATCATGAAACAAAAGTTGATAAACCGTATATTGCACTCCAAAACTCGAATAGTTACTTCCGACTGCAGGTGGCTCAGGAGGAGGTGGGGGATGAATTGACTCGCTTCCATAAAGACGATACCAGGGTGGTGGAGGAGGAAAAGTCGACTGAACTGTTTCCGACATTGGACCTGTCGCAAAACGGGCTGATCGTTCCGCAACCCATCATCCCGTTGTTTATTAACATTCGCTGTTTCATTTACGATACATTTGTTTCACAAACGATTCAACCGTTTCGCGACCCAACGAACCTGTTCGAAATGAAATTATTAAGGGTGACTGATCAACCGGATCTGAACATAGAGTTGGTTGATGTGTTGAATAAGACTGTGTCTGATTCTTAAATCCGAGAATATCCTCCTGGCGTCATAAGAAGATCCTTTCTGTCAGATATTCCGCTTTAATTGTCATTCATCCAGTCGTCTTCTTCGTTCTGATTCTGACGTCAGCATTCATTCCTTTCCTTCTTTCGACTGTTTCTCTTCCACAGTCTCATGAAATATGGTGATGCGTTGTGGCGAGTATCATGGTTGAGATTGGTGTGAGTTGGATGTGATTTCGTTCATTTCGAGCTTGTGAAATGCTGACTTTGATTTCATTCCTAGAAGGAAAACACATCCATTCATGTTGCTGTGAAGATTCAGATCGGAAACAGTGAAATCCCGAAAAATTCTCAGCTTCGTACAGAATGAAGCGAGACCTGTCTGCACTGGAGAGAAAAATGAATAATATTCTAAAAAGGGACAATAACACACTGTTTTTTATTCATAAAGGTGACAAGGCGGACTGAAGTCGTTGAAAATACGATATGAAGAGAGTTGGATTCAGAGAGCTAATTTTTGTATGCATCAAAGATGTTCTAACATATTTTCAGGCGCAATATTTCATTTATTCTGGAAAATGAAGGGATATTGAAGTTAAAATATACATGAAACACGGTATGACTGCCTGTTCACATCGCGATTGTGAATCAGATTGTTGAACGACTGATGATGATAAAGTTGGATTAAAGGTGGGAAGACAGTGGTGAGTCCCAAATGAAAGTTGTTGTTGCATCTTCACAAAACAGTTTTTACTAGAGCCGTCTCGAAGGACGTCTTTCTTGAAAGTCATCCGTTGTTTGTGTCTGTTGGTTCCAAAGAGGAAAAACGACTCGGAAATTTTAGTGTGTTGAATTTCGAAACGATAGACACGTTTTGCGACAGGTCCATTGAAAACAACAGAATGTCTGCACGACAATGGGGTTGAGATCACTTGATTTATGAAACTAATGAAAGTATGAACCAACACGTGGTGCGAGGAAGATGTTCAAAATACGAGAAAAGATTCTCAATATCGATATTAACATGAAAATTGCCTCAGAATAGAACTTGAACGAAAGAACGAATCAGAAGTTGATGTGTTAGGTATACAATAAATCGTCATCGTCTTCGGCGTTCAGGTCCAAATACTTGACAGGAGAGATCTCAATATCATCTGTCTCGACATCAGGTCGAATGTTGTGAGTCTTGGCCCGTTTTTTCTGGAAAAGTAATCAGGATCAACAAAAGGATACCAAAAGTTTGGGATACAGCGCAGGGTCTGGGAGAAGGTCAAGAGGAGACGGAAGTGGAGGTGCTGTGAAGAAAGGATGGAGGAGAGCTTCGCTCGCAGATATACGTTTGTCTGGATCGTATTCGAGCAATTTCAACACTAAGTCTCGTTCATTGTCGTCGATGTGGGAGAGAATATTGTCAATATTTCCAGAAGAATCAGGAAACGGTATGAAGCCAGGGTATGTCGAGAATTTCTCCATCAATTCGGGACTAGGCTGACCAAGTATCTCTCCAATCACTCTTATCTGACCAAGTGAAGATGTACCCGGGAATATTGGGCGAGTTCTAGAGAGATATAGAAGAAGAAAGAGAGACTCCTGCAGAAGCTCAAGATAGATGCACCCCACGCCCCACATATCTCCAGCGGAAAGCCATTCTCGTCTCCCAAACAGACGTTCTGGAGATGTGTACCAACTAAACAGGCTTTATTGAGAGAGAAAATACCTTGTTCTGTTCATGCAGAGAAACCGGTCGGGAGGTGGCTGAAATGAAACACTCAATCCAAAATCGGAAAGATGAAGGGATCGACGTCTTGAAACAAGGAAATTTTCTGGTGTGATATCCTAATAAGAGCGTTGCGTTGATGACATAGTGATTCAGACCATGTGGGCGATCTGCTTCAGATGACAGGCTGAAACAGCAGAGAGCATTTCTCGTAAGTATTCTTTGCGGATTTCAAGTGGAAATATTCCATCAAATCCAGAAATGATATTGCGAAGGTCGGTTTCCATGAGATCGTAAACCATGCAATGGCGGCCTTTGCTATCGTGAAAATCTTCGCGAAAACGCAAAATATTATCATTTTGAAGTACACTGACAGCTGACAATTCGCAGTCCATGTGATGGTCATCCTCAGGGTCAACTTTTTGAATATGTCTTTTGATACAGACTTGTTCTCCGGATTCGAGGTTCCTAGAGAGGTACACCTTCGAAAAAGATCCTTCTCCGATCCGTTTTATGTTTTCATATTTATTCATGAAGCCGTGATTGTGATGAAAATTGATCAGAAAAAAGTCTGATGGGCTTCATCTTTCAAAAACAACCGATTCACTATTTCTTTCCAGAAAAAACCTCAAGTAGCGACAACAAACAAACCAACCCTCGATTGTTCATCACTTTCTGTGATAATTGTGAAGAGTGGGTATACTCTGGAAGAACACGTGGAAACAGAAGAGAAATGATAATCCTTTGATGAGATGAGAACAATCAATGAAATGATATGCACATCAAACCGAACTGTTGCGAGACGAGTCTCCTTCGACGATTCTGTTGTGATGAGGTGGCTGGTGGTTTCTTTTGGTTTAAGGGAGAGTGAAACAATGGTCAGATTTCCACTTCCATGTTGGACGAGATCGATGTTTCTGGAACTTCGAAAGAGCCACTGCCTATATTGATGATATTCGTCCCGCTTCCCGCCTGTGCGACAGTCTTCAAACAGTCTGTCTGGGTCGGGAGGGGGAGAAGGTTGATGAGGCGACGAAGACGTGGAGGAAGGAGGAGAGGGAGAGTTGGTTCAAAGAAGATGAGATGAATGATTCTCGCCAGAACGTGAATGTGGTTCGTCCAAATTTCCGTTTTGAAAGGACACGACGAGAACCTCACGTTTCCTTCAAGAGGATTCAGATAGATCAAGGTGAACGATGTCGTCGTGTTTGTTGCTGTGAATGTGTATCTGGTGAAAGAATAGTGCGAAAAGTTGGAACAACTTTGTTCGGCTGAGTTGAATCTGATCTCGCCATCCAAGACCATTTCACAATTTTTGGACATAATATTTTGGTTTATTCTTTTAAAATATTGATATTGAAGAGTTGAAAAGAGCAATGACAGCCTGTGTAGTTCAAATAACCCGTGCCCTTAACACATTTGTGAACCACTTAGCTCATGGGAAACAAAGAATCCGTCGCCGTTATTCAAACAGACGAGGAAAAACAGAGGGAAGTTATTCGGGGATGGAAACGAGACATTCGAAAATCTCAACGAGAACTTGACAAGCAAATGAATTCATACAAACTTTCAGAACAGAAAGCGAAAAAGGAAATTCAAGCATGCGTCAAACGTGGTGACCAAGCCTCTGCTCGTACCTTGGCCAGAAATGTCGTTCAAGTTCGTAAAGCATACGATCGATCATATTCAGCAAAAGCTCAATTGGACGTTCTCACTTCAAATATTGACCAACAGGCTCGCATGCTCCGAACCACAAAAATCATACAACAATCATCGGAAATTCAGGCAGCAATGAACGCCGCTTGTTCTGTCCCTGAAGTTGCTTCTGTATACTCCATCTATCGCTTAACTCTGTTCAGGTTATGCAAGAAATGTCAAAACAAATGATGACGGTATTTCCTGTTCCATTCTTGATCTTCTTGTTAGGCTGGTCTGATTGAAGAAGAGGTCGATGCTGCATTCGACAACCTGGACGGAGACATGGATGATCTTGCCGACGATGAAGTTGACAAGGTCGTCGCTGAAATGGTTGCAGGACAGTTAGATCAACAGCGGGTTCAGCGTGGACAGGTTCATTCCTTTTTTTGGTTTCTCTCTCCAGATCGCCCAGCCCCAGCAGCAAAGCACTATGCAACCCGTTGTGGATGATATTGAGGCAAGGCTTGCTGCTCTCGATCAGGATTAAGCGATATCCATTTTTTAGCCTTAAACGATCTTATTTTTCTTTCATCATTTCAAAGTGGACCTGTCCAATTCTCACTTCGTTGAAGACAAGGAATGCTCTATCATCAGCCATTCATGTCGTTGTTTCTCCTTGGATCCACCTACCGCAAAAAATGAATTGTGTTCAAAAAAAAGTCGACATTCAAGATGGATCAAGTCGACATTGTCATCGAAAAATGTAGCAACTGCTTTCAATTTGGATTCGTTGCTGCTGTACAACATGTGCATCCACCATTTTCATCAACTGCGGTTCGCCACCTTGATCCACAATCACGAAGTGAACAGGCAATTTGGCCGTGTTTTTTGTACATTTTCTTATCTCTTCACCTTCCTTTCTTGGACTACATGATGAATTGCAGTAGAAAACAGGTTCCAATCTTCCTGAAGCTATCACAAATCACAAGTCAAAATCCAACTCTCATTATGTCGTATTCTCGACAAATTTTGACAATATAATCACATTTATTCACAATCATATACTTGCTAGTATCCATTTTGAAGCTCTCACTCAGTATTATCTGCAATGTTATCAGATCTCACTCCATTCTGAACAGAGGTGGGAATCTTTCCAAATTTCACTGAAAACACTTTTACGGCCAGCACCATTCTTCTGGTCGAAGATATGCCCCCAGAAGTCCCATTTGATTTCTTGGAATATCTCTCAACAGATATCTCGACAACACGTCTCCCTCCATTATGTTCTAGCGACCGTCACGTTTACAGCTCCTTCCTCATTTTCGTATCCGTGTTTGTTTGACGTGAGCGACCAAGCGAAATTCACGATTGGTACCTCCTTACTCGATCACTTTGGAGGATTGCCCGTCAGCGGGGATCTGCTCAGTTTCTGAAGAAGTGTGAACAACAAGCAGCCTGACCTCTCTTGCTTGTGTCCACCTCTTCCATCGCCCAATCATCGCCATCTGCTGAAGGAGGGTGTTTTCTGTGCGTGGAAGACAAATCGACGACAACAATCACGATTTCTGATTCGCAATATGGAGATTACTCAACGACAGGACAGGGTGGATGGAGAAGGCGTGATTTTGGGGAGGAAGGAAGACTGAGGTCCCTCAAACGAAGGAGGAGATTGATGCTCTGCTTGGGCTGGTGTTTGGGAAGGAATCGGAAGAGTCGGTTTGGTCGATTCTGTTGTATCTGTTCCCTCACCCCGCTAGCGACGATGCTGTGCATGTCCACTCGTCTGGTCACTCGCAATCAAAGGGTAGAATGGTGGATGGAGTAAGGAGCACCAACTGTTCTCGCTGCTGTTATTGGGAATCCTTCAAGTGTCTCCCAAAATGTTGTGTCATCGTGCACCAGTGTTGGCGACCATCCGCTTTGTGGAAGCATCGAAATGCTTTGCCCAGCGGAGGAGAATGGAGTTGGTTTGATGAAACAGGGCGGTTGGCGACTGGAGGTGTCAAAACATTTGCGCGTCTCCTTCCAGTCATCGAAAGAGAGGGAGGATGAGAACAATCAAAGGTTTAATACCTTCATGAGTTGGAGTTTGGGGATAGAATGCTGTTCCTTGAACGAGAAGAGATGAAATGTGATAGGAAGAGGAGTGAAACCGATTGAACAATTCAAAAACATTCAGACATTTCACTCTTTCTCTCTTCACTAATCAGTTTCAGATAACGAAATCATCACAAAAAGGTAACGGAAGCACATTGGTAGATCGTTTGGAGGAAAAAACTCAATCTCAAACCACTCAGGAAATGAATCGACTCATGACTGAACGTCTGGATAAACATCAAGAATCTTCACCCGAGAAGAAACGAAATGGATGAAAGTGAAGATGACAGACTGTGTTATTTGTGGTGTAGCCGAGTGCGGACTCTGTCACCTGCTGTTGTGGATTGAGTCAAAAATAAGACCATGTAATCAATTCCAAACGTTCTGAAATTGAGACAAACGAAGAAATTCTATCAAAAAAGATGATTTTGTTCTGGATTCGCGGCAACAATGGGGAATCCGTACGCAACCGTCGCTGCCCCAACCAGATACTTTGTCTTACATTTCTGCCTTGCGTGAGTCAGACATTGTTGGAGGGACTTCCTCTTTGCTTGATCGTCTCCCAACCACCTTTCCAGAAGATCAACAACGAGAAGGTTCTCATCTCGATCAGTTACATCCCAAAGATTGCAGAGAAGTGCAGACGCATTCGACTGTTCACACACATCTACGTACCCCCACGCATCATATTCTCCATCAAAGGTCCTCTGTCCACTGCTGCAACCCATCATCAACAGGACTGGCAGTCTCGCATGCTCGGAGAGACGATTCCTCGAATAGAGATGTTGTCCACTTCCATGCCCACAGAACAAATAAACATCGTGGCTCTGGAGAAGTGATTTGAATTGGTCACGAGTTGGCCGTTCGTCGATGTGACATGTCCAACTCGGCAGCAAATGTGGTTGGATGAGTTGAGACCAGTCATTCAGATTTCTATCTGGATTGATGACACAGCAGACGCTTTGTGAATCAACTCCCTCATTGAGTGGGTGAGTTGGAAGAGACGAGAAGAGGGGAGTCGGTGTTGTCTGTTCGAGCTGTTGGAGGCGAGTGAGAAACGCGGACAGACTGGTCATTCTTGTGACTGGCCTGTGTTGAAGTTGACGCGTGTTCTCCCACGGGAACGAGATGAGTTCGGGTGAGAGGAAGAGCAGGACCAAAGGTGAATCTTCGTCGTGCTCAATCCGCTCCAGTTTCGGACTTGGTGTCGAAAAACAGAAGACCGTCCGTCGAGGTGTTTTTGTTGTTTCGTTTCTCGGAAGTGTAGGCAAGCTCCTCTTCTTCCCAATCACAACCTCATCACTCTCATCGCATTCTCCATCATCATCCCGCAACATCACCGACTCCTCTTCTCCCTCCGAAGACTTCTGTTTCGCCCAATCCAACTCCACTCCGCATCGTCTGATGACGCGGCTGAGCCGGATGCAGAGCACTTCCATGTCTCTGTCGAGCTGCGAGCGAAGGTCCCACCACCGACGGTTCCCAAGCGAATGGCTATGTTTCATGACGACGTGGTTCTCGTTCAGAATGCGATGAAGTTCCTTTGTGGTCTCTCCAATCCATCCATTCCGATTCACGTCAATTCCCAGGTCCTTCCCATCATTCCTCCACCCAAAGATGATATCGTCTGTCATCGGTACGACTGGTGTTTGTGCGTTCATTCTCAGCTCTGTTGTTGGTGAAGCAAGTCCCATTTCTGGTGACAACAATTCAAAATCGGAGTCTGAATCCGAATCATCTCTGAGCACAATCGCAGGTGATCGAGCGGGCGATCGCGCCGATGATGTCGACCGTAGTCTCGGAGTTGATCGCGGAGTGGCTGGTGATCTCGACCGCAGTCTCGGAGCTGATCGCGGAGTGGGAAGTGTGGGCGACAGGAGTGCGTTGTTTGTTTTGGGAGCGGTGTTGAAACTGAAAGGGTCGTCGTCGGAATCGATGCTTGTTGCGAATCGAACACGGCCACCAGCACGAACAGGAGTGGGGACAAGCAAATTCGTCGTTTTGTCTTCTTCAGGAGGCCATTCGAAAGGAGGCATCAGATCCAGCTGGGTTCCATTCTTTTTTCCGCGAGTGGGGGTTGTCTTTCGTGTTTTTTGTGGAGTCTGCTTTTTCGGAGTTTTTGGTTTGGCTGTGCGAGGAGGCGGGGTTGCGATTGCGCTCGGGACATCGTCGCTGAAGTGGACAACACGAGGAGTGGCGGTCGGAGTGGAGATTGGAGGGTTTGTCATTCGGGGAGGGGTGGAATGAGAGCGGATCTGAAGAGGCATCACGTTGGATCGAGTGGGAGGAGTCGAACGACATCGAGTTGGTGTGATTGGGAGTCTTCCTTCCACACTTTGATTCTTCACTTCCATTTCTTCCGCTTTGAGGTGGTCATCATTGCATTCTTCCGACAGTTCTTTATCGTCCCTCAAAATGGTCTTTTTGATGAGATGAAGGCTGATGAACGGATCTGGAAGGGACTGGACTGGTATCATCGACAGGCAGAGAGTTGAATGGAAGAATGGAACGACTGTCAGACATGTTGGAACGAACGTTGGAGGGATGTTCTGCATTCGTTGTCGAAACAGCGCGACGATTGATTCAATCTGAGAATCAGAAGTTTGGATCGGGTTGTGGTGATTTGATGGCCTTTGTTTTTCATCGTCCATGTGGAATGAGTTCAACTGATAGATCATTTCCAAATCTTCCTTCCCAACTTCGGACCACAGCGGATGTCTCTTCGATTTGTCGCTCGCGGTTACAGCCTCTGGCTGTGGTTGTTTCTTCGATATAGGGGACTTCAGCATCGATAGCATCGTGTGACGATCAGCTGAGGAGATCGAGTCTAACATGAAGAACGATGTCCGCCATGGATCGTCCTTTCCCCAAACAAACGCATTCAAAGCACTGATGTTCCTATGGAGAGAATCGCCTCCTCCATTCATCCCGCTCAGCGTGTAGGCAGATGAGAGAAATCGGCGGATTTCTGTTAGTCTTTTGTCGGACTGGGTGGATCCTGCCAACCAGATCTTGTCCAATTCATCTCCGTTGGGAAGCTGCTGGATCAACCCCACAGAGAACAACATCAGCAATTCAGACATCTGCTTCGGAGCGAGGCAAATCTGTTTGTTGTTGGTGATCGACCAGATATGGGATGTTGAACTTCTCGTCCACTTCAGCATTTTGTTTATCAATTCTGGGTTTCCACCCAAATTGATGTTCCATCTGAAGAGAGAGATGATGATGGGTGAGAGCTGCAGATGGAACGACGACCGAAGTGTCGTCTTCTGTGGGTTGTCGAAAATGAAGAACAACAGTCTGTTTGTCATCGTCGACTTGTCTTTGTTTTCGTCCTTCACAAACAGGTTCCGAATGTTGTCTTGTTGGAATGTTAAAATCTCCGTCACAAAATCACCCAGCAATTTGTAAACTGCCTTTACAGCATTCCGATCGAACGCTGTCTCAGGTCGACAGACAACTTCTTGAGAAGCTCCGACAACAGGCCGTCCATCCATCAATCCAATCAAGGTCGGTGTCCGTGAAGCTTCAGCTGGTGTATTCTTGGTTGGTGTTCGTACCATCAGTCTTCGGTCTGTCTTCGGAGTTATGAAGCAAGTTGGGTCGGTGTGAGTGCGGGCTGGGGTTTCTGTTGGTCCAGGATTGTCTGGTTGAGAATGTGGGACGAATTGCATGAATGTCGGAGGAAGTGGAAACGGTCGGCGAAGACAGTGGAGAGTGGAGACGAGGAGGAAATGAAAGGCGTGAATGGGGACGAAGGAGAACCTGGTCGGGTTGAGGCAATGTGTGATGAATGCTTGAAAGTTAGACTTTGATTCTGGGTTCGGGAGCTTCGACAAGACTTCCATCCCTTCAGAGCTCTCGTCAATGGGCGAGGTGTGCATGTTCGTGATCTTCTCCAGTTCTGCTCGAAATGGGATTGTTTGAGATGGAGTCTGAACTTCCAGAATTGTCTCCAAATACTCGATCAGATGAAGAACAGCTGTTGATTCATTTCGTTTCGTTGCAAGGTCGATTTTCTCGAGAATGACAGCTGCCAGTTTAGCCAAAGGAAGTCGAGCAAGGACAGCAAAGGCTTCCGCAACGTTTTGATGTGCCCATTCTGTATGCTTCCAGTTTGCCGTTTCAATTGAGATCCGACCGTATTGGATGAGGAACTGAAATATTGTGTTGACAATACAGGGAGGGGTTGACGGCGAGCGAGTAAGGAGAATGACTTTGAATATGGGCGGGAAACAAGTGTATAGCAATGAAGAAAATGAATTTGATGTGGTCGGTTGTGGGTTTTCATTCTTTGGTGTCGGAATGCCTTTGCCGAATAGTGGCAATTGCATCACAAGTGCCGACTCTGCCTCGATCGGCATTCCATTGAGTCTGAACACCTTCCCTTTGAAAGAGTAACATTCGCAAAGCATCGACTTGATCAGAGGAACGTCGATGATTTCTGTCCAGACAGGACTAACAATGCCATTCTTTAGCTGATCCTGACGAGACGACGGTGTCGATCGACTTGTCTTATCAACGTGGACTTTTTCGATAAATTTGAAGTATCTGATCGCTTCTTCTGTTGATGTGATGGCTTCTCGCCATTTTCCTTGGATTGCGTATAGTTTGGCTTCCAGAATGCTCATCTGGCCCCAAACAAAGCAGAGTCCTCTCACAAAGAGACGGGGGGCTTTGTAGAAGAGTTTGTAAAGGAAAGTCGATTTTGGCTGTTCCCCTTTCATTGTCTGATCCTGTTTTTGATTGCCAGGGTCGTTCTGTTGTGAGTTCATTGAGAGATGAAGTGGTAGTGCAGTGTCCAGAAGTGCCTGTCGAAGTGCTTGAGATGGCTCATCCACATGTGAAGTGTTGCTTTGCGTTGGTCTGTCTGTTGAAAGATGATTTGGATTGATCGGTGGTGGGTTTACGGAATTCAAGAGTCTCTCTGGTGGACATGGCTGAAGATGCAACGGAAGCACCCTTTTCACAGATTCCAAATGGAACGATGCCAGTGTATCGAATTCAGAATCTGCCAAAAGACATCCTGCTTGCAGCTTCGCCGACAGATGTCCAAGAAGATGGAGTTCAACTGAACATGTGAGAGATGAGAGAACAACAAACCTTTTCGGTCGTCTGCTTCTGCTTGCTTCATTTCCAGCCGAGTTGGGGTGTAGCCAACTTCTGCGTCTGTCTCTTGAAGAGCCTTAAGTTGCCAAGCTTCTGTTTTTCGCAGATGTCCGTTGCTCATGACAGGGGGACTGAGGCGAGACCAGATCTCACATGCCCAAAGACTGAGGTGGAGATTGTCGCATAGCTTCCCGTATGGAATAATGGTTTGTGTCAAAAGGACGAAGATGGATGAGAGATGCTGGAAAGTGCGATGAGTGGGTTGATTGAGAGCTGAATTAAGACATTCCAAAGCGTCCAGAAAACATTGTTGGACGAGATTTGTTTGTTCCGACATAGTTTGTAACTCCTCTCGTTGCAGGTGAGAGATAGGATCGTCAATGACCGACCCACTCTTTCGATCGAGTCTGTCTGAGTGAGAGAGGTCATACTGTCGAAGAGATTGACCGAGCAACCCGAAGAGGAGGGCTTTCAATTCTTCAAAGTCATGAAAAGAGTAAATGCCTTCGGTAGCATCGGATTTAACTTCATAATAATGCAATATTTGCAAGGCTGTCGTACAGTCTCGAATCGACAGATCGATTCGAGGGCCTTGTGGTGGTTGTTGTGGTGGTGGTTGTGGTGGACAAAAGTCTTCGTAGACAGATGCTCGGCAGTACAAAAGAAATGCGAGGTAATATCGACAATCCGATGATTCAGGACACAATTGTACGCAATTCTGTGTGAAAAAATCGAATCCAAGCTTTATTTCATTGACAAACTGTGTGAGACAGTCTTGCCTGTTTTTGTCACTAGAAGATAACGAAAGGAAGGCAGATGTCCGTGGCTCGCTTTCACATAGTTCAGAAATTATGGTACTATCGGGTTTTTTGAAGGGTACCTTGAGTTGGTCGAGATCAATTCTGATTTGTTGGAAATCACTCGCAGTACCATTGTTGCATTCGTTAAGGAAAGGTTTGACTGGATATGCCCACCACAATCGTTCCGTAAGGTTGAATCTATGTTTCAGCGAGAAAATAGTGCATAAATGCTTCTGAATGAAGGAGATGTGTTTGAGAGTTGATTCCGATGTTTGCGATGGTGGAATTTGCATTTGAAGGGATGAATGAAGTGAATTGGATGGGTTTTGTCCTTGTCTATGTGGTTTAATTTGTGGTATTGATGCATTCATGTGTTCCGATGGATCGGTTTGAATTCGAGAATGATTCTGTTCTGAGGACTCAGAAAACGTAGGGTTGAGATCAGGAGTAAATTGTGATATTGATTGGGTAGAATGAGTTAGAATCGATTTACAGCGAAATTGGCTTGACGACATTTGAAGTCAAAAGTTAATGGGAAGATCGAATTCCTGTTTCACGAAACACATCTTGATATTCTGGATTTAACCTGGGATGAATGGAAGGAGGAATTTGGATAATATAGAGAGGGATTGCGATGAAAGAGATGAGAATCTCATCGAGATAAAGAAAGGAGCGGTTTTTGTTTATCTCGAATCTGAGATAATCTTGATTATTCATCCATTCTCACCCCGTTCTTCACATTTCACAACATTCCACGATTTTGAATCTCATTCATCTTCTTTTTGTCTCAAAACGGATCAAATGAGACATTTCTCGAACCGCCAAAATAAGTCACCAACACCCAATCCAGTCAAATGGGCCGTCAACATTCAAATGGGTCTGTTTAGGAGCTTTTTTACCTCATTTCTTATGCATTTCTCTCATTTTTATCGCATTTCTCCAATTTTATCGTCATCGATCATCTCCTTGTATTTTCCAGGAAAGGTATCGCCGCACCTGCGATTCCATACGTTCGCGCTGCTCCATCATGGAACACTCTTTCTGCTCAAGAAGTCTCTGAGCTGATCTGCCGTCTTGCCAAGAAGGGTCTGATGCCATCACAAATTGGTGTCATTCTGAGAGATTCACACGGTGTTCCACAGGCAAAAGCCATCACCGGAAACAAAATCTTCCGTGTTCTCAAGGCCAATGGTTTGACATTTATTTTATCACAAGATTATTTTCTTTGTCCATTTTTTCAATTTCTGTTTGGATTGACAGGTCTCGCTCCTGAGATCCCAGAAGACCTCTACTGTCTGATCAAGAAGGCTGTGTCAATGCGCAAACATTTGGAGCAATTTCGCGCAGATAAGGATTCCAAATATCGTCTCATTCTGGTCGAATCTCGAATCCACCGTCTTGCTCGTTACTACAAGAGAAGCAAGAAGCTTCCTCCCACATGGAGATACCAAGCTAACACTGCTTCAGCTCTTGTTGCATAAATCTCTACTTTAATTTGGATGCTCTTGGGAGACGGATGAAGAATCTGTTCACAGATCACAACCATTTGACCACATTTTTCGCAAATATTCATTCACTGAGAATTACTGTGTTGTTAAGAGTTCCACGTGTGTGAGAATGGAGGGAGTTTGCATTGTAATTCGGCTGTCGTTGGTTACATCAACAAAAATAAAGGGTTAAGGAGATAAGAATCACTCTTTTGCATGTTGACTAGCTGTATTTCGTCAAAAACGTCATGAATATGTTGTTGGAACCATATGAACCACGCTTGATGACTATCAGCACAATTCGATTGGAATTGCTTAGAGAAATGTCTCAATCCAAAGAAATTCAATCAGATACTCTCTGTGATTTGGACAGAGCAAGATAGAACGCAGCAAAATGGGGAAAACATTGTTATCTGCGACTATTCTCGCTTAAATAACACAGTCGAAACGGTGTTACCTTCTTTTCCACCAAAAGAGAAAGTTTTGTTTGATATCCTTGTCAATTCTTTCAAATATCCATCTTGACGAACAAAGTACGCGATCAGTTCATCTTCAGTCCAGTTGCACGACGTGATCGCAAAAACTCCCCCTGGCGCCAAGCAATTCTTAAGAGCTGACAATATAATCAACGAATCATCAAAAACAGACCAGTGTAATATTTTTCTTTGTCAATGTCAGGATCTAAGTGGATTGCATCGTATGTTCCTTTATCGTGGATCACCTGACGAAGTTACTGGAATAATCAACAATGTAAAACAATACAGAATAGAAATTTCCACCGTTGGGTGTTTTCGCATCATCTTCAAGGAAATTTGAGACAAAAAACGTGAAATGTGCAGTCTCGGGAATCGTCTTGTCTTCAGTGAATGTAGCCTGTTGAATTCGACAAAAGTTTACTGATGGTTCCGAGTAATCCGATCCGAACAATTCGTGATATCCTTCTTCAGCCTGAAGATCTCAGGATACAAAAGAATACCAATGCGAAGAGAAAGGCACCATTTCCAGTGCCAATATCGAAAATAGGAGTATTCAGTGGAACATTAAGAGTTTCGCTGATGTACCGGATAACTTTTCTTTGAACTTGTTCCCCAAACCTGGAAGATTAAGAGATAATTGACTGCATACCACACTTCTCCGATATCACCGTGGTCTTCAAAATTATTGATTTCAAGTTGGTACACCTCATCCCAATGTTGTTTAGTTCCTAATGGAGATCTGAAAGTGTCTGAATCTTCCTCAGACATAGACTTGATGCTAAATCAATCTCCCCAACCCACTGCGAATCATTTTCAACAGCGAACGATCCATGAAGAAGGAAATTGATAAAGAAAGTTATCAGTGTTTCAAAATATAATGTTTGAAATGAATGAGTTGTGAAAACGAAGGGAATATCATTAGCTTATCCAAGTGCAGCTGCAAGGTTGTTTTCCTTTGGCTGCAGACATACTTCAACCAATGCAGCAATCAAAGCATCGAGTTCAGCTTGGATCTCGGCGCGATTAGCACCGGAAAGTTCCGAATACCATTTGATTTTTGGTTCTGTGCCTGAAGTTCGTAGTGTCACGTTAGCACCATTTGCGAAAGTATATGTGAGCATCTCAGCATCTGGCTGGATAGGGAGGGTCGCTTTCTTATCGGTAGTGGACGAATCATATCCAGTGTGCAAGTCTCGAAGATCCTTCACTTCCCATTTCTTTCCTCCATGTTCCACGACACGAAGGTACTTATCTTCTGTCCCTGTTCCCATACTTCTGATTCGATTGAAAATCTTTGTGATTGTTGTTGGTTCATAGCAGTACAGATAGCTGTTGTTTGACACTGTGTATCCATACTTCTGATAGATCTCGTCAAGATATTGGGCCATAGTTTTACCCTCTGCATAGACAAGAGCGATTAATTCACCTGCCACACCACAAGCACTGATCCCGTCCTTATCAACGATGATGTGAGGTCCAAGGCAGTATCCAATGGCTTCCTCGTATCCCAACAGTGGCTCGATTCCTTCCTTCTCAAGGTCGAGCATTTTGTTGCCAATCCATTTGAAGCCAGTCAATGTTTGGGCCGTCACAAACCCTTCTTTCTTTCCCATCACGTCGATGAAGCGAGAAGACACTGCACTGTTCACCATTGCAACTTTGGACATGTCAGCATTAGGATGGCCCTCTTTCCAGTCAGTCAATTGACGATAGGCGAAAATAGCACCAATCTCATCGCCAGTAAATCTTCTCCATTTCTTCTCGTCTTTCTGATACTCGGCAAACGTGCAGCGATCAGCATCGGGATCTGTGGCAAGGACAATTGGGATTCCGAGTGATTCAGCTTTCGCTTGGGCGAGGTTGAGTGTCCCCTTTTCTTCTGGGTTGGGGAATGGAGCAGTTGGGAAGTTGGGATCGGGTTGAACTTGTTCATCACATGGAACAGGCTCAAGAAGTCCGAATGCCTTGAAGATATCCTTCACAAAGCCATATCCAACACCGTGCATGGCTGTGTACAGAATCTTCTGTTGTGGGATCTCTCGTCCGAAGCGAACCTTTTTGGAGAGAGTGGCTGCCACTTTCTTGTTGTATGCTTCCCAGCACACGGCTCCAGCGTCACGAATGAGGGGGGAACCATCAACGTCCTTTTCGGACACTTCCCAAGGTTGAAGGTTTTCCAGAATGCTGTCCTGAATGTGCTTGTCAGTGGGCGACACAATTTGTGCGCTGTTAGCCCAGTACACCTTGTATCCATTGTCTGCTTTGGGGTTATGAGAAGCAGTGACCATGATTCCAGCAACAGCTCCAGTTTGGGTGATTGTGAATGGGACGTGAGGAGTAGCGCAGATACTCGGGAAGAGATAGACGGGAATGCCGCGCTTGATGAAGACTGCTGATGCAATTTTGGCAAAAGTGCGAGAGTGATGACGGGCATCATGTCCAATCACAACACCCTTCTCTTTTGCGTTGGCGAAAGATTTCTCGACGAACATGCACAGACCCTGAAAGAACATTGGACAAACAAAGTGATGAGGAGAAATCTAGCTTTTCATACTTGCGATGCCTGTTGGATGGTAAGGTTATTCATACAGGCATATCCGGCACGCATTGGTCCACGGAGACCAGCTGTTCCGAAGGTCATTCTCTTTCCGAGAATCTTGCCAAGTTCTTCAAACTTTTCTTCTTTCCAGAGATTCTCAATTTCGGCACGAGTCTCGGGATCTTTGTCGAGTGAAAGCCACTCGTCCACCAACTTTTTAACGCCTAAACAAACATTGGAAAGATGAAAATGTCAATGAGATATTGGAAAACTTAATATGAGTGAAGAAAAAGAGCTGACTATCCTTGTTCATCGATCTGCCCATGATTGAAATGTTGATAGACAGAACCAACGAAATTGATTCTCCACAGGTTATGATTTAACTTCCATAGTGCTATATAGAATGTAAAAAAGATTCATATTCAAGCTTCTGAAGTGTTCATTCTGTAACAGTTCAATATCTCTTTCGACTATTCGACCTACTCGGTGACCTCGAATAACTCCTCCGTTCCCTCCGTCTCCTCCCTCCACTCAGCGGCGAACTCCTCTGACGGCTCCTCCTGGACCTCTCTTCATGAGCATAATCTGAAGAGTACGAAGAGTATTCCCTCGACGACCCCGAATGAGACCGTCGTCGGGACGAGAATTGAGAAGAGTGATGTCTGGATCGGTATCGTCCGTGTGTTTGGTGTGTTCGAGAAGGAAGTCTGCTCCGTCGGCTTTCGGTGTGGCTTCGCTCAGTTCGATCCGATTGCTGTTGGAAGGCAGTCGCTTGGCTTGCCCAAAGAGCACACTCTTGCTCGCCCTGTGCACCGAAGAATGGGTGGCGGAGAGCTTCAGCGGCATTTAACCGTTCATTCGGATGAAAGCGGAGGAGGGAGGAGATGAGACTGTAAAACGTGGGGTAGTGCTCCAACAGGGAGTGAAGTGAAGGATGATGCAGGACGTTGTTGATAGAGTGGCGAGAGGTCGATCCAACGGGGTATGCGACGTCGCAGCTGACACTGAAAGGTGTGTCGGTGAAATCGTCCTTTTCCGGGAAGGTGAAATATGTTTCGAAGGAAGTGCTGGAAAATAATAAAAAAAATGCGGGAAACCCTCTCGTTTTTCCGGCAAAAGAGAGCGGGAAAGGGCCGAGGATACGTTCCATTAAGGCGATGTGTTCGAGACTGTCATGCGTCTGGAAGAGAGTCTGTCCGTTAAAAAGCTCTACTAAGATGCACCCCGCACTCCAAATATCAGCAGGATAGCTCCAATGAAAACCTGTTCCGAGATAAAGGATGATGAAGAAAAGACCTAGAATGACTTCAGGAGGGCGATATGGCCGTGTGCAGATCACAGACGAGTGATGTTTGTGCTCGTATGTCGCCGACCCAAAATCAATGATTTTGAGTTGTGGTTCAAGAGGCACAAATATGGACGCCTGCGGTGATGATGAAAGAATCGGATGAAATAATGAGTCAAACAGCCCCAAGTTTGGTTCTGGCGTAAATGGGCTTCTTTAGAAGAAGATTTTCTGGTTTCAAGTCAGTGTGGATGAGATGTGCCTGTGTTTCCAGTGTTGACAAGGCATCGAAGAGTTGGTATGCGATTGCTCGGATAGTTGAAAGTGGGAGGCCGATAAAATTGTTGTGCTCGAGCAGTGAATACAAAGAATCACCTAATTCTTCTGTAACTATTGTGTAAAAATCTCTGAAACTGAATGCATTATAAAAGTCCACAAAGTATCTATAACGAGAGAAAAAAGGGTAAAAGTTGGAAGAAGTCATACTTGCTTTGACATTTCACTGCGATATCATATAAAATGTCTGCTTCATATTTCGCAGCGTCCACGTACCGTTTTACTGCTCGAACAACTTTGACCGCGACTTTGACTTTGTGTTTCTTGTCTAAACAACTATACACAGTCCCAAATGTTCCTATCCCTAAACGAGAGAGAATTTCATAGCGAGACGAGATAGTATCCCCTCTTCGTCCGATAAAATGTCCTTGAAGGATAGTGAGGGGTAAAACAGGGCATACCTTCGCGATCATGAGACATCCCTTCAATTCACCACCACTTTAGGGATTTCTTTGGAAATTTTACACCAGGAAGAGGATATACAGGAAGCACTGTGTGCAATGCTTCGCGATGTTGACTCACGGGCCTGATCACTTTTTCCAGCCGTTCCTGCTCTCATGTTGTTACTTTGCTACATCAGCTTTGCAACTCTCTATGGAGATGACTGTGCGTTTGATTCGACAAAAGTGTATCCAGCAGCGGATCTAGTAAAATGCATCAGAACTCTTCCAGTTTCCTCTATTCTTCATTAATGAAAATCAGAAAGGAGAAAATGATAAAGAAATCAATATTTTCCAGGAACATTTGTTGAACTACATGAATCAGATGGCATTCAAGGATATTCTCCAGAACCCACCATCACCACATGAATCACTGAAAATTAACATCACCGAAGAAATCTTGAAGATAAAGCCAGCCGACTACGATACGGCAAGTGATTACTACGAAGAATTTCAAACCTTAATTAAGAAAATGAAGGATGTCCACACACTTTACACACCACCTTGCCGAAAAACCATTTATTTCTCTTTACCTTATCAGCTCGATGCTCAACCGGCCAAAGATGGATCTGACCGTCTGGAAATTATTGCTCATGCGATGACTCGCAAAGGCATCACCGCACATTATCTGAATGAAGGTGGAGAAGATATTCTTGATCTAGAAATCACACGTATTGCTCTATCTGGAAACGTCCTCCCAAAAGAATCGGCAGCTGAGACGATTGCACAATGGGCTGATGATAATGTTCCAGATTCTAAAGATTCGACGGTCAACTTCTTCAGAGCCATCAATGTTGCTTTCTCATACCGACAAGCATCGAGATATGCTTTTCCCCGTGAGGCTGGATTGTTTGTTGAATATCGCAAGAAAGACGACACTTTGGCAACAGTAACCCTCCCTTATTATGGCATTGTAACAAAAACAACAAAAACATTGGATGACATCTGCCCTATCTACACAAACAAAACGACAAGCCAACAAAACACACCGAAATTCAAAACCACTATGGATGCAGTCCAATATTTTGCTGCTGAGGCAGAAAAGAAGATCGTCGCGGAAAACGAAGAAGCTCTGATTGATCCAACCATTAACGAAGCAGATATGGCTGATGACGATGACTACGAGTTGGTCACGAACGAGCAGAAGATCTTAGCGTATTTTGTGCAGTCAAAGAAACTTGCTTTCATCAAATTCGAGAATTTTGCACCTGAGGACTATGGCGTGTGGTGCGAAGTGTTTTCAAAGACACTTCTCACTTTCTTGGAAAAGAACGCGACTGATCTTGTTCTCGACGTCCGCTCGAATGGAGGTGGAATTGTTGCTCTCGGAATGCTTGCCATTCGTGTCCTCTGTCCCAACATCTTCCCACAGAATCCTCACGCCGATGTGCCCGTAACAAAATACAATCATTACTTGCTCGATTACCCAGATGGCTCCTTCACCAAAGTTAATCCAAAGACGGGGAAGGAGATGGTGAACATGACGTGGTACGATGGACGTGGGGAAGACCAGCAATACATCTCGGTCTCTGGTCAGAAGTACACTGCACAATACGTCAAGCCGTTTGAAATGGATTTCAGTGATCCCGAAGCCTTTCCTAAAGCAACACTCGCAGCACTCAACACTTATCGTCGGACCCCCAATTCTCCTCTTTTCGAACGAGACCACTTTTATGTTGTTACGGATGGTCTGTGCGGGTCAACATGTGGCATGCTCGTGAAGCATCTTCATGAAGCACATGTGGCCAGATTTATTGGCGTTGGCGGCTCACCTCGTCCGAATTCAGACCCACTTTTCGAAGCAGCCAGCTTTTCTGGAGCGACAGTGATGGATTCAGAAATGATGCTCCAATTTCCAGAGTTCAAACCAGGTGTGGACATGACGAAATACCCTCCCCCCTTCATTCGCGAGTCCACCCTCATCCGATGGGCCATGCACAAGATGTTTGCCTTTGAATATGACGACAGGGAGAAAAGGAAGCTCCTGGAGTTCAAATCTTGCAAGGTTGATCGAAGCGTGAAGTATTTCGCAAATCCGTCGACGAAAACTGTCAAAAGTATTTCTGAACTTCTCGCACAAGTTGAGCCGGAGATGGGAAAATGTGTTTTGAACGAAGTTAGCAGCGAGCGAGAGAAATGCGCCAAGCAAGCAAAAATCCCTCACTCTGTCTTTGGATATGCCTGCAATGCAAGTACTGGAGCGTTCACAACTGGAAAGTGTGTGTTTGCACGCTGTGAAGACGGATACTACTTAACCAAAGGAAAATGCGTCTCTTTTTCTAAAGGAAAGGATTACAAAATTCCAACGATTATTGCTATCGTTGCATTCTTTGCTGCGTTTATCATTGTCTCTATCATTGTTATAGCTCTTGGGTGTTGGAAAACTCGGAAGATTGCGGATTACACACCGATCATCAACCGAGATATATTGGATGAAAGGAACCCCCCAAATTATGGCCAAGTCTGATTCACCGATGAGTGAAGGGATTCTATTTCATTTTCTGTTTATTGACTTCACATTTCATGAGAGATCGTCTAGCAGGATTGATCAAGGATTGTTTCCGAGGGTCAGATCAAATGGAAGTTGACACAATTACAACTCCCTCAGCTTCAGAAACAGATGTTTATCAGACTAAATTACAGAAAGATGGAGAAATTATTGAATTTCAGACTGTTTCATCAGAATTGGAACCAGAGAACAGAATAAGAAACGGACGAAACACAACTGTCCTCCCGGTTCGCAGAATTGAAAATAAATCACCACTACAACTATCCTCCGAAATACTGCTTCTCAAAAAAGAAAATGTTCATGAGGACACTTCAGACCAAACATTCGAACGTGAAGTTCACTGTCTTCAAGAAGTGAAGTCACCATTCGTCTGTGTATGCCATGGATACGGCCACACCTCCAATGATCCACACAAACTTCATTACATTGTCATGAACGATTTAGGACAATGGACACTCCTCGACTATTTACAAAAACACGATAAGGCCCAATCTCTCCTTAAACCACACAATACCCCTCCAAATTACATTCCAGAGGAGGTCTTTCCTCTTTTCTTCCAATATCTCTCCTATTTAGTATCTTTGGCTCTTTCTTACGCAGGTTCTCATGGGATTACTTGGGATCCACGATGCCAACTATATGCATCGGGACATCAGTTTGAAAAACCTCGTTATGTCAGAAAAAGGTCTTCTTGTGAGAATCTGTTTGTTTTTATTTTCGGTCTGTACATGAATCGTCTTGTAACATCTTCAAACGGTTCTCCAGGTGATTGTGGGTCCGCAAGACAAATTGATAGTGGCAACTTCACACGGAACATTGGATCGAAGTCTGTTTTATTCATTGAATCATTTTTTATGAAGAGGCAATCAAGCACCAGAGATGCTGGGAGATCAAGGGAACTCATCGTACACTCAAAAAATTGACGTCTGTAGCCTCGGCTCTTGCATCTATGAATTGATGACCCTCCAACCAAATAGTCTCGAACTCACTTCACAACCCCAAACACTAACTTTTACAAACCACACTCTTCTAACAAAAACCAAGGATAACAAAGAATATTTCGAATACCCATATTCTGAAGAACTCATCTTCGTTGTTGGTTTGATGCTGGAAGAGGTCTGTTTTTTCATTTTTTCTTCTTACGGCATTTCAGGAACCTTTCCGTCCTTCAGTCAAACAACTCTTGTCCCTCCGACACATCAACGAGTGGGCTCTGCACGTCCTTGACACGCTCATAATGACCGATTTATTCAAAAACGATAAAAACATCGCGCCTCTCCGTGACAGAATCGCAAAATTCCAAGAGAGACCGTACCACCCGCACGACCCGAGCGGCTCGCTCGACATGGATGACCCGACTCAGACAATATATTCTCCAACAGTCAAGATCATTTATCCCAATACACCAGGGGGCCAGATCCAAATGTTCTGGTTGTCCAAAAGATATCTTGGAGCCCCAGACAGAGATCATACTCACGATACAATTCTGTTGCTCAAGCTCCAGAACGACACAGAGAATCCATACTTGGAAGGTGTCAAGGAATACATCGATGGAATACGAGCAACATACACATTTGAAGTCTCAGAGGGAAGAAAGATGTTTATGGTCATATTCACCAATTCTGGAATACGGGCAGCATTTATTCTATTCTTCAAAAATCCAAAAGACCAACACACACCATCAACGTCAGACCCAAACTGGTGCTCATCAAATCTTGCTTTTCTCTTCCCGTGTCCAGACACCCTCTCACTTCCGATGCTATCAACGACATGGAAAACCAACCGAATCACGTTTACGACCCCTGTCTCACCAAGCCCAGGTCGTCCTCATTCCTGTTTCCTGAAATTCGAAGACCCTACACATCTCAGCACAGAAAGGGAGAACCCACATTCATACGCATTGGACAACTCGGGGATCTGCAGCAATCTTTACTTCGTGCCAGCCTATCTCGACCCGTATTTTGATTCTATCCAGACGGGAGCATCTGAATGGGCCATGTCGAGACAGTCGGTCCCGCAAGTCACACGGCATCTTCATTCGATTCCGTCGGTTGACCGAACTGATCCGACAGATCTGTCCACCATCGTGAACGAGTTTGATCTGGAGAGTAGGCAGCGGGGGTGAGGAAAGTGAGGGAATGGGAAGAATTGCGCGGGACAGCACATCTTTGTATCGGCTTGATGGCGAATCCGCCATCAAAGTCTTTTTCGAGAGAAACATGTCTATGCCTCTCGAACAGGACTTCGCCGTCTCGTTCACGGACCAACACATTATTTCACTATCCATTTCATTTCTTGAATTTCCTTGTTCTTGTTCACTCCACTATTGTTATTCTCGGTCATGACATTTCGAGACAATTCAAGCCAATCCTCTGATAGTTCTGTCGTGGGCTCGATCAAGATGAATCACGCCATCTTTCCGTATCAGAACAGCTATATGAGTCCTCAACAGCTCTCCAGGGCTGTTGAGAACTCATCTAGCCCCTCTCCATATTATCAAACAAATAATTCTCCAGATAACTCACAATCACCACTTTCACTAACCCTCGCCGATTTTGTCATCCAGTGCGCTGCATGGCGTTCAGATAGCATAACCTCTCTCTTTAACTCGAAATATCGAGGACAGATTGTGTTTATTGAAGGTGTTGTTGCTGGAGGCGATCGAGAGACAACATTTATTCGCCCGTACGGTTGGAACAACAAAAACAGAGAACAGTTCATTATGCTAACTGGATGTGATTCTGGTCCCTCGATTCTCTTTGAACCAAACAAGGAAGTTGCTGTGTTTGGAGTGTTTACTGAAATTAGTTTGCTCATTCTTTCTCAGCTGATCTCTGATTCTACTTTCGCCTATTCCTCTTTTTCATCTTCATTTCCCTTTTCTTATATTGTTTTCTGTCTTTTCTCATTGAATTATTGTTTTCACTCGTTCAATCGTCACCCATCTGATCTCCTCGCACCTCTACCTCTCTCTCACAGCCCGCAATAATCAACTCGTATTCTCTTATTCATCCACTTTTCCCCAAACCAACTTTATTCCGTTCCCACTTATTCACTCCTTCTTTTCCAACTCCACATTCGAACTTCCATCCACCATGTTTGGTCACATCTGGTCAAAATCGCGAATTCTCCTTTTGGGAAACGTCGGAGATAGTTTTACCAAAATTGTTGAAGGAAATACTTACTTTGGCCGTAAGTTTATCCCATCAGAATCAGCCGCAACTTCAACTCAATTTGGCATCAAGTCTCTTCACTATGAAGTAATTCTCCCCTCAACAAATCAACAATTTGTCGATATTTTCCAAAAACTTTCGTCTGATCTTGGTCTGCTTCCCTTTCCTTCATTTCTCACACGTCTCACGCACAGAATACGAATTTGTCGCGAAACCTCGTTCATATGCACCTGTGTGTCAATTTGAACTCCTCAGTATCACATATCAACCGCGTTTGGCATCTTCACAGTCTTTGGACATGAATCGTTCATATTATCCAAGCCAACAAACTTCACAGTCTTACAACAGTCGAGCATCGTCTTTAATCTCAAACAAAACGCAAACTCCTCAACCAACATCCGTCACGATCTTCTCCTCCACAAGACCACTCCCAGAAGAGCAAAAAAGGCAGCAAACAATGTTTCTGCCCCCTCCGGAGCCACCAAAGGATTTTGAGCAGAATCAATACAGAATGGGAGAAAACAAAGAGAACTCCTCAACAGTGACGCCTCAAGAAGACAACGCACAACAGCGGATGATGAAAAAGGACGAGAACATCGAATCTAAACCTGCCATGTTCGGCCTCACAAATTGTCCGATTTCCGAGATCCATTTATCCGTGCCAGAATCTCTCCTCGTGAAAGGAGAGACAATCTTCTGGGATCGACCTTTGACTTCTGGGCAAACGTATCCAGCTTCCCAACCTCCAACAGATCCAAAACAGCTCTCACCTTACACTCAGCAAGCCGCCTCATTCATTCCAACCCAACGTGCTCCCTCCCCTCCTCGCTCCAACCCTCCTCCACATCCTCTTCCTCTCCCCAAAACAGACCCACGACATAAATTCTCACAACCACCCTCAATCCCTGCCCCATCTCCTCCACAAGCCGACCCCGGTCATCTGAGACCTCCGAACGCTCCTGCCCCACCTCGTCCAGGTGCCCCTCCACAGGCTGCCCCTCCCCTCCCTCCTTCAAACCCAACTGGGTACTCACAAACCATCACACAACCATATTCTTACCAAGCAGTCTCGTCTGCTCCATCACAACAAACTTATTTCACTCAACAACCATATTACAGTCAGCCTAATCAAAACCAGTATTCTACTCAACCCCAACCATCACAGTATTCTGCCCAACCCCAACCAGCACAGTATTATCACCGTCAACAGAATCCTCAACAATGAATGGGAGTTGATGTTGGAAGGTGATGGGTGACTCCTCTTCTATCTCTTCACGCACGCTACTCGAGCATTTGACACGTCCTTTTGGGAAATTTCAATCATATTTCTAATTCTGAATCGAACACAAATGATTCATGTTCTGAACATTGAGAACATGAGAAAATGTCACTCGACTCAGAAAAATGAAATGAAAAATGTGAAATAAGTTTGGTTGTGCATCCATGAGAGCTGTCCGGTCTTCTAGGATCTGGAGAGAGATCCCACCATTTTTTTTGGAAGAGCAATTGAAATTGATGAGTACTCCTCGAGAAACTTCTTCATACTCGAGCTATAATCAAGAGTTTCCCTCACAATCAAATAGTTTGAAGTCTTTTTATTCATTTCAGAGCTCTCTCCACCCACATCAGATCGTGTCTCTGATATCTCCACTGTTTTGAAAAATTATCAGTCACAATTATCTGCCCAGAAGGAAGTCTGCTATACAATTTCTTTTTTTTTCAATTTTATTCATTCTATATTGTTTTTCATCTTACTGTTCAACTTTCACTTTCTAGAACCAACTCCAAATGACAACTCTTCAAATTGAAGAAATAAAACAAGTATCGCACTTGAAATCTTCTTTACTACTGATTTTTTTACCTTTTCTTGCCAAGTCCCTCAAAACGATCCAGAATTCACTCACACAAACACTCAAAACCATCAAAACCAATATTTCTCAGTTACAGACAAACATTCACCCCGTGACAGACACACACACAATATCAAACACACTTTCCACTTCTCTTGAGAAAATTGGTCAAGAATTGGATGACAGAGTTGCCCAACTCGCCGAACAAATTCACCAGAGCCGAAATTCACAGGAGACACTTATCCAAGAAAAATCTCAACAATTTCTGTATCTATTTTCCCAAACTTACCATTCTAGCACGAAATTTCAAACCGATTTTCAAACTTCAGAGAATCCTCAGGCAATCGCTCAAGAATTGGCTGATAAAGTCAATCTCGCATACGCGAACATTGAACAGATTGGAATTGGAAATAGGTCACATTGTTTGTGTTTTCTTGCCCTCTCTATTTGGACTAGTTCATGACAAAACATCAGAAATGAATTCTCAAATTGAAGCTATTCGGGCAGACATCCGCAAGACAACACAACTCAGAAGTGAGGCTCAGCATGATATTCAGACCATCGTTGATCGATATCGAGATAGCACAGCCACGTTGATCGAGGTTTGAGCGTTTTAATATTATCTCTTCAGGAATCGCGAACTGCACGTTTTGAAAACGAAAATGCCATTCTCAATGTGTCTTCCGCTTTTTTGATATCATTTTTAGATGATGGAGCTCACATGCAAGAAAATTGAAGAAACCCTTGTTTAACTTTTGTCAACATACCTCTTTTCTCATCTTTTTCAAAATGTTCTCGATTTATTGTCTTCTTTTCAAATACATCTCATTTCATCTTTCATAATTTCTCAACTGAATTCATTAAATTTTAAGGATAGTGCACATGTTTCTGTCATTGCTTATTATGTGCCAGATCAAAATGCCGAACTGTTTCATCTGTGGATCAAGTCAAACTTCAGACCTTGCAACTGATAGACGTCCATGCCGTCACGTTTTATGTGCTCGATGTGGACTGGTTGAAGCTTCAGCACAGCTTCTTCTGATCGGTCTGAACGAAACTATTCCTGCAAGTAAAATCTGCTGCGGATCCAGTTTTCCCACAACATACCAGAAAGTTCATGAACGATCGCTGAAATTGAAGGAGGAGATTTCTGGAGATGACGTTGGTGACCAAATCGAACTCACAGAGGAGATCAAGAAAGGAGCAGAAGAAGGAAATGCTCTCGTTCAAGCCAAACAAGAAAGATTAAACGAGCTGAATTCCGTTATGACCGATATGATGCAGATGCTCTCAGGTGGAGTGGGCAGACAGGAGTCAGCATTCCGTTTGACTGGGTTGACAGGAATCTTTGGACAGCGACAAGCCATCAAAAGACCACGCTCCGAACAAGACAAGGGAGAAGGAGGTGAAGACGACCTTGAAGAGATAGAAGCATTGATTCAGTCAATCGACCAAGAAATCGCCGCAAACAAAAAAGCACAAGCAGAAGCGAAGGCAGCAGCCCAAGCTGTTGTTAATGAATCCAGAGCTGAAAAACGAACTGCTGAAGGCAAATTGAAAGCAGAGATGCTTGAGAAGAGTAAAGCACTGGACAAAGAACTCACGGCATTCAAAGCTGAAAAGGAAGCCGAAAAGAAGGCCAACAAGACAGAATGTGATGCAAAAGTTAAAGCCCTTGAGGCACAAAAGAAAAAGGATGCATCAGCACAAGCGAAGAACGAAGAATTGGTTCAGGAAATAAATGGTCTGAAAAAGCAGCTCCTCGTCCAGAACCAGTTGCTTGATCATGAAGTGACAGCAATGCGATTCAAAGTTGAGCATGACAAGAAGGTGCTTGAGATTGAACTCCAAGTTGAGATCGATGAGCTCACGAAAGCTGATCTCGCAGCGGCTTCTGAACAGAAACAAGCCGACCTCCAAAGTGAGCTGGAATTTGCCAAAATCGAGGCAGAGTGTAAACACCGCAGAGACATCGCGGCAGCCCGCAGAGACCAATGTACCAGATTGGCTGCTCTGAAAGAACAATACCTTCACAAAGTGGAAGCAGCCCGATCAGGCAAAGAAAGCGTTGCGGAAAAACAAGAAGCAGCGGCCGACTCAGCACATGAGAAGTCTATCGAGTCGACAAAGCAGTCCACTCAAAAGAAGATTGAGCAAATTCTTGCGGCATACGAAAAGAACTCCGAAGCGTTGGTCACCAAAACGGAGAAGTCATGTGAAACTGAAAAAACGAAGACGGAAACAGCGATTGCCACTTTGACAGAGAAATCCGCCAGCACTCGGACAACAAAACTGGCTGAGGCTGAGCGACTCTACAATCAGAAGATCGCTGAGTTAGACGCAAAGAAAGAGGCGGCCACCAGCGCACAATAACAGTAATGTCGAAGCATGGAATGTCTGTACATGTTGCTGTGGTTGTGTGTTAGTTAGAACAACCACATTTATGCCCGCCACGTTCTAACTCAGACCTTTTTTGCTTTCCTTTACTATTCTCACTTTCAATTTCGTTTCTTATTCTCACTTTCATGCTCTGCACAGATAATTATCTATCCTCTTGTTCATTTTTCTTAATATGACATGATTAAACTTATGTCTGCTGCCTATTCATCAGAATAGTGGAGTTTGGCTTTGAATGGATTGAATGTTTGATATTTCTCACAAATGGAATCTATGGAGGCACAGAAGTCGAAAAATAGACGATAGAAGACTTTTTGTGGTTTCTTGGTGGTTAAATTCATCAAGATATCAGAATGAAACAAGAGAAATTGAGGTGAAGATCAATGAAGAGATGATATGGATAATTGATTCAGAAAAACACTACGCTGGAAAATTTGTTTGGATTAAGATATTAATTGTCGCTTGAATCTGAATCATCATCATATCTCTTCTTTCGTCTCGATTTTTTCTCTTCGCGATCTAGATCAGGAATTACACATCTAAAACAGTAAAGTATGATGAGAAAGGATAAAGAATAACAAACGGAAGAGCCATTCCGACAATCCCCGCACATATCCACACCATTCCTGAGAAAAATGCCATTGAATTGATTGCTGTCTTAAAGTTTTCAAAAGAGGCTTCTCGCTGCAAAGTCTTTTTCTGGCTGGACGTTAACGATGATTTATATTTTTCTAAAGTAAATTCTTGGACGGCGGGCTCGTATCGGCTGACGTACGTAAACGAGTAGATAACTGGGAACCATCCGAAGAGGAACATCAGAACACCCGTAACAGTAGCGCACTGCGGATTAGTCATTCAGTAGGCGATGATACACAAACGGGTAAGACCAAGCTGATGTTCGTCCTGAGTACTTGGGCCGATCAGCAGACTCACAAAAGAATGGAAAAAGAAGTCCAATCAGTTCGAAAAATCATGGCCGGGGCGATTGGACCGAACAAAAACGAGCCTATATTGACCAAACAAGAACAACTTGCGAAGAGACGAGCCGAACTGATCATTGCTGGATTTACCCCAGAAGAAGCGGATAGCCATCTTTTTCGAGAAGAAGAACACAAGAGAATCTCTGCTAGCATCACAAAACAGAAAAGAACAAAACCAGAACGTGATCAGTATGGTAGTTTTGAGGATCTGGATTTACCTCAAGTCTCTGACGAGAAAAGCGAACAATCGATTATGAGCTACGTTCTCACTCATCAAAACGACAAATTTAAGAAAGTTCAAACATATTCGAAAAGGAAACAAGGTGATTCTCAAAGCGAGACGACTCCACAGGATTCTGAGCCTGTGGAAGAGTTGTCACATCAACAACTCCTTCGTTTTGGAGAGTTTGATGGGAATATCCGCGATACTTTCGACGAATTTGATGAATTGTATGATCGGGTGAATCTTTTCGAAACCACAACTATCCCAAAGAGAAAAGAGACAAAGGCCACTATAGAAGTGCAACTGTCTCTTCTATCGAGTGAGAAACAAAATCTAACCACCCAGATTGAACGTTTTCGTCAAATGAGGATGAATACCCCCCCTCAAGAGGGTAGTTCAAAGCAGAAAGATGTTGACCCACTTGACGCCTTTATGGAAACTATTTCGAATGACATAGAAGTCTGAACTTGCATATTTTCTTCATTTGAATTATTTTCTTGTATTATTCTCCAGAGCGAAGAAGAATTGAAACTAAAGAACAGACTCTCAACAATCGAGAACGAAATCGGCAGATTAACAAGAGAACTCTCGTTTGTCCCAAGCATATCGATAAGACATGCGAAGCCGAAACAGGAGAACTTGAAGGAACGATTGATTGTCCCCTCAAAGAAGGAAGATGAAAAGAAGCACACCGAAATTGTGGTCAAGGCGAAACCCAAGAAGAAACTGAACATCCAACTCAATAAATTCAGCACAGCTTCTCTCTATAAGCAACTTGAGAAGGAAACAGACGAGGAAATCAGGATACGAGAGGAGAGGAGGGCGACAGAGGAGAAAATGGATGAGTTTGTGGAACACCAGAAGGAGGAGAATGTTGAACCACAGCCATCCACTGGGCCAAGCCTTCCCAACCTGATGACCAAAATTCAGATGCAGTATCAACAAGCATTTGGAAAAGATGTTGTGAAGGGTGGTTGAGCTTTTTATTTTACGGTCTTTCTTTTTCACTTCACCCATCTTTGTTTCTCTCCTCATTTCACAATATTGAGTGAGTTTCTCAACATTTATTTCTCGAAAAACAATATGAATGAAGTGTTAGAAAGACAACACAAGAAAATGAAAACGATGTTACAGAGAAAGTCGAGTGTTTCAACTTCGTTGCTCAGACTTGAGTGATCCTTTCAATTCTACCATAATTTCATTGGTATCATCGCCACGAAGAGGATCTTTTGTGTATTGACATGCCGAATCAATGCTAACGCATTCAAGGGCGCCTTGAATGACTCCACACAATATGTTGCAGTAAACGACCGATTTCATGTTGTCCGGAAGCTAGGATCGCCAAAAGATATAAATAACAGGATTAAAAATGACAATACCTCAACAAAATCTGTGAGGGGATTTTCTTTGAACACAAAACTGAATGTTGTGTCTGAGAATGTGAATGTTGGCTGAACATTGATCCCAAGAAACATTCGAAACCCAAGCTGGATAATACGCAATGGAAGTCAATGGAAGATAGTGGAAATAAGTTGTGATAAAAGAGAATAATGTCAGAATGAAGCCAAACATAAGCGATGACATCAGCAGTCTCACGAGGAGTTGTGCAGGCCGGGATTTGAGTTTTTGCAAATATTTCATCAACAAGTCTGGATCCAATGAATCGACCAATTCGAAACAGTTCTGCATTGATATCTTCCGGTTCTTCAAAGTCTCTGACGATTTCGGTCACCAATGCTCCATATGTCAGAGAAAAAAATTCCATATTCACTTTTTTATCCCTTTTCCAATGATCTTCCGCGATTGAACTGAGCTTTGAGCTTGACGACATCGATGACGAGCTGATCAGAAGGACAAGAGAATTCATCTGAGAAAATATTGGCGTAATGACAATTCAAAACAAAAATATTGCATGAATTTATGTGTTCCCATGAAATGAAGATTAATTAAGAACATAATTTGAATCATAACAGCAGAAACAACTCATTCATTCAGAATTTACTAGTAAAGACACTTTCTGACTCTGGTCTCCTTTCTTCGTCCTCCTCCTCCGATTCTTCCAGCCAATGACAACAATCAATACCGATCCCACAACCAAACAGATCATCGCAATCACCAGAATCAAGAAGAGGAAGATATCAAAGAAATTGAATGGGACATGGTAGTACTCAGCCACGCTGAATGGGTCCAGCTCCATCTTCGCAAAGCTGTAGCTCATCACGAAATACGACTCACCGTTCTCCAGAAGCAGAGATGCATTGAAGGAGAGCGACAGGTCGGTTGAGTTGATGGATGTTGGAGTGTCGAGAGTGGTGTTTGTGATTACGGAACCGAATCGCCTCATGAGTGTGTACTGCTGTCCGCACGGGAGAAAAGACTTCCCAATGAGATGGAGTGTAGTTGTGTTTTCTACGGTCTCAATTTCATGGCCGTAGATGACGGGGACATTGAAGTGGTCTTTGTGGTCGAAGTCTCCGTTCAGAGTGCAGTCTTTGGAAAGGACCCAGTTGAGCAGGACCGGTTCGTCAGGATTGAATGACGAGAATGTAATGTGCGATTCATTGCATTGTAATGTGTGCCGAGCGTCAGGGAAGTTAGATGAGAGTTGACTTGATGAGACGTTGGTTGAACTGATGCTCGCTATGCACTTTGAGAAGGCGAGCGGTACCTGGCAGTCACTGAACGAGCTGGTTCTGACCGTCACATTGAGATTCTCGAGTGTCAGAGCACTGGTGAGGAAGCGACATATGTCATCGTCAGAAACAAAACCAGCCTCCCGATTCTGATTTTTGGTGGGTTGAATTGAAGAGAATGTGCACCCTTCGAATGTGCAGACTGGCTGAGATTCGTTTCCTGCGATGTGGACTAACGTCCCATCCAGACAAGAAATGTTTTTGAAAGTTGATGCTGAAAAGATGACAGAATGTGGATTTGTGATGTTGATAAGAAGAGAGTGGAATGAGCTGGTGGGATTGTTCAGAGTGAAATTTGTGAACTTGACAGTTCCTCCATTTGATGTGATCAAATTGAAAAGAGGATTCTGACAACTCACAACAAGGTATGCTTGGTCAAACAACACTGAACTTCCAGGAAGTCCTTCGATCATCACCGTTTCGAGGGGGGATTTGACGAGAAACGCCAAGTAAGAGAACGAGAGAGTGGTTTGGGATGAAAACAGTTTCAGTCCTGTCTGTTCCGGGTCAACAGCAAAAGATCCAGTGCCTTTAAATTGTGTTGGGACAGTGAGACTGAATGGGGAGGAGATCGGAAAGGAATTGTCGATGGTAAACTCGTAAGAGGTGAGGCCGAGGGTGAGGGCGTGGGAGAGTGAAGAGAAGGGACATTTTGCGTTGCACTGTTGAAATGCATCATCACCTGCGATGTCCAGATGAATGGAGGGTGTGATTGGTGCAGAGTAGTAGCAGAGAAGAGGCTGTAGTTTGCTGAGATTGAAGTCACTACAGCCTTGTCGAGAGAAATAGTCCGATTTGAGATCTGCAACGAAAATGTGGTCTGTAGGGAGTGCAACAATATTTTGGGTGGATATAATTAATTGATAAGGTCCACTGACATATGTATGATCGACATTATACGTACATTTCGTCAGGTCGACATTATACTTGAGATCTTCGACGATCGTGGTGTCCGTGCAGGCAAGGAAAATACAGGTAGAGTTTTCAAGTTCTGTGGCAAATTTAATGTTCTTGAATGTTGGTTTTTCTGAGTTAACAGTGAACACTGAAGTTTCGACGAGTTGTACATAGATCAAGTGTGTGTGGGGACTGGAAAGAGTGATATTCTCCATAACACAATCGATGATATGAAATTCGAGAGTTTCTTCAAATTCATCGTTCAGAGCATAATGGACAAGGGCTCCTTGTTCAGTAGTGGCCTCAATGTTAAAATCAAAAATTGTGACCGAAGTGGAAGTTAAAGTCAAGTGTGATGAGATACAATGGATGAGTGTGGCAGTTCTCGTAGATTTTGTCACACTTATGCAACTGAATGAGCAGGAAATAATGTTGAATGTGGAGACATCACTGAGTGAGAAGAATGGTGTCGCACTGAGATTATGAGAGATATGAAAAGCAATTGTATCGATAGTCCCATGTTGTTTCTTACCCTGAATATATGGTGCAGCTTCACTATCTTCTACATGATCCACATGGAAAGCGATCGGTTCAAGTGTGAGACTTCGAAGGAACATTCCACCACCTTCAAATACTAAGGGAATCGTATTTACCTGGGCATCGGAACCCCAATAGAAAAAAACATCAGTTTTCGTCCATGTTTCATTGAGATTGGCGACTTCGTCGATTGTCATGCAAGGGTCAGATTTTGAGCATGATGAAGAACCGGATTGAGTAGAATTGAAATAGTATGATAGATGAGCTTGCACAGAAGCAAGAAAAAACAATACGACAGCAACGAACATCAACAAAAGTGTCGTGGTTTGATCCTCTTTTCGCTGTGATTTACCATATCTGTCCTAAAAACGACCAAAATGAACCAAAACGGAACAAAGAAATGATTGAAAAGATGACGAATGCATAAATAGTTCAAAAGAAGACGATAAACGCAGAAATCAAGGCAATTGATAAACAAAGAGAAAAAACGAATGATTTAGATCATCGATCGAAATGACGCCATGTAAAGCCTAACAAGAGCTGGAATGTCATCCATTGACCGAAGTTCACGCGAGTATAACATTTCATTTTTGGTTTTTTCCATGTTGACCGTGTTGGCTTCTAGAACTTCCTTCACGTCTGTCAGAATCATCTTTTGCTCAGCAATTTCCTGAAGGAGTGCCTCCAGTCGTTCTTCGCTTCGCTGTCTTCGAGCAAGTTTGGCCGAGATTCTTGCTTGTTGTCGCATCTCCTTTTCTCTTCTTTGGGCGAGTTCCTCCTCACTGAACAGCTTCCGCGACGGGAGAACAACAAAGTTGAGTGAGGATGGCTCAGAGAATGGGACAGAGGGATGTGTGAAGTCACGAGGATGTCCATCTTCGAACTGCTCAGAGGATTGTTGGAGATCTTCAGGTTCCTTCTTTGGCGGAGGGGCATCGTCCGGAATCGAGAGTGCGTCGGCCCTTTCCTTCAGTTCTTCATCCCATCTCTCCATCAGCGGTTCCCCTCTCCTTTCGAGAAAATATGCTGTGAAGGGTTGTTGGACAGGGAGAGAGAGAATGACAGTGTGGGTCTCGTACATCTGGATGAACCCTCTCTTGAACCTCCCATTCCGTTTGGTTGATTCCCAAGCAAGGGTGGACAGAAGTGGGAAGAACAGAGTCGAGGAAGGAACAATCGCACCAAGGATATTCTTGACGAATGGTTGGAAGAGAGGAAAGAACGATGGGTGTGGGGGCGTAGAAATGAAAATATCAAAATTGGACGATGGGAAAGTGTTGAAGCTTGGTGTGTTCGGATTTGAAACAGAAAACGTGTTTGGTAAAGTTGTGCTGAGAGAGAGATGGATTGACGGGAGAGATTTGAGAACAAGAGATGTTTGGGCTGTGGATGGCATGGATTGTGTGTTTCTCTGAATGGACATTGTTGAGTCAACAGTTTGCGGAATCCCACTTCTTATTCCCCACAAACCCTTTTCTTCTTCCATGAGCAGATTTGATGTGAGGACAATTGTGAAGGCAAGATCTGGCTCGACGATTGTCTTGGCTGTGGCAGGAGAGAGATGAAGGATGTGCGAAGATTTTGGTGTGGAAATGTTGAGATTTCCGACGCTGATGCTGATGGGGACTGGAACGAGTGTTGTCTCAGGCATTTGAGCAGGGAGGAGAAGGAGGAGGAAAGAAGCGAGAGGAACAAATATATCAGGCGGGATGTCAACAGAGATGGATGGGACGTGTATGAAGAGAGGAACGTGGAGAGAGGATGGGTCGAATGAGAAACGCTGTCTGAGGTTCAAGTCACTCGGGATTGAACTCGCCGGATAGAAAGACTCGAATTTGGGCATCGGTGAGGGAGTCGGATGAGGGATTGGTTGTGGCTGAGACTTCAAAATACCGATCCGTTCTTTCATTCTTGCCATTCGATCGGTCTGTGTGGTCTTGGCTTCTTTCACCCAATCTTTCAGGGCTTTCGTCGGGTTGTATCGTTGAGGGAGTTTTGGCTTGTGTGGCGGAGAGGTGGGGACGGAGATAACAACATTATTATCATTTTCTGTGTCGATCAACGCGATTCTTTGCCACGGAGATGAGGGACATGATTTCACATCCAACCAGACAAATCTGATCCCAATCACAAGATTGGTGTATCCCCACACGTCCTCCCGCTTCTCCACCATCCATCGGAGTCTCCTTTCTCTCTCTTCGTCTGTCTCGCGGATGAGAGCCTCCATTTCTTGTTCGTTCATTGCAGACCCTCGCACTGCTACTCTCTGAAGTACGATTCCTTCAAATCGGAGACGAAGAAAAGGGATGCTCTGTGCAAGAAGAGGTGTGTCCTGTTTATTCAAAGTTGGTGTGAGGCGAGCAAACATGACAAGATCGAGAAGTAATTTGATTTTGTGGTGTGCACGAGCAAGATTCCAAGGAGCGGATGTGCGGAGTGAGAAGAAAGCTTGCGAAATACTGTCAAGCCAGTCCTGTTCAGCAAGAGTCTCCAGGTTGAAGAGTCCGATTTCGAGTCTGGTCTTCATTCCGTCAGTCAGTTTCTTCTTCTCCTTCTTTGGAGCTTCTTCTTTCTTCGGGATCACGCTGACGACAGACAGCGCCATTTCTTTGAGTGTATGTCTTTGCTTCTTGAAACTTTCCCAAAGATGAGACATGAAGAGCGGAATCGCTCGGATAACTGGTCGAGACAAAGAGATGGACAACACGTCAAAATTCCAGAATGATTCGAATCGGTCCGTCTTGAAATCCTTCGTTATGGAGAATGATGGTCTTGATGGAGCCAAAATCGGAGTCCACTCGGTTGTGGAGTTGGCAGGAAGAGTTAGTATGCAGATAATGTCCGTATTCCCTTCATAATGGGTGAGGGAAGAACTTCCTGGAACGAACGAGCGGAGTTGTGAGGATGTATGAAGCCGAGAATGCTTGTTTTTGATGATAGTTGTCCCAATATGTCCAAAAAGGAGAGAAGGTGAGTTTACATTACGTGAGACAAGGCTGGACGTTGAGATCGAGAAAGTTGAATGAAGGTCGTGTGGCCTGACAAGACTTAGAAACATCGAAAAACCATTCAGCCCAATCTCAACTCTCTTTTCGTTCCATTCACTGGCGAGTTCTGTTTTCAAAATGTTGACAATCATCTTTCCGACTTTGCTCATCTGCGTTTCTTCCCCAATCTTCCGAATTGGGCGTTCGTGTGGCTGTGTTGGATGAACCTTTGGCTCAGTGGTTGTCGATACACGAACGATTGGGATAGAGATAACATCACCGATTTCTGCTTCTTCTTCCTCTTCATCGTCTGGTTCGTCTTCAGCCAAGACAGGATCGAATTCTGCTTCTGGGATGGTTGTGAATGACGTGATGAGGAAGTTTGAGAGATCTCTGATGGTCGGAGCTCCCGTGACCAAGTGAATCGGAGACAAGTTGGCATTGAGACGCGTGTGCAGCAGAGGCGGAGTGAAATAGGATGTTGACGATGCTGGAGGCATTGATGGGGAGAGTGGGGCGTTCGATTTCGATTTGTTCGGTTCTCCTGCCATGGATGTTTTTGGTCTTCCTTTTTCATCTTTTGGTTCCTTCACCTTTGCATTCACGATTCTAACAACATCGGCCTCGATCAGAAGGGCGGGACGATTTGTGCTGAATGAGAAGTATGGATGATCCGAACGGTATTGATGCAGGAATGTGTGAACAGGTTCAGATGGTGTGGTGTGGGGTTGTGCCGATGGCTGTGAAGTTGGAGAAGAGAGAGAACTTGTGTGCAGTTGGGTTGATGGCTGCGAACTGGAAGAAGAGAGAGAACCCTTGTGATGTTGGACTTTTGAATCGAGTTGGGTGAAAACAGGAGTTGAGGCGGAGTATGATAACTGCTGCTGATGAGATGTCGGCCGTGGCAGGTCCACATCTTGGGTTGACTTGGGCTGATGTGGGATGTATTGGATTGTGATTGCTTCATCATCACCGTTTGTGTCGGTGGGCGGCGATGGAGGAGTTGTCGGAGTTAGCTGGGGTTGAGAGTTCAGTGAATGAAGCGATATAACGTCGTCTTCGGATGTGGGCTCTGCTGGCTGATCCTCTTTTCTTTGATCCTCATTGTTCTGGTCCAACACGCTGTCTGTATCCTTATTTTCGCCATTTTTGTGATTTCCTTGGAGTGAGATCACAGTCAACGGTTTTCGTGATTTTATGACTGAGACAGTGAGTGGGTGTGACTTCTCGTCGTGTTGAAGTTGTTTCAATGGAGCAGCTGAGAGAGAATGTCGAAGTGGAGGAAGGTTAACAGAAGGGAGTGGTTGAGGGGGACTGCCCAATGGACGGGATTGAAAAGAGGTTGGTGGTGTTCGTGGTGCGATTGACACTGCACTCGGCGGAGAATGCGAGAAGGACTTTTTCTTTCTTTCGTGTTCCATTCGTTCTCGGTCTCTTTCTTCCTTGATGCGATCTCTCTCCTCTTTCTCCTTCCTGACCTCACGTTCTTTCTCTCCAAAACACATATAATTTGGGGGAGGGCATGCTGGAAACCCCTCCTCTCCACTCAAATGTGGATGAAAAGTGAAGAAGAAGCGTGATGGATGTGTGTTGACTTCCTCCATTCCAATCCGATCAGTCGAAGGAAAATGTTGCATTCGTGTTCTCATTGATTTTGGACGTGTGAAGACTTCCGAGACAGTTTTCCCGAGGTGATTGTCGATTTTGGTCGAGGAGAGACTTTCAGATGCACTTTCATCGCTGTCTTGTTCTGAAGGTCGCCTGTTCACACTCCCAAAACTTTTCTGTTTCGGAGTGGGTTTGGCTATCAGCTCTTCAATTGTTTTTCCTTTTCGTGTGAGAAGATCGGATGGACAACATAACAATGCATGATTCTCGGCAAGACCAACGAGATGGAGAGGATTGGCTTGCTGCGTGTGGGGAAGGACAACCTGGGGAAGAGAGATCATCGAATACAGTGGATGTGCTGATGGATGAGTAGTCAAGTCGGTCTTATCCAAAGATGACAGATGTTCCGAATATTCACGACTTGGCCTCGCTGGATCAGCATCACGCGGATGATGAGCAAGGCATATCGACCCAACTACGATTGAAAATCCAGCTGATATGAGGATGGTTGGCAGAGCAGGCTGTGCCGGATCAACAGCAGAGACGAACGCGGCGAGAGACGATGGGAGATGAGGGGACACAGGATTCACAGAGAGAGACGGAAATGGAGTGAAGAACGATGGGGACAATGTCTTCGGGATGTTTGATCCCAATAACCGCGGAGACTCTTCTGAAGAGGCGACAGTGATCGAAAACATCGGATGAATGTTCGAGATGGTGAGGCTGATGTTGGGACGGAGAACAGATCTGAACGAGGACAGAAATGTAACTTTGAGCTCTCGAACGAAGAGAGAAATAGCGACAGATCGGAGTGAGATGAGGTTGATGAGAGCATTAAGAGATGTCGAGGATGGGATGCTGATGAAGCGCTTGAGTTGGGCTGCAAACGGCGACGTTTGTTCGATTTGAGCTTCCTCTGACAAGTCATCCTTCTCGTCTTTCTCTTTTTGATCGTTGTCCTCTGAATTCGACGATGCTGTGATCGTTTCCATATTAGCGACGAACTGGATTATTGAACGGACGATTCGAACATCCATTCGAAGGGTTGCTGTGGAGTGAATCACACGAACAGTATCCAATGTGGTAGATAGGTTGAGGCGTTGAATAATATGTGAATGGCGCTGCAGAATTAATCCAAATTTCATCGATATAGGCATAGGAGCCATGACTACTTGAGGGTGGGTGAGAAGTTTGAGGTGATCCTTGTTACTCCAAGAAAAGTGTTTATTCTCGGCTTTTTCATCGGCCTGGAACGATCCAACGGAAATACTGAAACGTTTGATGAGCAGCATCTTGCACAGATACTTATGTTCACGTCTTTTGTTCTTTTGAGACCATTGCTGAGGCGAAAGAGCATTTCCGTGGTCATCACTTGTGAATAGGAGAATATCTGAGAGCCGGAGTGTGAGAAAAGGTGCAAAAAGTGGTGGTTGTTCTGTTTTGGGGAATTTAGCTTCAAAAGAATAAGGTGAAGGATCTACGTCTACAGGATGTTCCTCTCGCGATTTTGCTGCTCCACGCACAGTCAAAATACAATCCAATATGCGAATATTGATGTGCTTAAACATTTTTTGGATGTATGCAGGAATGGAGGACGTTTGTTTGGGTTGTTCAACCTGGAGCTTCGCAGCTTGGAGCTTTTCTTTTCCTTTCTTCTTGTTTGCTTGAATCGTTGTATATGCATCAAACGATAAAATCTGATCCAATGGACGAGGCTTCGGAGGTGGCTCGAGCGAGATGCTCGCTTGGACATGATCTACAGTGATTACGATTGGTGTTTTGCTTGAGGCGGAGATTGGGAACTAAAACGATGGAGAATGGAAAAATAACCGGATTCATATGAAGTATACTTTGATTGTAATCGAACTACAAATCACATGTTCCAGGAAGAAGGGAAGACTGAACTCAGATGTGATAAATTCGCAATTCAACTCTTAAGGAGTGATGTGATTGATGTGTGGATTGAAAACAGATAGAAATCACAACAAAGCATGAATGATCGATCATTCATACCAGCATTTTGGATTCTAACAATGCCCTTGACGATACTGGCCGTGATGATTGTTTTGTCATAATTTCGGATGTACGGCTGGGAAATGAAAGGAAATGTGAGAAAAATTGGATTACATGAAACAAACTGCGATGTATCGCCCGACAAAGCTAGAGATCATTTCATTCTGTGAAGAGCTTGTTGAGGAAAAAATGGTGGTTCGGAGTCTGCTAACTTCTATACACAGTGAGAATGATGCACGATTAGAACTCAGAAATAATTCAATTCTGTGAAATGAAATCAGGAATTAAAATGTCCCAGGCTTCTTTACGTACGTCCTTCTCCGATACACTTTTTCCTCGTCACTTGCATCCAACATTGGGTTGAAGTCCACAGATTCCATTCCCAACACCATCTTTGTTGTTTCAGGGACCTGACAATGCCATGTTGCCATCTCTTTGACTCCCTGCTGCTCCGACGTGATGTGGTACAGAGCGTCTGTTGGTTCGCCAATCATGAAAGAGTCCAGTTCTGAATCAAACAAGAGAGAAAACATGTCAAGTGAGGGTTGGTCAACAGAAAACACGTTTTGAGTGGTGTGGATATTGTGAGTGACACGGGTTGCTCGCCCTGTCAGCATATACTCGTCGAGTTGTGCGGTGGAGTAGGTCGCGAATTTTGGGTCGTAGATGACACTGTCAATATCGCAGACTGTGGGTGGAACTGGCTCAAGAGGATTTAGTGCGTTTTGGTCGAATTGTGAAAGGGAGTAGATGGAAGATGGATGTGGATAGGCGAGTGTGAGGGTGTTTGTTGTGAAGTGAACGTGTTTGTCTGTTTGAGCATAGGCATTCTTGTTGGGGAAGGGATATGGGAGGGGATAGTCGATCTCTGGCTCTGCATTAGGATCCTTGTCTTTGTCTTTCTCCATCTGTGTCATGAACTGATGCATGTACATTTCTTGCACCTCTGGAATTGGATTGGAGAATGTGTCCAGTGTGGGGGCAGCAAGACCTTCATGGACAAGACGTTGCTGTTCCTTTTGTTTTTTGATTCTGGCTTCAATGATTAGCGCAGCTTCAGGCATTTTGCTTGGAGGCCTTTGTGAATGGTTTCCCCACGACACTCGAACACGATTTGTCCCTAAAATGATTTGAAAAGCACAAATGGAGTGAATGAAGAGTTCGGCAGCATACCAACCATCGTTCCATTTGCGATTTCGATGGCTTTCTCTGCTGATTCACGTGTCATGTACTGGATAAATGCGCAGCCTTTTCCAGGTGGAATACGGACAAATGGAATCTGTCCAAACTCATTGAAGATCATTCGTAATTGGTATTCATCCACGCTTCCATCAATCGTTCCGACGAAGATAACTGTGTTCTCATTCGGTGGACAATCCGCCACACCACCTGTCCCATCACCCATTCGTCCATCTGCACTCACTTGATTTGCTGGCCCAAAACCAGAGTATTGAGTCGTTTCATAAAGGCGCTTGGTGTTTGACGCAATATGAACCTGCATCGGTTGCCCAAGACAGAGTTGTCCATTCATTTCCTCAAGAGCCCGTTTGAAATCAGGTTCCGTATAGAACCGAACAAAACCGTACAGTTTGCTTTTCCCGGTTTCAGGGTCCGTGAGAACTTTAGCGTTCTTCACATTGAACTTCGCCGAGAACGTTTTCTAGGAGAAAAAAGGGGATGGATTATCGAAAAAGAGAGAAGAAGATACTAAGAGGATGTGATCTGTGACTTGTGGATGGAGATCTCCGACATAGACAGCATAATCGTTATCTCCCTTTCTGGACGATGTCAAGGAAGAAAAGTTGGTTTATAGAGGAAGAAAATGAAAGAAAAATCTTATCAAGAGACAATATACGACAATAATAGAATATAAAAGATACAGTGAACTGTATGTGGCCCAATTCAGCTTGAAATATTTCTTCGTCCCAGGGATTGGTTGATTATTGTATTTTGGGAGAATTTTCTGCGCAGCAAGATTACTCGTACATTCCTACACGAAAAAGGAAATAATTGCTTCATTGATGGAAAAATCACATACAACAAATCCATATCCTAATTGAGAGTAGATTTTGTGACAGAAGATGAAGTTAAAAAGATGGTATACCTGATGGATTTCCTGTAGTTTTGTCCCTTTGAATTTTTACATTGATAATTTCAGGGTCTCGAAGAAGTTCACGGAGGAAAACCTCATCCCAACTTGGATCGAGATCTCCAATCCATAGGGTTGAGTTTTGTTCCTATAGCGATGGAAAGTGATGTAAAAAGAGTTATGCAAGAATAAATTCTTCTTCAAACCTCCATTATTGAGAAACAGAACGAGGAAGAGTGATCAACCCAGTCGGTGAACGAGTCATTTCACCCAAGTGATGAAGGAGTAATTTAGACTAAGTCTTCAGACATTTGAGCGAGAAGACAGCAATATACAAGCGATCGTTGCTCAATAAACAGGGGTGAAATGAGAAAAGAAGACAGAAACATTACCAAAAAATGCACCATCCCAAAAACATCTGTGCTAAATTAATATGGTTTTGGGCTTGAGAAATCAAGAATTCTGCTTGTTGTTCAGTGGATAAAGCTTGGCCTAACATTCGTCCTTCCAACTTCTCCAAGATTCTGTGATATTCTTCTGTTGCTCGCCTGTTGTGAGTCACTGCATCGACAAAATCAGCTGGATGTGCAATCTCATTCGGTGGATGCGATCTCGGGAAGTTCTCTGCCAGTTCAGTGATTGCTGGAGGGGCTTCTCCTGTCATCTGGTTCATCTGTGCCTGTTCCGCCTGGTTTCTCGCTTCGTCGTCGACGGCATCTTGTTTTTGTTGCGGAATCTGCTCTCGCATGCTGTCTGGCTCCTCTTTGTCTGGGTCTTCGTATTTGTCTGCTTCTCCTGGTGGTTGGACATCTTCGGCTCCGTAAATCCGCCACGATGTGAGTGGGTCAACAAGGAACGATTCGAGGATAGAAGCGATCGATTCCTTGTTGTGCTGTAGCAGTCGAAGTGTTTCCGTGAATGTTGGTTTGAACAAGCCCTCTGCCGATGTGTTCTCAAACGCGTTCACAACCATCCTGGTCAGTCTGAATGAAACTCGCTCTGGTGTCTGCTTCCTTCTCATCGCAACATCGAAACAGTCTCCATAGTCAATGTGAACGATCCCTCCTGTCACTCGATCTATGAGAATGTTACTGGGATGTCGATCGCCAAGTCCCATCAAATATCCAACAGCAGACATTGACGCGAAGGACTGGGTGTACGATTGGCGGCGCTCCAACCAGAGCTCGGGTGTGCGAGACATCCAATACATGATGTGGAAGAGATCAGCACCAGTCGTACTGTTCTTGACATGTTCAAAGAAATCAACTTTCTGCATCATGGTCAATTCATCAAATTCTTCCTGTCGCGAGAACGTCAGTCGCTTTTCTAGCTCAGGGGAGACTCGCATTCGTTCTCGATACTCCATCACGAGCGAGACCATTGAATCACAATTTGGAACCCATCCGATCAGTCCAACATTCGGAGAGAGTGGAACAGCCGGGTATTTTGTGGTGCGCATCATGAACTCAGATCTGGTTTGGATTGTTCCATCCAGTCGAGATTGGAGAGAAGGTCGAGAGAGGAGGACATTGACCAAGCCGAGGAGCTGCATCATCCGTTCGTCGAGTCGAATGTCTTCATGTCCTTTCAAGAGGAACGGGTACATACACCCATCCTCCCCTTCGATCTCGATTCGTCGAGGTCGCTGCTTTGAGTGGAGAATGGCGACATGTGATTTGAAGGAATGGATATTCACCCATTCTGTCGAGCTCATCACAGTTCCTGGAATGGCCAGTGAGAAATGAGTTCGGAGAGCGAGTTCAGGTGCATATGTGTTGATCTGCATGTCTTTCATCTGCTCAACATCAACACGACACCGTTTCATGACAACCTCCAGCATGGGAAGGGCCGGAGCGATATCAACCTTGTTCTGAATGTTGTGGAATTTGTCGAGGCATTCACACGCAGTTAGAATGTCCGCATCGTACATGTGGTGGAAGGCGATGTCTCCTGCAGTCTTTGTTCTTCGATTGGAGGAGATGAGTTGATGAGCAATTCGAGCCAACATTTTGTCTGGTCGCTTTTCCGCGAGGAAGAGTTTCTTCGCTTCAGCAATTGCTTCCGGCCAGGCTTCACAGAGAGTGATGGCCACTCTCACAAGTTCTGACGAGACGAGAATGCCATCTGTGAGAGTCTGCTGAGGAAGTGTTGCCATGAGCTGGACCAACTGAGTCTGCTCATCGGGGAGAGCAGACGTGTGGGCGAGGAGAAGCGGGAAGATGAAAGACTGAGGATATCGTCCGGCAAGATCAGCGACGAGGGAATGAACATGAAAGTTTGGTTTGAATCCAGGTGAGTACAACCATGCCATGAGTTGTGGAACAACCCAAATCCAGAAGGACTCTGGGATGTGGCAGACAGTTTCCATGAAGATCGAGTTTATTTGAGGAATCGATCCGAAGCGAAGCCAGAGACGGAGAAGAGAAATGGAATCTGTGAACTGGTTCGATTCGGTCATGTGATTGGTTTTTGTGGGTTGGGGTTGGCTTGTGGCAAGAAGATGATCCGCGAAAACAGGAAGTTGGTTTGTTGATGCGAGGAGGAAGGCTGATGCAGCGGCGCGTGTTGCAGCAATGAGGAAGGCGACAACCTGCTTCGATGATCGTGTAATTTGGTTTGTTGCAAGTGAAATTCCGAGTGATTGAGCGGTTCGTGTTTGTTGAAGATTTGGTACACTCTCTCCAGTTTGAACAGCTGACTCCGGTTTGGAGAGAAGTTCCGCCGAAAAAGAGCAGAATCTTCGAAGGGCAACCCATCCGTTGTGCCAGGCTGGAGCAATCTGAATCGCTCCTTCGAGAAGATGCAGCAAAGCAGCTGGATACGAAGGAGGGAATGTGACTGGGCCACCAAAGAGGACATCTTCAATGAGCGGGAGAGGGTCGACTTGAACGAGATTGGAATGGTCGATGGACGGTGCAGACAGACACCATCTGACAAGTGTTGCGACTGAATGAGCTTTTAGCTGCGGTTGATTGTCAGGGATGGAGGCTGTGAAAGCATACAGTGTTTGCAGGGCATTCGGGAGAGTCAAGAAGCCGTTCTCTTTTCGGATTGCGATTGTGTTGAGAGAGATCTTTCCAAAGATTTCGGCGGAGGATTGAGTATGTTGTGAGATCGACTGCAATGACAGCATCGATTCGAGTGGTCCGAGAAGATGGATATCATTTTTGGACCATTTCGTTCTGAGTCTCTTCTCAAGCATGGCCAACGTTTCTTCGATTGGAAGAGCAATCGACATGATTGACGACACATTCCTTCGGATCTGTTCATTTGAGGGAAGTTCTGCCCTTTTCTTCCATTTGTCCAGGAGCATCCGCCGTTTTGGTTCACAGCAATCCGATGAGCGAAAAGTCAAAGCCTCCCCGAGTGTCCACAGTGTCGGTACGTTTTCAACAAGGCTCGCTGGGACAACATGCTGGTATTCGGGCGTGAGTGATTGGATGTACGAGATGAACTTGTTGGAGACGATCTCGATTTTCTGGACTTGGGTGGAATGACTCTCGTTTGAATCGCACATCGTGTAGAATGTGATGTCTTGAAGATCTGATCGCTCCTGAGAGAACTGTGAGGAACCAGGGAACATTCTGATAATCTGATTGGCATTTGAGAGAATCGATAAAACAGAGGAGTAGCAATGAAGCTTCGTCGCGAGATTCAAACAATGTTGTTTCAACTCACAACAGATATCAACCAGAAGCGATGGATCGACGATCTTGGAAAGGAGATACACAGCTGTTGATTCGTTTGGAAAATGTGGATCGGAGATCGGACGTGGAAAGAGCAGTGTGTTGAAGAAATCCATTGTTTCGTTAAGAACATCGTACCAACGTTCTTTGGAAACTAAATAGTTGATGTGTGCATAGCGAGCGAGAATCAATTCTGTTGGAGTGAGTGTTTCTGATGGACGGATGCAGAACAGTTTGGAAGCCTCCTCCCAATTGGACGTGCTGATTAGAGTGTGGAAGGATGGTGGATGGAGTGAGGCTGTTGTGTGAAGTTCTTGGAGAAGAAGCGTTGGATCATGAAGGTGGAGTTGGTCTGTGAGTGACAGCAGGATTTCACTAACAATCACAGATTGGCTCACTGTCCGCTGCTCATTAGTACTCAGAAGCGTCGAAAGTAGAACAGATGACCAATTCATCCCGTCATACAGAAAAACATTTGGGCCTTCCGAAATGTTGACAGGGGTTTGAGATTGGAGCGGATGGGAAAGAATGCTCCCGTTGGGCTTTCCAGTGAAGTATGTTTCGAGGAAGACGGATAAGTCAAACTGGGTGTCTTCATTGATTTCGAGTTGGGGCATTTTCCAGACCTGAGCGATGTAAGATTGTGTGTCAATGGTTGACTGGCTATGAGCTGCGAAGATTTCTTTCTGTCTTTCGTCGAACAAGATCTTTCGGAGTTTGCTTGCTTCTTTGTGTTGTTCTGTGAATGCCTGTGGGTGCTGCCTCGACCTCGATGTCTCTTCTTGTGCTGCGATGAAGATGGAATGTGGGCTGCGTGGATACAGTGCTTCAGCAGTCGATCGGAAGGAAGTCCTTTGGTTATGGACGGATCGGAGGAGCTCATTCTTCAGAACAAACTCGAAGTCATTCCACATCGTGGTAGTATCCTGCTTTGTTTCTTGATAGTACTGATGTGTGAGGAGTTCTGATCGTCTGAAGGCGCGCATGGTGACAGTGCATTCAGCTGCATGGTGACGGAGATGTTGTTTCTCGGCGTAGTGCAAGAAGAGAGCTTTTGAATCCAGAGCATTGGCCATCCACATCATGGTATGGTTGAACGAGGGGAAGAGGATAGTCTGGGGACATTCTCTCTCCAAAAAGGGAAGGAGGCTGAAGAGAGCATGCTTCATGTGTGTGGGGACATGTTCCGAAGAGATTGCTGCAATGGTTGCTGAGACATACTCAGAACGAAACTGTGACGAGCGCTCCCATTGAGCGACAGCCGAGTATGGAAAGAGGGCTCTCGCAATTGGCAGCGTCGAGGCGGGAGGAATCGATGTACACGCACGGAGAGCTGGATGAGGCGACGACTTCAGAAGAGACGTGCAGAACGCGTCGAACCATCGCTCCCACAATTCGTCGTAGGACATGCTGTTCTGATTTGATGTGAATGAGCTGATGGGTGATTGTTGGATTGAGAGAGTTGGGGTATCCATTTTCTCGGCTGTCACTGATGGAGATGACTCGATTTGTGAAAGTGGGATCGTTTGTTTTTGGCGGAAAGGCGGAGGATGAGCAATCTCATCAAATGAATCGTCATCATCCTCATTTGATTTCATTTTGTCCACTGGCAGATATGTCGGATTGATGAGAGACGAAACACAGAAAGGTGAAGACGAATCGATGTATTGTGAGAGGTTGAATGGCGTGAGGGGGAATGACTGGTTCTCAGTGATCGGAATCTGTTGGAGAATGGAAATGGGGCTTGTCTCGCTTGAACTATGCATCTGACCACCTCCCATTGTTACTGTGGTCATCATAGCTTCTTGGATGTGGGACTCGTGTGTTCGAGACGGGAACTGGACAGGGGTGATCGGATCAGAGTCGGGGTCTTTCGGAATCAACTCCTGTCTTGCTCGGAGAAGATCGTTCACAAACATGGAATGGGTGCCGGACGATGGAGGAGTCAGAAGGATGCCAAGCGTCGACGGAGGATAGAAAGAGAGAGACGTATCTCGAACAAATTCCGGAAGGTTCGCATTTCCATGAAAGTGATTCAGTTTTGTTTGAGCGGCTTGCCTGATCTCTTGGATGGCACGAGCTCGAATGAAGAGTGAAATTGACAATGAGAACGGAGGGAAGATCCATAATGCATAATTCGGGAGGTCGATCTTTCGAGTTGTGATTCGTCCAATGAACGAAGACATGACATATCCGAGTTGTTTCTGGATGAGTTCGTTCGAGAGGAAAGCTGGATCGGCCTCGACGACACTTTCAGACACTTCGAAAGAATGTGTGAGAGTAGTCTGGATCGACCCGAACCCTCCAAGAGGAAGCCTTTTCAGGGGTGTTCCACGTCTTCCCATGTCGCTCTCACTCGACCCTCGATCCAGTCGGTTCGGGGATGAAAGGAGATGGGCCTTCGGTTTGGGCTCCGTGGGGACCTTCCGATATTGATGCCGTTGCTTCTTCGGGAACGAGTCGTAGTCTCTCCAGACACTGTAGAACGAGTCGACGTATGCTTGCATGACACTTGGGAGGTAGTTTACAAAATCATATCCGAGCTGGGCAGCGATGAAGCAGAGAGACACGTGAGCTGATTCTTTGAGCATGGGTGGCGGATTGTGGAGTGTGAGGGCAGCTCGGAACAGATGGACGAGAGAGGCAGAGTGTTGGGCGACATCCAAAGAGAGGATTAAAGCCCTGAGTGCTTCGACAACTGCCATTGGGAGAGAAGCAACATTCGCGAATGGATTAATACCAGTCAGTGAGACTAGGGCGACAGCGGCTTCATCCAATTCACCGATTGATGGACTGAGTGTTTGATTGTTTTGGATTGTCGAAATTGGAAGATGCAGATATGCGATAATGGTCAAGAGAGACGCCCCCAGCTTGACGAGAGCATCGAGAGAAACCAGTTCAATGTCAGTTGAATCGAGAGACCGAAAGATGGACTTGATTTCGAAGCGTGGCTGAATGTAGTACGTCGTCTTTTGAGTTTGGGCAGATGTATTTGGAGTGGATGAGTACATCCGACTGGCGTCTGGGAGAAAGTTGAAAACAACATTCTCCGTTTTGGAAAGAATCGAATCACCATGCGGTGAGAGACCGGCTTGATGTGAGACGCCATGTTTGGTGCTTGTGACTAAGATGTGGGGATCAGGTGAGATGTGGACGAAATCGAAGAAGGCTGGTGTGGCTGTGTAGAAATCAGAGAGGGATGTGGGAAGAGGTCTGAGGATGTTGTGGTTCTGTGACGAAATGAGAGAGTCTGACTGGCGATCCAGGGGATCCGACGACTGGCTTCCGCGTGGCTTTGATGATGGAGAAAGCGAGGACGAGAGTGGCTGTGTCGCTGTGGTTGATTGTTGCATGAATGACGAGATCACTGAGGACGATGACCCACCTTCTGACGGGCTTTTGTTGGGCTTATGGGGATGACATTCGATGAGTTTTGTCAAGACGGGGACGAACAGATGAAAATAATCATTGATGGGTTTACCAATTGACACCAGAATTCGAAGAATCTGTAGAACAGACAGAGCAGTAACGATTGCACTCAGAGAGTTTGATGGTGATGATTGTGGTGGTGTTTCCTTTTGTTGAACATGTTCCTCATAGAGCGGCGTGTTCTGTGAATCTGTGATGGATGTTGATGGATAAGTAAACATGAGCGTCCCCAGTGTCTTCGACTGACCAGTTCCGAGAGTCTGACAGAGGGTGCACAGGGTTGGATCAGAGCTGCTTGTGTTCGTCGGAGATTCAATCAGACTTCGACAATGCTGGCAGAAGTGCTGCTTTTGCGGGAGAGCATCTTCCAACAACACAACAAACTGTGGAACGAGAAAGTGGAGATACGGAACGAGAGCGTCAGGATGAGAGAATGATATCTTGTCGAGCAGAGACAAAACAATGGTTTGGTTCAGTGACGGCCAATTAGTGCAGATGAGCGAAAGAATATCGGCATAATACGGATGGAAGTACCGCTTGAACGAGCAGATCAGTTCTCCTATGTACGCCAGAATCAGTTCAGCCATTTCAAAACAGGCAGATTCGCAGACGGTGTAGAGTCGATTGAGGAGGGAAGGAATAACAAGTGGAATGAAAAGGTAAGCATCAGAGTTTGGGAGCTGGTAGCAGAGAATGCGAACAATTGCCTTCAAAATATCAGCCTGTTGGATGAAAGTGGCGGCGAGGATGCTTGTCGGAGGGTCTTTGCTGTGGATGTCGTTCAGGAGGGTGACGAGGGTGATGTACGGAGGGTAGAGAGGATGTGTCGGGTACATTGTCAGCGGAGGAGCGTTTGTGGTTCGAGCGGGAGCGGGAGGATTGAGACTGTTGTGGTTTTGAGCGAGAGCACCTTCGACTGCCGATGCCATTCCGATCGGAATGTCCCAATTGATTCCCATCCCAACAATGTTGAGAGTGCGATCGTGGTCTTTCTCCTCAGCTTGTGTCCCCGATTCGATCTCTTGCTTCTTTACTTCTTTCTCCTTCTTCACCAGCGGGATGAAGAAGTTGTCAACTCCAATGTTTGTGATTTTGGGTGGCGTGAGATTTATCGTGTCCTGGCTGAATAGCGACACAAAGGTCGACCGGACAGTGGAAGGGAGAGCGTTCAAGCTGGCATCAACCGAACGGAGGAAAGTATCACTCAATAAAACTTGATTAACCGCAGAATCTTTTGCTTCGTGTCGTTTTTTGTGGGCCATCCATCCGTCCTTCTCCTTCCAAAGCATGCTTGGTTTCGGTTGAACCTTGCGGGTGGAGAAGAGCAAGCGAGTTTTTGTGATATCAAACGTTTTCTTATCATTCCGGAAGTATCCATCAAGGGACTCATCCATCGACGAATGGGAGTCTGAATCGGAGGAGCTGATGTCATCATCGACAGCCATCGAACACCCCACAAATTCCTCCTTCCTTTGTTGATATGCACGCCCTGTCCAAGATTTCGGAGTTCGATTGTTGAACACAAGATCATAATCCTCTTTTCGAGAGAGCGACAACGATTTCTGAAAGCTGTGTTGTGAGGAGAAGGCTTGTGTGTTGGTTGTGGGAGTTTGAGACGGGTCCGGAAGGATCAGATCCTTCAAATCTTCCGGTCGGAGAAAACGACGAGATTTAGGAAGTTGTTTCGGTTTGTGAGGAACCACTTTCGAAGAATCAGAGAGGTGCTTCACTCCCTTCTTCAATTTCATTCCGATGGATCGCACAACATCTGACCGAATCGCTCCGACCAACCCGATGAGTGGGTAAGCCTTCATCTGGACTTGGGGGCTGAAATATGAGCTCAGTGTGAGCATGTATGCGATGATGAGGAGTGGCGCGGCTGTTAACAGTTCAATTCCGGCTTGTCTGATTTCTGTGAGAAGAATTACGAGTGTGGAGATGCACGGGACAGCGAGAGGCGACTCGTTTGAAGAAAGGAATAGCTGGAGAACTGTGTTCACGAGGTTCAGGGAGACGGCGTGGAATGAGTCAGGGAGGCAGGAGAAGGTGTACGCGCGGAGGATTGATTGGAGCGAGAGGAGGAGGAAGTATTGCGATACTTCTTGGAATTCGACCTGCCTAGTGGCTCGGATTGGTCGGAGGAAGTGAGTGTACTGGACAGAAGAGAATATGATGGGGATAATGGTGCTGATTGAATTGATGATGACAGACGGAGTGTATTGGTTGTTGAGGGATGGAGAGGTGGATGACACATATAACCCGTTAGATGTTCGGAGGAGCATGCTCAGAATTCGAGAAGTTTGGGTGATGGTGTACGTCTCACCAACAAGTTCGTCAGATGTTCTTGAGTGGACAAAGAACGGGAGGAGATTGAAGAGGGGATGGGCGATGTGTCCATCCTTGTTCTGGTGTGGAGGGACTGAAACTTGTGAGGCAAGCGCTGGCGAGAGAGGGAGGTGTTTGCGGAGGAGTTGGTTGAGTGATGAGATGATTGTGACAGTCGAGACAGAGAATGTTTGAGGGGGATCTTGAGAATCCTCAGAATCCTTCGCAGGGTCAGTTTGAGGGATGAAAAGGTTGGTGCTGACAGGATTGGGAGGTTGCGGGAGATGTGGGCCGACTTGGGCGAACCTTAGTCGCATTTGGATGGGATCGAAGGCGTCAGAGTTGGGATGATTGGGAGGGATGAGACGAGAAATACTGGTTTGGGGCTGAACGGAAATAGGGGAGGACAATTTGAAGAAGATGGAGCGAATGGGTTGTATGAGTCGGGAGTCAACAGGCGACGAAAGAGCCAATCGTGTCAGGAGGTGAGAACAAGCAAAATGAACGTCAAAGTATGAATCATCCAGACACTGCTCGATTACTTCAAAATGTTGGTGTTGTGACAAGATTGTGTTAAAATAGGGTTGGAGAGACGACAACAGAAAAAGCTTGACAGAATGATAGTTTTGCTTCTTGAGAGTGGACAGAAGAACGGAAACGTGATCAGAGAGGAGAGTTTGAGCGAGTGGGGTGGTTGTGGGTGTGTGTTGGTTCAGCTGTGATTTTTCGGTTTGGGCGACGGATTGAGTCGACACATTCTGGAGAACGACCAACAGTGCGAGACATGCTGCAAGCCGATCAACTTCTGAGCCGCTCGAAATGTTGCTCTGGAGGAAGGGAATGGTGAATGTCAGGTCTTGATCTTTGAATGAGAATCGAGCGAGGAAGATGAAGATGAGAAAGAGCGGTGTGGCGTCAACGAAAGGTGTGAGGGCTTGTTCAGAATGGTATGAGCTGTTCATTTGGTCAAGTGTCATGAGAGAGGTTGATGAATGTGTTTGAATGAAAAGCTTGAGGGAATGAATGAGTGTGGATTGGATTCGATCGACGTGCTGAGGTTGAGTGGAGGAGATGGACGAAAGGACAAACTCTAAAGGAGCAGAAAATGGAAGTGCGAGCAATTGGTCAACAATTGCAGTTGGAACCTCTGCATGGATTTGGAATATCATCACATACACCGAGAGGAACATGAATTGTGCAGTCAGAAGAGGAGGCGAAGGTGTTGTTGTGAGAGCATCACGCTGCGATAAAATTTGTGTAGAAAAGGCAGATGTACGAGATTTTTGCAGAGACACATCTTCAGAATCAGAACGCGACGACAGAAGAGTCGATTGGATCAGAGTCAAGATATCCGAGGCAACTTGATTGTGATCGACGAAATTTCCGCGAGAATAGCACAAAAGGATGGCTGTGAGCATTTCATAGCCAAAAATCTTTTTGGTGTCGTTGGTATGAATGCAAAACTGAAGGAGAAATGATACTACTCGCTTATAGAGAGGAAAAAAGTGAACTGGGTCGAAAGAAGCTGCAGAAATGATAAGATATGTTGCAGCATGTGTGACTCTGTCAGATTTGAGATCATTTGCGGCACAAAAAGCGATCTGAACGATTTTGTCAAAGACAATCAAATCGGTCAAAACAGTGGAAGACATTGTTGTCGTTGTGCGAAAATGGTTCTGGTTTGGTGCTATTCCTTCCACATATTGGTGCTGTGTTATGGATGTTGTGAACTGATCTCCTTGCGTCGTTCTTGGAACGAAAGTCGTTCGAGGTGAACCTTGGGCAAGCTGTTGGCTTCCACCATAATGTTCGCCTTCAAATTTCGTTGATTTATCAGGAACAAGCGAAAGAGGGGCTTCATATTTGCAGAGAGACAAAAACGAGAAGAGAGTATTCAGTTCAAGTTCAGAGTAGAAGAAAGCGAGGATGGTCAATGCGTCAACTGTTTCGTCCACCGACTTAAAGGCGACTGAATCAAAGTCAATCGGTTTTCCAGGTGCAAGAGTTGAGATGTAACTCCCCTGGAATCTGGCAGTCCGTGATGGAAAAAGAGCCTGCTTCTCGAGTGGATCGAATGATTTGGACTGGCGAGGGAAATGATCTGCTGCATCAATGTCATCGATGATAGAACGCGAATAGAATATATCACGAAGAGAATTGTCTTTTGGAAGGAGATGAGTCAGACAATGATGGAACAGCCTCGCCAACGCCTGAAGAACACTTTGAGGAGAAAATGGTGGAGTTTTTGAGACAAAAGCATTTCGGAGATTTCGAAGAGATAGTTTAATTAACTGAATTGCATCGTCATGAAGAGTTTTATTGGATTTTACGAGATGGTGACAGTCCAATCCCACAACGAGATTCACAATCTGAACAGCATATGGAGTCATTGATTGTGGTGACTGTATGAGGAGAATGAGGAGGCTGCTTAACTTTCTGGGGAGAGTGAGTGGCGTTAAGGACGTGACTAGAAAAACGATGATAGATTGAGAGTACAGGGCAAAGAACAAACTTGTATTTGCTAGAAAAGCAGAGTTTTGCACAGTTTCTTCGATATCATTCACTGGTGATGACCGTTGTGACTCATCTGGCGACAATTCCGAAAATGAATCCTAAAGAAGTGGAATATCAGGTGAGAAAGAAACAAAAGCGAATACATCTTCGAGATGGGAAATGTTCCCTTGGAGTCGGGAAGTGGGGTCATTCCCCATGATACTGTGGAGAAAGAATGCGGATCTGTGATTTTGAGAATATAATGGCCATTTCTTCACACTCTTCGATTAGTGGATGACTAGTGCTGATATTGTGGATTTAAATCTTATCAAGGAGCAGAATTCTCGAAAAGCAGCGGATTGGACCATCACAAATCAATACATCCAGAAATCACAGAAAACTGTCACTCAGCAGCGATCAATAATAGCTTCACTCAATCTGTGATTTCTTTCAAGCATAACTCTCTTCATTACGTATGATTTGTCTTTTTTCGCATTGAAATCTAGTACTTGTCTATTTTTGACGACATCCTTTGAAAGCATCTTCTCTGACGCTCTAGATAAACAAACCTGCGTTTTAAATTTCTGATACCCTTTAAGACACAATATGTCGAAATTTTGCGTCCTTCTACCACAGATGACATCGTTCTACACTCATATTGGTGAGCCAAATTCGATTGCTGCTGCCCACTCCACCACTCAACCTCTTTCTGCAATTGTCACGTCTTTTCTCCACAGTGGAATCATCTATTACACTTCCGTCTCAACCTGATTCAATTCTTGAACAATTGAGAGAGTTTAAAACGTCGCATTGAAACGCCCTCACAGCAATCTACAATCGATTTCTCATCACAGCGCGGGGAGAAGATGATGAAAACGGATGAGACAATGATCCATCCCTCACACCTATACTTCATTTGTATTATTCTGAGATTTCGATGGAGAAGAGGCGAAGTTTTTAAGAGCATCGTGTGCAACACACTGAGTTAGGGGAGGAGAGGAAGAAGGAAGGACGTGTGAAAAACCTCACTTCGGAACCGATTAAGATGCGCGAGCAGGCTCAAAAATCACAAGTGTGCATGAATGACAAAACACAGAAATTGACAATCCCGACAAGCATACCACTGAAAACTGCGCTGATCACGAAAATTTCGTCAAAAGCATTTCTTCTGTTATCTCTTGATTGAAACAATCCCTGGATGATGATCATCCATAGTACTCTGATTTACCTTATGGCTCATTGATCTTTCGATGGAAGACGATTCAGCTATCTCCACAAAATGTGAAGCGAACAAACTCACATCTGTGCCTTTTTCCCAATCTGCCATGCAACTCATGACCATGGCCCCAGAGTACACACCAATCATCAAGACTCCTCAAGATCTTCCTTCGAAGCAATCATCCCTACCACTATCCATTTCATCAATTCGTTCACGTGCACCTTTACCAAACACTTGCATTAATTTACTTCCCGAACAGAATACTGATCGAGATCAATCTCCTTCAGTTCCCAGAAATATCTCTCCGCCATTACTCAGACACGCCTCTCCGCTCTTGAAATCTCGCTCCACACAATTCAAGCTCTCTGCGTTTGACTCGCGTCAACGCAGACTGAACTTCAATAACCTCTAACTCGACTCAGTCATCAATAAGGAGAAACAAACTTGCTAAAGTCCCCAAAAGGACAAATAACTCACCACATTTTCCAGCATCTTACACCTTTTCGTTTTCAAAATGAAAAAAGAGGGTGAAATGAAAACTAAAAACATTTGCGATGAATGATGCTTGATCCATTCTCTTCGTATTCCTCCTTTGTAATCCACACATTTGTGAATGGGAGAGCTGCAAAGATCGATCCTCCAATCCAGACTGCGTTTTTCCTTTCAGGTGGAGAGACAGTCTTGATTTTCATTGCTGTTGGGGCAAGAGCCATCAATTCTTTCCCCATTCGATCATTCATCCCAGCAAACATTGTTGATCCTCCTGCTAAAACAACGTTTCCATAAAGATCTCGTCGGATATCCGTGTCACACCGCATGATCGAATTGTACGTCATTTCGTGAATCCCATTGACCTCAAGTTCTACACAGAAACTTGAAAAAGGAGAAATAACAGACTGAGATGGCTTGGTTGGAAGAGAAGCTCTGGGCATTTGAATCGCTCAACACCCATCTTTAGCATGTGTCCATCTGGGAGAGTAAATGTGTGCTATATCAAATATTTTGATTGATAAGTGAGGGGTCATACCTCTACAGATTTTGCAGATGCGACAGATGTGCATTCTTGTTCATAGTCGAGTGCAACGAAACATGACTTTTCCTTGGCTTCTCTGATGCATTCTCGTTCAGTTAAAGAATTATATGGGAGATCGTCAAGTGCAGATGCATTATTCACTCCTGTATGCCCACTTTCAGCATCAGCTAGAAGTCTCGTCAGATAGTCTTGAAAACCACAATCAAACAATGCAAAAAAGCAGACCTGTGAGCATTTTTCCAGAAATATCAAGTGTAAGGATTGATGACACAATTTTATAACCTTCATAGACGGGGACAGTGCTTGTTGAAGCTTCACCACAATCCACAACAATACCAGTCGTTTTTCCAGTTGAATATAAGGCAAGGACACTTTGAGTTTGAGTATATAGTTCTGGTGTTGAGTTACAACAGAAGTAAGAAGACGAATGACGTGCATACCAGGAACTCGGAATGTTTCGAACATGATTTCGGTCATCATCTCTCGTTCACGCGGAGGATTCCGAGCATTCTCAGAGAGGAGAACTGGATGACTTTCAGGATTGGTGTGTAGTGTTGTCGTAAAAATGTAATGCCAGACACGTACCATATCATCCCAATTGGTGATGATTCCTTTTTGAATTGGATATCTGGACGAAAAAGACAACAGTGATAGAAAAGTGATGACTAAAGATACCCAAGTACTAAGGCACCTCGTTTAAGTTGAGCCTCCTCCCCAATATAGCATTCTTTTTCAGCTTTATCTTGCTTTTTGTGAGTTCGTTCATCATCATCTGTTACAACTCTATTCTTTGGTCTCCCAACCATAGTCGGAATCACTGCCTTCGGTTTATCATCACAAGAATATCCAGCTTTCATCCATCCAGAACCATTGTCAATTACGATAGGAGAGTTCTCCCCGAGATCGATCACAGGAGGGAGAGTCATTTTCTTGTTCTACCGAAAATATGAAAGTAAATACAGGATAGAGATCGGAATGGGAACATTTTGAAAGACATACGAGAACGAAACAAACACCAGAAGTTGAACTGTTTGAGACAACCCAACATTCAACTTCAATTATCAAAAATCATTTATTCCGCGGTAATTCGCCAAAAGGAGATCGTATTCCGAGAGAAATCGGAATATAATGACACAGACTTTCTAAAAACATTTTATTCTGATTGAGCAGTGAATTGTCAACCACTTCATCAAAACATCAAAATAATCCCATCTCCTTACTTAAGAGGAACAAATCTTGATGAGGCTGTAGCGCCAATACCTGGGCGACCTGGCTTTGACACCTTGTAGGATGGGGAGAACTCACCGAGGTAGTGACCGATCATCTCAGACTGTTAGTTCGAGGCGTGATGTTGATAGAATAGAAATACATAAGGGGTAAACGAGATGAGAACAAACCTTAATTTCAATTTGGGCATAGACCTTGCCGTTGTGGATGGCGACAATGCTGCCGACCATTTCTGGGAGGATGACCATGTCACGGTAGTGTGTTTTGATGGTAGCTGGTTTCTCGCCAGATTTGCAAGCGGCTTTCTGTAAACGATGATGATTCGAGAGGAGTAGAGGAGTGATATATGAAGGATGATGAATAAATGTGAAGAGAAATTGAGATCGATGAAAGAGATGATTTCTAGTGGAGTATCGAATCATACAGCCTTGCGAAGCTTGGTGAGGAACTTGGTTTGCTTGGGGGTCAGACCCTTGCGGAACTTCCTGCGGATGCGGGATGGGAAGAGGGAGTACAGGTTTTCATCCTTCAGGTCAAGGAGTTGTTGAAGTTCAACGCCACGGTATGTGAACTTCTTGAGGGTCAGTTTACGAAGCTCGTGCTTGGAGAGACCGGCTGTTTGTTGACTGCTCATGTTTTGGTGATCGGAGAGGAAAAAGGGGATTTTGCCAGAAAATTCAGTTCTGGGTCTCGACACTGAAATGCTTGGAATGGCCCAGAAAAGGACGTACTATCAAATTTTTAGATTCATAGATATCGATTTAGATGATGGTACCGAAGAAATGAAGATAAGAATGAATATCTCAGAAAAAAAAGCCATTGACAGTGGCTACAGAAAAGATAATACAAAATCAGGGGAAACTTACTCATCCCAGCTCATTCTTTTCAACCATCTCGATCAGGCTGTGACGGAGGAACGATCACAGAGATGAATCCATGTGCTGATTGTGTTGCCGAGTGAGATGGTGGAGGTTGTGGAGGAGGGAGAGAGGCTGTTGAAGATTGTGGTGAGATTGAAACTTGATGAGAGTGTAATGAAGAAAAAGGTGGATGTGAATCAGTAGTGAGTGCATTGTCTGGGGCATTGTGGGAGGAGGCTTGGAGAGAGGGGCTTGGTAGAGACGATTTGGGGGAGTGTGGGGTTGGAGGTGAAGAATGAGAGCGAGATCGAGACCGAGGTGATTGGTGCTGAGATGATGATTGTTGTTGATCTTGACTCGAAACAAAAGGCGGAAACATGGAGGAAGAATTAGAGTGGGAGGGGATCTGAGCTGGAGGCGACTGGAGCGATGAGAACGATGGGATTGATAGTATCGACGGAGTGTCCGTCAGGGACGATGGAAAGATGGAAGACGGAGGGATCGGAAGGGTCCCAGTGTGCAAAGAAGCTGACGTTGACTTCCGAATGGCCTGTTTCTCGTTTTCTGCTGTTTCTCTCTCCTTTTGTTCGGCAAGTTTCCGCTCTCGTTGATCGTTTTGGACGATCTTCTGCATTCGTCGTCCGATCCCAGCGAGGTCATACACACTCACTTTTCCATCGGACGATCCCACAAACAAAAGATTGTCCCAAACACCTCGAGTTGTGCTGGCGAGAGGGAAGGAACAAAGTGGGACAAGTGTGATCGCAGGGGCGGGTGGAGATGGGGCGAGGGATGGTGGCGGGAGAGGATGTGAGAGTGATGTGGTGGATGGTTGAGGTGTGATCAATGATGAATCAGTGTTGGATATGTCAGGAATCTTGTCGGAGATTTTGTTTTCGTGATTTGAGGGATTGAGTTCTTCCTCACTCGGGAGTTGGATGTTCGATTCTTGGTTGTCTTCGTTTTTGCTACATTCAGATTGATCGATACACGGCTTGATTTCGCTCTCTTCACACCCAGTTTGAACAACAGACGGCTGAACATCATCAGAGGCCGTGCAAACATCTTCGACTTCAGTGTGTTGTTGTGTAGCGTCCATGTGTGACTTCAGAGATGCATCTGGACTGAACTCCTGGTTACCTTCCTCGGCCTTCACAGTCTCTTCTTTGGACGGCTTCGTGCTCCAAGGAAGATGGAGAGCCCATAAAATCATCTGACCGTCGTGTTCTTCGCATGGTTCTCCAACACTCAGCAAGAAAAGGCTCGATTCTTCATCACTGTCTTCAGAGGTGTCGTTGTGTTGTTGGTTGGGCTTGTCTTTCAGCCAGAATAGATCTGTCACTCGTGTGGTATGCAACTGCTCCCGTTCGATCACTCCAAATTCAGCGTCCAGCAGAAGGATGGTCCCATTGCTTAGTGCAACAGCGACAACGCATCCTTCTTCATTCTGAGCAGCAGTCTCTTTTGGCACAAACGAAATGTCAGACGAAACTCGATCAGAGTTGGCTGGTGGTGGAACAGGAGGATGGATTGAGCTCATTCTCAACTTGGAGACGCCCGAAGGAACACGGAAAGACGGAGACACAGCAATTGCCACAATAGACTGTGCTTCTGTCAGCTCCTTCGAATTGACATCGACAAGGTCGGTTTTCGGAAACGGTTTATCAAATCTCTGCGACGACCGCTTGGCGTCCTTCAGATTGTTGACGACGCTGATGGTTCCATCGCTGTTCCCTGCCAGAAGCGATCCCCATTCTCCAAACACTGGCTCTGTGTTATTCTCTTCTTGTCCGATTTCGTTGGATTGGACGTATGTGTTTGAGAGGACGGTCGGAGCAGGGGTTGTGAATGACGGAATCCATTTCGGAACATTTTCTGGTTTTGCCGAGTTGAGTGAGTCTGTCTCTTTTGATTTGTCTGATCCTGTGCTTTGAGCAGCTTGACTTATGTGTCGGAGCTCTGATCGAGATGACACTCGCTTCAGTTCCCACACGAATAAGGCACGCATTCCGTCTTTCTTCTGTTTTTCTCGTTTCCTTCTGTCCTTCTCAGTTTTGGCTCGTTTCAGTTCGTGCGATGCTTCCTGGAGGTTTCTGACAAGATTGTTGATTTCGTCGGAGTCGCTGGTTTCTTCTTCATCTTCCTCCTCCTCTTCAGACTGGCTCCCCTCTTGACTCTGCTGTGGGGAGCTGTCTTGCGGTGGGACAGGAAGCAAACTTGGATAAAATGGATTTTCATCACTCTTTCCTTCATCCTCAGCAGGTTGAGTCGTGTCATCATCAGAGAACCAGTCATCGGTTGTGCTGCATTCGTCGTCAGAGTCGCTTGATCCTCCTCCCACAACGTCTGTCTCTGTTCTTGTTGATAGATGAATGCTGGGTGGTTGACTTTGCCCTGAGACAGATGGGAGAACATCTTGTGGTTCAACCTCTCCGTTTTCGCTTCGTTTGTCCAATCCTTTTTCCAATCTCCTCGACACACGTCGATTCTCTTTGGTCATTCCATCCAATTCTAAATCTTGTCTCGATTGGGGTGCTTCTGTTCTTCTGTTGTGTGGTTGAACAACCGTGTTAAAGGGATGTTCAACTTCGTGGGCGGCTCTTTTCTCATCAGCCGAAGTTGAGCTGGCATGTAGCGGTGAAGGATAGTCTGTCCCTCTCCACACAACATCGCCAACATTATCGCTCACAGTTTGAACTGTTTCTACTTCCGGCAAGTTCGGGGTGATGGTGTTTGAGAAGACGAAAGGAGGAGTGTCTGGAGATGAGGCTGATGTGAACATGACTCGCGTTCTGCCTCGCGTAGCTCCTCCGTCTGGACTGGCCGGGCTGTTCTGAAAGTCCGAATCGATCGGTGACGCGTGACCACTCGTTCCATTCAAAATCATCTGATTGAGTTGCTCGGGAGACGTGCCTTCAGTGGAGATGGGAGGAGGGATGGGAGCTGTGCGTGGCGTCGTGCTCTGTGTTGGACGACTGATTGTCGAGTCGAAAGAAAGAGCTGAATGGTGTCTGGATGTTGTGGACTCATCACGAGGCTTCCTTTTGACTGATTCGATCGTGGATGTGGAGGAGGTGTGATCCAAGTCCAGCGAATTTCGATTGGAAGAGAGAGATGACTGGGACGGGAGACGATCGTTCTTGGGAAGATGGAATTTGTGTTCGGAGGGAACAAGAACATTTAAGTTCGTGTTCAGTTGCGCGATTGTTTGCATTCTGAATGTTTCAGTGTTGAGTCGAAATAGTGTGCCATTCTCGCTGCCTCCGAGGATCCCGTCGATTCGAGGAGACCACGGGAACAGCGAAATCAGAGAAAGTGAAGGAGAACACACATCGATGGTTCGAAGATGCAGAATGTGAGGGGTGTGGAAAGGAGAGGGAGTGACAAATCTGTCACTGCAGGTCGATGCCGGAGAAGATGTTGGCGAAGAGAGCTGAGAAAATGAGCTTTTCGGGGGACTAGAAACCGGGTAAACCATGAGGAAGATGTCAGCATGCCCCATTTCGGTTCCGACAATGAGGAGTTCTGGAAGTGTGTCGACGGGTGGGAAATGAATCCACTGAAGCGGAGATTGGGATGGAGGGGGACACGGGACGATCCCAAATGATGAGCTCCGAAAGTCATCGGGTGTGTCGGATCTTTGGTGTTCTGAGTCGAGTGACGGTGGGGTGGCGAGTAATGATGACATGTTGGGGGTTGACATCTTTGGCAGTTCAGGAGACGATATGACATGATTATTCCAAGAGGAGGTTGGAGAGGATGACTGAATGTTTTGATAATTTGCACCGCCCTCTGCTGGTTCGAAGCCATCTTCGGGATTTTGAACTGTCTTTGATTTAAAGCATATTGATCGAACTGGTGCTCCGTCTGATGTGAAAAGAGATGCTTGTGCATGAAATAGTCCAAAAGGCGAAGACGATCGATTTTTCTGTCCAGTTGGAGGTGGTGACTGTCTGATTTTGTTCGTTGAAGATTTTCCAGAGTTTTTCAAGGTTTTATCCGCTTGTGTTGGCTTATATAGATCATTGTCAACACATAAGGATTTAAGAGCGCGAGGTTTGCCAATAATTTCATCGTTCTTCTGGTTGAAGATGATGATTGATGAACCTTCACTCCCAGCAGCTACGAAATTTCCTGATCGTGCGAAACAAGAAATACGCGATGGATGTGTGAATGAATACGAAAATGTGGGAATAGAAGAAAAGAGAGTGTCTTGTGATGGAGAGAGGGGAGGATAGAAACTGATCGTGGATTGCGGTTTCAATTGAGGACTTTTTAGTTTTACATGAGGAGAAACAGAAGTGTGTTTGGATTGTTTCTGAATTGTGCGTGCGAGAAGAAAGTGTTGGGGCTTGTGAGTGAGATCATCTGTGGTCGATGGGATCGGAGGTAAAAGACTCTACAAAACAAGGTACATCAAAAAGAGAAGGAAGACATACATCCCATTCAATTCTCTTCCGTGGGAGTATTTCTCTTTCACGGGCTGTAGCTTTTCCTAGTTGGATTCGAAGTGAGAATCTTTCATCACCTCTATTCGGGTTTCTTTTCTTACCACTGCCTTCTTTTTCTGAAAATACGACATGTTTTGGTCCATCAAGTTCTTCGGCACTGTAGTCCAGGCAAGTATTGTCCTGATGCATAGTTGTATTAAAACCAATCCTCCAGAGCTTTATCAGATCTGAATGAGGCGGAACTGGGAGATGAGTGGAATATTGCATTTCATTGAGATATTGCTGAATTTGGTGACGTGATAATCCCGTCATATGAAAGAATGTGATGAGAACATCTCCAGAAACAACACAATTGCATGGAATTCGAGTGGATCGTCTTCCCGAGTGATAAAAAAGAGGAAGTGAGAGTGAATCCGGAGAAAGTAATTCATCTAACTGCTCTGCAGTCAATAATCGGAAAGTTGTTGGTGACGAGAATAGTGAGTGATAGATGAGCTTTCCATTGCATGAAATTGTCAAGACAGGATAAATTCCTCCTTCTCTGTTTGCATTTGGAGTTTCTGAGAATTCGAAGTATCGGATCTTCAGGAGATAAGAAGAAAAATGTTTGAAAGATGACGATGAGTGGAAAAGGTAATGAGGAAGAACAGAGAAATGCAATAGCACTGAATCACACTTTCATAGGGACTTGAATTGGGTATATCCTTCGATAGAGAATTTCATTAAAATAGTGAACGTAACGTCTTTGAGAAGGGACCGCAACACCTCCACGAATATCATGAGCGCGCTGCATGGCAAAGAAGTCCATTGCTTCTATAGCTGTTCGATATTGACCGATGTATTGGAAGTAACAAGAAATAACAACTCCTGTTCTTCCTTTCCCAGCCTTTGGGAAGTGGCAGAGAAAAAACGTATGAGATGGAGAAAATCGAAATAGAAAGAGAAAAAAAGAGGGAATGGAGAAAAGAATGATTAATACCTTGCAATGGACAGCGATGACATTCTTCTGATTCGAGTCGAGGTATTCCTTCATAAATCGACATGCTTCGAACAGTTGATGAAGTTGAGGTGGATGATGATCAGGGAATCCAAATTCTTTAACTTGACCTTGGAATTTCCTATAATCGTACTTTATTTCTGCCAAGTTAAGGATGAGGTAATGGCCTTGATGTTTTGATTCGAAGAACCGTGCAACATCATCAACATTGTTTCGATAGACGCTTGAGAAACCTTCTGAAGGAAGACCCATTGCTGAATTGAGATGGATATGAGATTGTTTGAGGAGAAATGTGAATCAGATGATGAATGTGAAAAAGGTGGGATGTATCGGACTCAAGTCAACAAATATATTCAAATTTCTGAAAGAAAAGTGATGATAAACGTTGATGGAAAGATTTGTATCGTGACGCACCCTCCATCGCATACCGATGAGTTGAGGTGTGATATAGGTCAAATCTAAGTCATATCCATCTTTTTGATATCTAATGCGCTTTCCAGACACTTGTCGTCGGATTGCGTTGAACATGGACATGCTCAGAAGTGAGTTCTACAGCGGGATGAAGGAAATCTGATAAAAAAGTTGAATGATGGGTGATTCTCAAGTTCGAGAAACTGTGACAGACTTTCAGAACTATCCACTTCCTATACGTTTTTGATGGGAGAGCAGGGATCTCGGAAGTCGCCATTTTTTTGAAAAGGTTCTTTCTAGTAAAGAAGACGAGAATTTTCAAATTATTATGTTGGAAACACTCACATTCACAACGAAACTCCAACCAAAACTGTTCGCGTCAAACAGAGTAAGCAAACACAATCAGTATCGTGGTTGGATAGAAAAGGAGTCAGGAGACTGACTATTTTGACAAAGTGACAATCACGATTTGAAGTGAAGGCCATTTCGGAGGGAATTTAGAAGTTGGCGTGTGAGAGTTGGAGGTGGAAGTGATGCAACCAACCAAAGCGAGATTGTTTGTGGACGACTCGATGGAGAGAGAAGAGGAGGATGGAGTGGTGAGGGTGAGAGGAGAAGCTGTTTTTCGCTCTGCTGAAGTGAAAAAAGTTGAGATGGAGAAGAAGCTGAATTGTTCTCTATCCAAAATTGATTTCCTGCTCGTTTCTCCATTCCGCCCACATTAGGGTCACAATCGTTGCGACTCCTCTGGTCCCTGTATTCTTTGATTGTGTTGCTATATTGTCTAACAGTGGGAAGAGTCCTGCTTCAACAAATTGCTTGTAAAGAAGGCCAAGTTCATCACCCTTGGGCGAACTTTCGTCTTCTACGTGTTCTGAAAGATCATATTCCTGCAATTTGTCCATTATCCGTTGGATCATCTGCAATATTTCGAGTTCTTGTTTGTGCCCTCCAAAATGTTCTAACAGCTTGACAATGAGCAAACCAACATTAGCGACCTGAATCATTGCTTCGATAACGTCTGGATAGTTGTTGCTGAACGCTTTGATGAGATTGAACATGCCTTCCTTCTCCTGCGAGGTGGAGAAAGGAAAGAAAGCGAGGAGACTTGCTAAAAGATCAGAATTTATCACATCAAAGGCTGCGTTCTCTGAGATCCAGATAACCTCCGCTAAGAACATGAGGCAAAGCGCAATTTTTTGGTGGTGGATATCTTGAGTGTTTGGGGCTATGTATACCCCACTATCCACAGAACGAAGGAATACGCTTATATGATTCTCGCACATGTGGAAGACTCGTTGAAATACTTGAGATTCCATTAGTGCCTGGATGAGATGGAGATGGTCGGGAAAGAATGAGATACCTTGACATATAGGGTCGGTACAGTTACATCCTCAATATCCAATATGATGGGACGAGGTAAAAACGACAGCAGAACAACAATACTTCCTTGGAACAGTGCGTTGGTCAACACTGATTTGCAGGCGTTCATCACTTCTGGTGTTGTAACCACCAATGTTCGAGAGATTAGCGTCCCCGTCAAATTAGCAATCGCTAAGATGACGTCCTTCAGTACATTTCGCTTTGTGGCGAGGGGATTTGATGCGACTTGGACACATATTTCTGGATCAGTCAGATGGCAAAACACTGAGACGAGCATCGGATAGATAGAATCAAATTTTCGTTCAGATGGCAGGCCAATTGTAAAATTTCGATAAAAGAACAAAGTTATTGGGAGGAGATCACTATCCATTCTGAGGAACTGTTGTGTGATCAGAAGGACATTATCGAATGTGAGGAGGTGACGACGAAGAATGTCACTCTCTGACGCAATGTTGGCTAAACACCAAACAACCTGAAGAGGTGTCTGTAAGGAGAGAAGAACGAAAACATTTGATGATACAACAGCGTCGTCAATTCTGATAAGATCGTCAAGACAGTCTAAAAAGCCACTATATGCAACCGAGTGAGATCCAATAGGGTCATCGATAGCTGTGCAATTCAAAAGGATTTCGACGATTTGGGCCTGAAGGGAGAACAAGAGAATATAAGATACAATTGTGATTGAATCTTTCGAGGTTTTCATCAGTGCAACAAGAATATCAACACCATTATTAATAATCACTGAATGACGGAGAGATTCATTCTCTTTCTCAGGTGAGGAGATTAACAAAGGATACTTGTCTGTTTTGAGAGTAATCTGAGTTGTTCAATCGCAGAATTGACCTCGTCTTGATTGGAGCTGTGGAGTTGTTGGATTAAACGAGCAATATCTTCATGATGGTCACTCTGAAAGATCGATGAGATGACGAGCAAACACTGAGTGGTTGTGTCGATTCTGTTGTTGGCTGAATGTCACTTCTCTTACTTGATCTCAACGAGATCTTAGATGATCTTGGAACGGATGGAAGATTCTGTTCTGGAGCATCTGCGTCATTTCCAAATAAGTGGAGACGAGATTCTGCTCTTTCGTTTCCTGCTGATGAAATTCATATGAAAAGGCTTACAGTCAGGTAATGACATTCCACGATGATTGAATGTTTGTGATAAGTCTGGTTGAATAGATCAAATCCACAACAAACAGATTAGACATCACAACTTCTCACTTACCTCAAAATTTCTCTTGATAAAAGTCGCAAAGCGAAGTTTTATGTGAATGGAAAGTATGTCGCACAAAGACGCGAGGCTCTGTTGGACACCGTTGGACACGAATGATGTGGAAGTGTCAAAGCGATGTCCCTCAGTCGGCATTCCTCCACTTTCGGTTCAATCCACTTGTCCAACACTCTCGTTGTGTCCAGCACGAAAACTAGCCCGTCCTCTTTCTGCTCGCCTTCGCTAGCGCCTTTTGAGAACGTGCTCAGAATGATCTCAACAGCCATCAGCGCACTCATCGAGACGCTTTCTTCGCTCTTCTTGTTTTCTTTGTTTCCGAACAATTTGGTCTTCAGTGCCACTGCAAACGATGATGTCGACTCCTTTTCCTGCGAAGCGAGAAGAGGTCTTGTTTCCAACTTGCCTCCGTCTTCGTCTTCCTTCGTCTTCATGAAGGCCGTTGCTGCAAGTGCCGCAGACGCAGACAGGATCGCGCAGAGTGGGCGGAGGACATTCCATTCCACCATCTGCTTAATCTGACGCTTGTTGCCTTGGAGCAGCAGACAGACAGTGTGTAAACAACCCATTCGAATGCTGAGAGGATCGTTGAACAGGCCCTCAACTGGACAAAGAAAAAGGATGGATGAAGAAATGAACAGTAAGGGAATCACACTTCCTGAGAAATTCATATCAATGCCGCTTCCAGAAGCGAATGCCTTCTCCCCAACAATGAAGCGAATGATCTTCTGCACCATTCCTGAGTCGAGGATGGGCTGGATGCTGTCTGGATTGTCTCGCACCAGATTCTTTACAACCAGAATCGAATACAATCCACATCCAATCTGCGTTGTTGTTGACGCTGGCTTCTGTCCTTTGGTCAGCGGAGTCTGCTGGACGACCTTGGGGAAGACAGGCGGGCAGGCGTAGAGATGCTGCAGAGGAGGCAGTGCTGTCACTATCTGCCGAAGAGGAGGGATGCAGTTTCCACTCACAAGAAGTCGTGTTTGAGATGCTGGGCCGTTTGAGAGATGCCACAAGACATAAACTGCAGCGAGTGCTAATTCCTTGTCGGGAGATCTGGAAAATGAAACGAAAAAGGGCAGACGAGGCGATTGAAATGACCTGAGGGATGACCCCGTCTTTCCAAAGTTGGTCAAAGTTGAGTTTGTTTTCGGCGATGCAGGCGATCGACCAGAGTGCCCTCGTTTTGGTTTCTGTGTCGTTCGACTTCGTCATCTCCTTCAGAACGATGATGATCCCGTTCCCATCGTTCCCAATCACTTCACCCTTCATCAAGCACGCTGTCGCAATCGCCAAACTCCTCACAGCAATTGGGAATGATCCCATCTTGCCCCGCTTTCGTTCCAAGTTCTTCATGCTCCCCTTCGGCATGAGAGAGTAGAACGTCTCGACAAGCAGGCCGATGACGTCGTTGTTGGTTGACATGAACTTTGTGAGGTAGATATTCGGTCCCATAACGTTTGCTTCACGAGCACCCGCGTAGAGGATGTTCTCAAAGGCTTCGCAGATCGAGTTGAGAACCACTTCCGGAAGGGAGATGGAGAGTGTGCTCACAACTTCGAACTCCCGCTCTTTCTTCTCCTCGTTGGTCAGTTCTCTGTCCTCCATCTCTCGCATCTTTTGCTCGCTTTCACGACGAAGCTGTTGGATGGGGAGTTCGCCCACGAGGAGAGGGAGGATGTCTCGTTCGACGAGCATCTTGATCGCTTCCTTCGGGCCTCTCGAAATCGTCGCCAGATTATTGAGTGCCTTGTGGCGAAGATCTGGATCGTTTGTGGAGTTCAGCTCTGCACACGCTGAGATGATATAGTTGTCCAAGAATTGATGATAGTGACTGGTGTTGACGGCATACGGCTGTGAGACAAAGGGAGGGTTGTGGTGGAGGGGATGGGGAGCGTAGACATGGTGTGGCCACACACCCAACTGCGACTCCTGTCCCCCAAGATTCCGGTTAACTGTTTGAACATGCGACGACGAGAAGAAGTTCTTCCCTCCGACGAAGCGAGAGAGGACGCGGGTGTTGTAGTGCTGCAAGCTTCCTGAAAGGGTGCTGAGAAGATGAAGAAGATGGAAAAGATACACTCGGTCCTTTTCGAAGTCAACGTCGGTGAATTGGAATGAGTAGGGAAGAGATGGCAGCTGAATGGGAGCTGGATAGAGCGACATGATAGAAAAGGCGAGAGATTGAAGCTCTTTCTGCGTGAGGGCAGGACGAGACGGTCCTTGGTGGAGCGGCGATGGTGATGGAAACGATGGTGTGGCTTGTTGTGTGGAAATTGTCATCAGATGAGTCTCAGTTGTGGAGAAGTAGTCGACTCGTTGTTCTGTCTCTCCTCCACAAATTGCTATTCGTTCGACAAAAGGAAGGACACTCATTAGAAAATCGAAGAGTGGATTATCGGTCAGGGAGAGTGCATAAATCGCTAGAAGGCAGGAATCTCGGAGCTGGCAACTCAGAAGATAAGATGATAGTTGTTTGGAGGGATCCTGCTCCTGCGTGATCGAAGAATGTCGTACTCGATGTTTCATGCAGAATCGGATCTCTGGTTGAAGGACATCCAAAAGAAGGCTTGGAAATCGGAGGGCATAAACAATTTCTTGAGCTGTATGTGTTGACAATAGATATGTTGACATGGCATGGATGGCGTATGAACAAAGTAGTTCGTCCTGTCGCTGATTGGTGAGGATGTCGAGCAAGGCATTTAGAATTGCTGGAGACAGGGATTTTTCTTCGGGATGTGGAGTCCGAGTCGATGAGTTGCGCAGGATTTTGCTTGCAGCGACCTACAGGTGTGATGGTTTTTGAAGAGATTGAAAAACCTTTGGCCCAATCGAACTGACTGATCGAGTATAATAAACCAATCCTCGGATGATGTCTTTGTCGATGAGTTGGCGTCGAACACTGTCAGGTGCTGAGAATCAGGAATGGTTGATTGATGAGTGATGAACTTCTTTAAGGGAAACAAAAAACATGCCATCTCGAGAAATAACGTTGAGGCATTCGAGCATTTGATATTGGATCTTGAGTTGATCTGAGAGGAGCCCTGAAAACAATGTATTTGGGCGAGAATCCTTGGGATGGATGAGATGGAGATTAATGTGGATTAGAATGACAAAGACATACAGATGGCTTGAAACGATCTCTGCTGAGCTTCACAGATCCTGATAGGTCTTGATTCGTGGTCATGATTCACTGAATAACCCACTTCTTTTTCTGGTCCAGGCAACCATGCTTCTAGCATCGTTGTTGGTTCTTACATGTTCACATTTATTTGCATATGACCAGAAATTTGATAATCATGAAAATAATTGGGCTATCGTCTGCTCAACCTCAAGCTTCTTCTTTAACTATCGGTATCGCCTCAATATTCAAGTAATATCTCTTCATTCAATGAATCTGATCATTTGTTTAGTCATACCTCCAATCCACTGGCTGTCTACCGAAGATTGAAAGAGAGTGGCTTCCCTGATGATCACATCCTTCTCATGATTTCAGATGATGCGACAGGAAATCTCAGAACTCCATTCTCTCCGAACATCTATTTTTCTAAATCTACTCTTGGAAATTTCTATCCAACCGATATTCAAGTGGACTACAAAGGATATGAAGTCAATGAAAACAATTTCATGAGGCTCTTGATCGGCAGTCATCCAAAAGGAACTCCTCTCAATAAACAACTCCTCTCGGATGACAAGAGCAACATCTTCATCTATTTGACGGGACATGGCGGTGAGAATTTCATAAAGTTCAGAGACAAGTCTTCACTTAGCGGGAGTGACCTCGCAACGGCAATCGATTTCATGCACCAAAAAAGACGATTTCATCGAATTCTTTTCATTGTGGATACTTGTCAAGGTGAATCACTCATTCAATCGGTCAAAACACCTGGTTTTATTGGTGTCGCGTCCTCTCGCACTAATGAATCGGCATGGTCAACAGAACACGATCCGATGGTTTATCAATCTCTTGCAGATCGATTTACTCGAGATTTCTATCACTTTTTAAAGGACAATGATGTTGGAACAGACTTGTTCCAATATCCTCCACCATCACAGACATTGGCTCCTCGACGAACATCCTCGAGAAATAATCATCATTATGCAACATTGCATGAATTTATGGAAACGCTTGATCCGGCAGTTCATGAAGCTCAGCCAGTTCTTCGTGATGACCTCCTCCCTCCTGGAGAATCTGCTAAATCTGTTCTTCTTGATGATTTCCTTGGATATCGTGAGCGGGTAACTCTTCTTTGAATAATTCACTTCACAAATCATCTTTTTGGAGATCTAATTGACGAAATATGGACGGACGACATCTTGTCTCAATATCACGTGATTTCACCCTGAACAACACTATCTTAGTTGAAAAATGAATCCTAAGGCGGAATTCTGTCTGATCTTTACAAAGCAAGGTTACATTTTGGTCAATACCGCCTCACGAAAGAAACACTCACAACTTCATATCCAACACCTTATCGACATGATTCTCTCACTCCAACTTGCATTTTCGCAGTCCTCTCCTATTTCATCAGTTTTATTCTACGACTATTGCATTATCACATCAGAATCGGACCAGTTCTTGGTCACCATCGTGACAAAGAAAACGTCCAAACCTGATTCTTATCAACTTCTTTGTCTTCAAATACGATACATGTTCGATCTTATATACTCCACAATGCTTGCAGACTTTATTTTATCCCTAGATTCTCAATTTAATGCTCTTGAATATGATGCGCATACTTCAGCTGCGGTAGATGAGACAAATTATGAATGGTCACCCCTTATCTGCACAAAAGCTCCCTTTGTTGTGTTTGCCAATCGCTATATTCGGCCTAATCTTGTTGTACCAACAAACTTCGAACAAAAATTGTACACACCATTCCTGAATCAAGTTCGAGTGAATTCGTTTGAATTATCCAGCAGCATATGCTTTTTTACTCTTCTTCTTCCGGATGGGTCCGATATATTGTTCAAACCTGCCCATTTTCACTCTCAGCATCCACCTGATTCTCTCAAACGATTTTTAGCTCCTCAACAACGTCAACTCGTATCCTCTCTTTGCTCGTCGTTACTCTGGAACACTTCTTTTCGCCATCAGAACGATGCTCGGCAGAACATTCTCGAAACTTCCTCATTCTTCCTTTTCCACAAAAGTCCACAGACGCCGATGTTCATTCTGTCACCAGTTCCCACAATCGGAATCACGTATGTCTGTGGCATCCGTAACGAACAAATTTTTGATGCGATCGTATCCCATCTCCGCACACAATCGCAACCTTCACTCGCGTCGTCTCCAGCTGTCGTCATTTCTTTTCGTTCTGTCCTTCAGTTGTTCCTCGAGGACCCTCTCAAGACCTTCTTTTCCACGATCAGTCGTCAGCTCGCAATCTCCCTCAACCATCTCAACTTTATGTTTCCCCCCTCGTCGGAAGCCCACACTCTCTCCCAATCCTTCGCTTCTCCCGCACCCTCCCACCGGCCATTCCGAACGGCGTCTTCTCTCGGACAGAACCAACCCAGCACTGTGAATGCGTTTCCTCCAGCCCTTTCTACTTCACACTCACTCGTGAGCAGCCAACTGTCTGTCTCAAATGTTCGTCCTCGTCCGTCTATCTCTTCCATTGCTACGGACACGTCTGTACTTCCACCTGATGAATAACATTAGCTCTTGCTTCTCTTTACTTAACATTTCTCTATTGTTTAACGTCACTATACTGCTGCTGCCAGATTAGCCGACGTTCGTAGAATTAACGTGCCACTTCTGTCGGAGGCAACTGAAACAAGGTGAGAGATATGATATCGGTCATCAACACCTAATCAAGATGACGAGATCCACGATCTTTCACCTAATTGAATGTATCATAAGGGACTATTTCATTTTCTCTGATTCTCATCTCGATCAATGCATCATTTTATCTTCAATTCATGTGGATTAAAATCCGGCTTGTCCAAGCGGGGAAGAAACCAAAGATCCCCGTCAAAGTTACAGTCGCGAACCCGAACCAATCATTTTTAACGGATAGTTTCATACAAGTTGTATCAACGAAGCTTGGGATTCTGCCATCCGATTTGAAATCCAAGTACACATTTGTCTATCAAGCAAATGGAATGAATGATACAGAAGGACATACTATTCAGCCAAAAGATACCTTCTTCTCATTGAAGCTTTTGGACGGGGCATCCTTTCTTTGCCAAGAAAAAGCACTCTCCAGTTTTCACTTCGTTCTTTCTCTCAATAACACTATCTTTCTACATCCATTGATTTCTTTTCTATCTAGCATCTCAATCCAACCAGAAACCCGACAATCCCGTCCCAAAAAAGCAGTCTATAGCTCCTGTCGTGGCTGAACCTCAAACAGTTCAAAACACGGTACAAGAAACTCGAACACCTGTTTTTGCACGTCCAAAACGTTCTCAAGATGGACAGGATCCAAGCAGTTTCAATGATATTCCTCCCATCCGTGACAGTGAACAAAGCTCCCAGCATTATCCAAACACTGGAACTCAACCATATTCTAATGATCCTGCGAATGAGAGTTTTTCACAGTTCAGTTTATCATCTGGAGAAGATACTGATGATATTGATGAAGACATCTGGAAAAATGGGAATCCACTTGGCGGAGAACACGATATCAATGCACTCGCGACACTTCTTCAGGAAGATGATGCAGAGAGTGATGAAAGTGAAGACTTGGAAGATACAGTCCCACAACCGCAGACTTTTCCACAGAAAATGTCATCGACAGTTACATCGTTTTACCCTGGATATGTTCAACCAAATACCGATGAAACAACTGGAACGACCAAGCTTCGACTCATCGAGAGTGATTTTGGTGGAAAAGCTGTCCTGGAAGAAGGAATTGAAGCCAAACTTGCTTGTGAGTTTATCGTCCATATGATTGTCGAAAAGGTATATCTGAAGATAACAGAGGATGAAGAACACGTTGAGGAAGAATATGAAGAGGAAGAAAGCGAATCAGATAGTAGCGTCGACATAAAAGTCAAACCGACATCACTTGCACAACTCCACAAAGCAACTCCAAAGAAGAAACGCCGAAAGCTGCTCAATGTTGAATCATTGAATATTCTTGGCCACACTCAGCCAACCTTATTCTCTCCATCTGGCGCAGGGATCGAGATGAGAGATGGAGCAGAAGGAGGTGGGTATAACGCCGAATATGGATTTAATTCAAATGCTGATGCCTTTGGAGATTCGGAATGGAGAGAAGGAGGCCGTACTGCACAAGATGACCTTGAGGAAATCCCTACAGATTGGTTTAATAACGATGGAGCCCCACCACCAACAGCGCTACCACTTACCCCACAAATCGATAACTTTCTCAATTTAACGACACCTCGTTCACATGGTCATAATTCTTTTAGAGCATTGGTCCAACCAGAAGAGTCCAATACTTTCATTCCCATCGCCAAGACATTTCTTCCTCCTCCTCCCATTGCTCGTGATACTGACTTCCTCGCCTTCTTTTTGAGCAATTCATCTCATTGCCCTCCTTATTATTCCAAAAGCAAATCTGCCGAGACGATTGCTCATGATTTAGCAGTTGAACGAGTCGCACCAGAATTTCCCACTCCCGAAGACGAAATGACACCTGAAATGAAAAAAGCAAAGGACAAACGCATTCTGAATGTTTCCAAAATGATTCTTGCAAACGAGCATCCAACTGCCATCCCGGCCAAAGTCTCAAACAGAAATCCAAATGCTATTGTCAACGGAGAAGAGGAACAACCGTCAAAATGGATTTCACCCTTCACAAATCCAATTCGATCACTCCTCGGCGAGTGGAGCATTCTTACCCAAGCGGTCTCCGAGATTTTTGATGCAGTGTCGTTCTGTTGTGATGCTGAAAAGGTCCACAAAGAAATGAAGGATGAACTTGCTATTGTTGAGAAAGCACATGCAGAGAGCATCCGCCTGGCCACTAAGATGTTCAGCGAGAAGAAGCAGAAGGATGGAGACCATTCACCATCCAACTCACCAGTGAGGGACAAGACGAAGAGAAGGGTTACATGGAGAGAAGGAGAACCAGACGCCGAGGAGACAGAACGACCACAAGGTTCGCCACTCAAGACACTCAAAATCCGAGCACAATCGCCATTCAATTCAAAGTTCTCTCCAACAAAGACGGACCAATTTCAGCTGACGCTCGCGACCAACGAAGACTTTGAACAACACGACGAACCAGCCAAAACAATGACGAAAACAAGAAATGCGAAAGGATCATATTCCGCTCCGTATTCCACTCACAAACCACAAACGCCGCAAATCGTTGAGATCGCGCTCAAGAAAATGGTTGAAGTCAACGTCCCAACAATGGAAGTGACAAAGCGGATTGTTGTGAAAGAACCAAAACATGTCGGGACGATGCAACCAGCACATCAGGCCCTCACAAAGAAGAAATCAACCACTCCAGGCCAACTCATCCGAACTGAGCACAACGCAACACCGTGGCTGACGAGAGAGGAACGGGCACTGAAAGCCGCAGAAGAAGAGGCGGAGGATCGGGAAGAGGACGAGAATGCTGATGTCGAGGTGACAATGCAGCCAGTCATGACGGAACAGGATTTTGACGATCAAACAAATTCTGGAGCCATGACGCCAATCCGACCAGCAGGCCAGACAACACAGCCGACTGAATTTGATGATGTTCCGTTCGATAAGGATGCCAGTGAGATCCTGGCAACTCCCGTCAGAACACCCAAAGTTGATTCGCTTGCCGAAAAGGAAAAAGCTTTCTCCATGGCACTTCTGGGGGGAACACTTCCATTTCCGTCTCCCGCACGTATCTCCACCCTCACATCGCCTCATCGCCTCTCTCAACCGTTCCCCGTGCCTGCACAGTGTGCTGTTCCACCTCCCAACCACATCATCGTCATCACCTCAGATAAGAAGCAGTGTGTAGTCTTCAAGGAGCTTCCTGAAATGTGTTCGGGATTGATCCCAATTGACATTTCGACAGGAGAGGAGCTGATTGGCGCGCCGATGGAACATACGCGATACTTTGGATGTGAGGTGGATGAGCAGACTTTGTTGGTTGTTTCAGAGTTCTGCGAAGTGTACAATGCCAGAAGGAGTGAAGAAGAGAAGAAACACAAATCGATTGAACAAGCCATTCGGATGAACGAAGCAGACATGAACACTCTTATCGCATCCGACGGCCAACCAACCCAAACAACTGCCCTTCCCTTCACTCTCGACACATACTTCAGTCTCCACCTGACGCAACAGGAGGTGAAACTAATCGTCGATCGGGTCAAAGAAACAGGACAAAAATATGCCCCAAAACGGCAAACACCCAAACCAGCAGACGACGAGAACGATGACGAAGAACCTGAAGTCGAACTCACCAAACTCAACGAAACCATCGACACGGTTCTCGCAACTCCGAAAGGAACAGGGAAGACAATGTCACTGGCCAGTCTTCTGGACGCTGCAGAGGAACTGCAGTGCACCGTTCTTCTTTTCTATCTTGTTTCGCATGCTCTGAACATGGACCCCGCACCAGTCTCGATGCTCCTCAGTCGCCTCCAGAATTCTGTCTGGTTGGAGTCATTCTCGCATTCCGAACTGCTCCTCAGCATCAGACAATACAGTCCTCACCACTTCCTCTCCCTCCTCTCTCAGCCCAATCTCAATCGGTCTTTGTTGCTGGATGATCCGTACTTGATCAACCAAGCTGGATCGGATCTCCACCTTGATCAACCGCTCTGTGTTGTGACACCAGAGTGTGAAGATCTGCTGTGGTTTGTCCGCTATGCTCAAGCAGCTCAAGTAACCAACGCAAAATACAAAACAAACGCAACACATTGGCTCTCCTTCGCGAGTGGAGCTGTGTTTGAACGAATTTTGACATCTCTCACAGCAGAATCCCTCAAACCTCCAACAACCACATCCAAACGCGCTGTCGCTCCTCCCCTCATCGTGGACTTCTCTCAGCCAGGCGGAGCAGCAGATATGCTCCAGCCGTGGCTGGCTCCGTCGAAGACGGAGAGGAAGAGTCGTGGTTGGGGTTGTGGGCTGAGTATCGAACAGCTGGACCTCTCCTCCTTTGGAAATAGCATCTCATCTGTTGTTGACGTCACACTACTCTGCTGTCCCATCCTCCGCACTCTCAAGGTTCCTGAAGAAACACAGCAGTACTCTCTGAACAGGATTCATCGATTAGCGCCGTTCTTAACCACACTCGAGAAACTTTAACACACTTCAACTTCTTTCATTGTCCTAATTTGCATTTCAATGCCTTTTTCATCATTTTTATTGGGATGCTGCACCTCAATTTTCTTCGCATTGTCCAATCTCGTTGACAGAAACACTCTCATTCAATCACGGTATGGTTGAGGAAAAAACTGCAAAAAAGAGCAACCGATCAGATGAATGAATCTTGGAGTAAGAATGACTCTCCAAATCAAGACAAAAATGAGATAAAACATGAAATTAAGAGAATGGTCAGCAGAAGTCAAAAGATGTCTCCAAATCGAAGTGAACTGGAGTCTTCTTCTTTTTCTTTGGCTTTAAGGAAGTGCAACAAGGGGATTCATTTTGAGTGGGTGGGTCCTGTGACACTTCTTTGATTTCGGTCAACTGAGTCTGGATTTCTTCGACACTTGGCACAACCTTGAACTGTGTGAGTTCAATTCGTTCATCAACGTCATCGATGCAATCACTTATCACTCGCCGAACAATATTTTGGAAGGCAGGAGAATCATAAACAAAATGACCAATGCCAGGGAGACGGTTTGTATGGAGAGACGAAGATGTGTGGATATTCCAGTCGACTTGTGTATCTAGCGAGACCATCTTGTCCTTTGCGCCTACAATAGCATGAATTGGGCACTTTAGAGAGGGATCATGTGTCTGGAGAAAGAGTGAGAAATGGTTGATGAATAGTGAGGACAAACGGAGTATGGTGTGGATGAATAATGATCGATAGCGGCGAGATCAGCTCTATGGACGATGTGGAAGAAAATATGATTCAAACCGAAGCGATGGGAAGGTAATTTTGATAATTTCTGGGTCCGAGATGATTGGATAGCCAAATCGGAATTCCAGAACTTTTTGGAGCTCATCATCGGGAAGATCACAAACTGGATCATCTGCACCACAAATTTGAGGTGGTAGACAACTCGACACGATCAGTGCAAGAGCTTCATTAAACCCGGCATTTCTTACTCGTCTGGTGAACTCGTAAGCACATATTGCTCCCATACTGATTCACAAATGAAGAATAGGAATGGTTTGATACCTATTTCCATATACAACATAAGGTAGGTAGTCCTCAGTTGTGAAGATGGGAGTGATGTCCTTGATCAATTGAGTGATGAGCGATGGAATGCTTTTGAATGGTGTCTCATGCAATCTAGATGTGCGCCCTGATAACCATATGAGAAGAAAATCACATTTATGAGTCATCGGAGTTGATACATACCTGGTGAATGGATGCCGACAACTTCTACCTGAGGAGGCAAGAATTTGGCCCACCGAGTGTTAAACTAGATGAAAATCGGAAATAGGTATAATGGTAATGTACCATTGAAGAGTCAAACAAGTGAGGGTGTCGCACCAGCATGTGCAAAACAAAACAATCGCAGCTTGATCTGATGCCCCCGGGACTCTGGACGATTGAGGACAGAAAGCCAGGGCGAGGAAAACTTCATCAGGTGTTTCTAAGGCGAGACGGAGAGGGCCAGAAAAGCTGAGATACGATCTGACCCACCGTTCTATATGAAGTCTATTTTCAAGATTCGTTCCATGACAATGGGAACTGAAATCTGGTTATCATGAAAAAAATACTAAATGAAGTGGAATGAATTGGAAAGCAAAAACAAGAAGGCTGTCAATGAAGAAAGAAGGCCTTCGCCTGTGACATGAACAATAAAGAGAAAGAAGAGAGAACTCAAGAATTCATTTTGTTGTACCCTTTGACTCGTGTCAAACTGGGTGTTTGAGGAGGTTTCGAACCCTGGCGAGGAAAGTTGGGAAACTATTTGTTTTGTTTAATTCATCCACAGCAATTTGAACCTGTCTCCTCATTTCGGGGCAACTTGTAACTGAAGAAGAGAAAGAGAAAAATGGATCAAACGTTCATAGGGTTTGCCTGTTTTAATGGTCATTTCAAAAGAAGCGTCAGGTTTTGCAGGGTTGAATTTTGTGAAGGTTATTCCCAACACCTGTTTTCCCTGTTGGGTCACATTCGAAAATTTGAGACCAAGAATCTCAATATAATCATTAATCTGGAGTTGGAAGTCATTTTCTTCCTGTTGTTCGGAAGGATCTTCATTGAAAAGATATCAAGTAATTTTAAACAAATGAATGAAAGATTGAACAATATATACGTTGAAGCTTTTTTTGATGCTCATCTCTGAGAGTCTGAAGTTTTGAACGAATGGTTCTTGATTCTTCTCGGAGGGCATTCAATTTCTCTTGTTCGGTTTGAATTTCGATCTGAATAGCATTCTCTGTGACATTCCACGCCATTTGTTCTAAACAGTTGAAAGAAGACATCTGAATCACGCAAAAAAGGAAATGCTTACGATCGGCATTTCTGTCGAGGATATGCTGAGATTCTCTGATTTCGGCTTGAAACTCATCGATACTTTCTAGCATAAACAAATGAATTATTGGTCAGAAGGCACAAACTTTTCGCATGTGAAATAGAAACAGTCAGCTGATCGACTGTTTCTGTAATGGTCCTTTCTTGTTGGTTACACCATTCTTCATGGTCCCTAACAAGCTAAAATTCAAAATAGGAATCAAATATGCAAGTTACAGAACCTGTTCGAACTCCCTTTCAATTTTGTCGAGTGGATCCATTTCCCCACTATTTTCTATTGTTTCGCTAAAATATCAAAAAATGAAATGTTTCATTCAGAATAAGAAGAAGATGATGACACTGAAACACTCTGACTTGTAGTGTCTTCGCTTATATCTTCACTGACTTGAGCCTCAGATTCGTTCTCACTTTGATGTTGCTTCGTTTTGAACTTGATTTTCCGTACTGTCGGTTCTGATCTCTTTCTCTTTCGAATTTGTTTCTTTGGTCGTGGGTCAGGATACAACTCTTCCATTTCAGCGAGTGTAAAATTGTCATGGTAAGAGATTTGGGACCTCTGCCGGAGTCGACGACCAAACTTGACGTAATCCTCCCCCGACCCAATGTCAGGCTGTGAGTCATAGTCCTCGATACGCTCTGGTTCTATTTTGGCTTTAGGGTTCTTTCGGATCTTCTCCTTGTATGCCGCCACGCGTCGGAGGCCGAGATCATAGCTTCCTTTCTTGAGGAGCGGTGAAAGCCATTTTGGCACTTCTTCAACCGTGTGGTACAAGCGAGGAGCTTCCATTGGACGAGTGGAGGGAGTTGGAGAAGCGAATGGTGTCTGGTCAGGGGAGACGAGAGTGAAGGGAGTAGGAGTGGGGGAGGAAGAGGTGGGTGTTGGGGGTGTGTCTCGGCTGTCGAGTAGCATTTCTGGTGATGATGAGATTGGGGGTGATCGGAACCCAGTGAGAGCAGTGGAAGGAGTAGTGGGATGAGGGGAAGGATCCTGCTCTTGGTCGGCTGGGCTGTCAACCCTGTCTGGCGAGGCTCCTTGTGTTTCGTTTCTGATGGACGAGAAAATGATTTTGACTTTTCGTTGCTGATTGGTGGGTGATGACTGGATAGAAGGGCCAAGTGACGGCGCTGGGACAGACTGGGAATTCTGAGCGGCCCAATAGGCAGCATATCGTTCCTCATCCATCTTCTCAAACAGCTCAAACTCTTCGTCTGATCGTGCAATGATGGTGTTGATCTCTTCATCCGAGTGGTATGTCGCTTTTTTCATCTTCCGAGTGTATGTTCGATCTTTGGATTTGACAACTTCCTCGTATTCTTCTTCGTCGATTGGCTTTTGGTTGATCAGGTCAAACAGTGCTCGCGTTCGCTCTTCTTTCGATGCGGTTGTGTTAAACTTCCCGGCTTGGATAACCTGATGATCGACATCCAATTTGACTTGGGCCGTGTCGAGGATGCGCTGCTCGATTGGAGAGATCGTCACAAGACGGATGACACGGACTTCCGTTGTTTGTCCGATGCGGTATGCTCTTGCTTGGGCTTGGAGATCCATAAAAGGATTCCAATCTGAGTCGAAGAGGATGACAGTGTCTGCAACTTGAAGGTTGAGTCCTTGACCACCTGCTCGAGTGGAGAGGAGGAAGATAAATGTCTCTTTTTTGTTGAATTCGTCGATCATCTCTCCTCTGTTCTTCGTTGATCCATCAAGACGGAGATATGAGTAATGTCTGTACTTAAAGAAGGCCTCCATGATACTCATGATGTGTGTGTGCTGACAGAAGATGAGAACGCGGTGCCCTGTTCGTTGGAGCTTGGGGAGAATCCGATCAAGAACATCAAACTTCCCAGAACACTTCCAAATGGAGTCGTCGATAAAGTATTCGCCGAGGAAGAGGAAGGGATGGTTGCAGACTTTCCGGAGCTGCATGGCTGTGTTATTGAGAGGTGTTTGCCTGACAGCATTTGAGCTTTTCTCGAAGATGACTGCTTTCTCCTCCTGTGTTCTTGCGTACAGTCGTCGTTGAACAATCGAGAGATCACATTTGATGAGATGTTCCACTTTCCGAGGGAGTTCTGTTGCGACTTCTGAGACGAGGCGGCGAAGAAGGAAAGGCCGGAGAACTGTGTGGAGTCGGTTGATCACCAGAAGTTTTTCCTCTTCTGTGATGTCCACCTTTTCAACACCGTTTGTTGCAAGAGGAGTGGCAAACCATTTCTCAAAGGTTTCTGAAGAGTTGAAGATGGATGGAAGGAGAAAATTCAGCAGAGACCACAATTCAGTCAGATTATTCTGAAGTGGTGTTCCTGTCATCAGCAATCGATGCTTCGAGCGATACTTCATCAGCACTCCCACAAACTTTCCTTTGCTGTTCTTCAATCGATGACCTTCATCAATGATGATGTACTGCCATTCAGGCCTTCCGAGGATGCTTTTGTCATTCATGGCATATTCGTATGTTGTGATAAGAACAGTGTACTTCTGAGTTCTGATTCTCGTCCGAATGATTTCATTTCGTTCGGGGATTGTGCCGCGATACTCCACAACAGAGATTGAGGGTGCCCAGCGTGCGAATTCAGAGGACCAGTTTGTGATTGTGGTGAGGGGAACAACGATGAGGTATGGTCCATTGTTCTTCTTCTTCTCGATCAGGTAGGAGATGAGAGCTATGCATTGGATGGTGTTGTGGGTGGGGATGAAGGAGTTTGTGAGGTACAGGTGGGATGGATGGTCAATCATGATGCATTGTGCAGGGGCAGGGGAATGGTGTGTGATTGAGGTTATTTGATGGGAAAGAGAGTCTGTGGATGATGTGTTGGATTTAGATGAAGAAATAGAAATAGTTAGGATTGTTCTGACAGAAGTGTGTTGTTGCGACACGATTCCTCCAAGTGAGCGAACTACCCATTCAACGAGAGGAGCAATCGAAGTGTCAAGTTCGATCTGAAAACTTTGTGCCTTGCTGGTTTTGAGTGTTGACTTTTCATCTTCAGAAAGAGATTCAGTGAGTCCTTCAAAGAAAGAGGATCTCACTTCAAGTGACCCGAAGACAAGCCAGTTGTACTCTGCCCAGGATGAGGATCCTTCAGTCCCAATCTCTGTTGAATGATCAACGAGTGATGGAGACGGCTTGAACGTTTGAGTAACAATGCTCGCACCGAGTTGTCTGGCTTGGTTCAAATGATTGTTGTTGTTTTGATTTGAGTTGAAATGAACTGGAGAACACGTACGGACTGTAAATTGTTTTGTGTTGTCTGGTTGGTTCAGTATCTCTGAAATCTGTTTCAATTCCATCACTTTTGTAACTGTTTCAACTCCATGTTGTTTGATCTGGACTTCCCAAAGATGTTCATCAGTGCTTTCCACAATCGACCCGTCTGAGAATCCGACCTGAAAAATCTCTTTTTCACCCTGTGGGAAGACCCCTGTGATTTTGGCTGATTTCCCATCAACTGCGATCACATCATCACCAACCTTCAAAGATCCCATGGTCCTCCATCCATTCGGTGTGAGGACGAGAGACGTCAGTGGCTGTGCTTTCCCTAATCCCATCTCATCCGCGAGTATTCCGTTCAAGTTGTTGTTGTAGAGGGAAACCATCCACTCCAATCCTTTCATTTGGTATCCCTTCAGTTTCCCTCCGACGAGCATCTTTGGCTGTTCAGTAATCGGCTCAGTGATTTTGTGGGCGACTGCATAATACAGATTCTGGTTGGACAGGAGAGAGGCATCCTCACCTTTCTCTCCTTTCTGAGACTCCACCTTTGCCACTTCTTTCTTAATGTCTCCATCTGTGACAGCATCAACACGAACACAGATCTGTTCCAGAAATGACTCCGTTTTGGCAAGGATTTGCTGAAGTCTCTCGTTTTTGGCTTGCTTGACCATGACCATGTATCGCTCCATGTTGTTTTCTTTCAATGCTTTCATTCGAGCTTTTTCTGCTTTCAGTGCTTCCTGTTTCTTTGCATCCTCTTGTCTCTTGAAATAGCGACGGAGAGCAACTAGTAATTTGGAATGTTGTTTGCTCTGCTGGAATCGTTCTGCTCGCTTGGCTCTGATTTCTGGAAAGGCGAGTTGAACAAATGAAGCACATTCAATCTGTTCTTTCGTTCGGATAAGGACATTCTCTTTCTGAGCAACTGATGAACGGATTAACTCCATTTCGTGGTCATCCTGGATGATGCTACGACCTCGAACGTTCGCCCTCGAGAGTGATTGTCTTCGAGGAGGAGTAAAGACTGGACCAAGGGCACGATTGAACGAATTCTGAAGAGACTGTTGGGCAAGAGCCAAATGATAGCGAGAGTTTCTCAAGATCGCAGTTTGGGCCTGATTTGGAGGTGTTGTTTTTGATGATTCAGTTTTGGTATGAAATGGGATGTTCGTGGTACAAAATGGTTTATTTTGAATTAGTTGAAGCGCAGGAACAGATGGACATGGTTTTTTGGTATGAGGAACATTCGATATTGAGGCTGAGAGGAGTGGATGAGATGGTGGAATATGACGTGATGTGAGGCTTGTCAAGGAACTACTCGTGTCTGCAATAGATTGAAGTTGTGATGGAGTGACATGTGTTTGGGATAATTTAGAAAGTTCAGAAATGACAAGTTGAGAGAGGAGTCGTTGATATCCTTCAGATTTTGTCTGGTCTTCTTCCGAGGAATGGAATGCTGGTTGGTAAACCGAGGAGATCACATCACAGACAATCTCGGGGTTTGTCATCCAACCCTGAGGTACAGTCATGAGCGCAATAAAAATACCTCGGTTCGCGCAAAGTATTTGTGTTGGGTCAGGATGATTTTTGCTGGCCGCCCAGAGACTATCAGAATGACTAACCGAAAAATTGATAAAAATGGATTGAATCTAAAATGTTGCTCAAAGACATGAATCACAACAAAAATGTGAATCAGTGCTGAACTGGAGATCTCACTCTGTTGGATGGATATACAACAAAAGAATTGGGTTATCCGCTTTTAATCCTTTTGTAAAGATCTAAAAATTGTTGCACAGCATGCTTAATTTTCTCCTCTGGACGGGTTGAGAGGTTGTCAATCTTTTCAATAATTTGCGCCTCTTCCAATTTTGTACAAATGTCGAATGTCCTATGGAAGCCATTTATCTGATACCATACTGCAGTTTTGAGCATCTCAGTAAATACATCGATCCCCGCTAATCGAATTTTCTCAGACTCAGTTTGAAGGAAAGAATCGAACAATTGGATGACTGGATAATCAAACACGGCCTGGACTTGGTCTGGAGGACGAACAAGAAGGTTTTTGAAGAGGGATGATAGATGGATGGCCGATGATGCTGGGAGTGTTTTGATCACAGTGAAAATCGTGTTGATGATTCCACTGTCCAAGATGAATTGGACATGTGTATGTGAATCACTGGCAAAATTTGACAGAGCATAGAGAATTTCATTCGAAAATTGAGGGACTCTTTGCTCGAGAAGGATGGAATAGTCCTTCAATAATTTTAGATCGAAAATTGTTGATAATTCCGATGCATGTGCCATAGAACAATTTGCTATGAGTCTCAGGGAATGGTAAATTTCAGATTGATTTGGATAACTGGGAGGAGTAGAGAGTAGAATGAGAGAGAAACCTCAAGATATTCCTGATCTTTACGCAGTACGGATGTGATACAATTTTGCTGATAAGCGTGTGTTCGTACTCAGAAACACCCTGTAATGCTATGAGTGAATCTTGGAGCTCATTTGTTCCTGATTTCGCGTGTTCGAGAGATCTGAGCAGATAGGCAACAAGATCGTGAAGAGTCTGTTTTGAAACTTTTGGCACCAGTTTAACGGCGCATAGTTGGCTCAAAAGCCAAACGATTTTCGAATGATGATCAGAAGTCGGTTCTTGTTTGAGGAATGGCTCAAGATAACCAAAAACATCTGCATCGATTGCAAGGTTCGTATATGGTGCTGAATCACCGCAAATATTGGCTAGAGTCCAAGCAGCTTGGCTGACAAGGTTGAGGTCTTTCGATGAGAGGAGAGAAATGAGATTAGGGATTGCATTTTTCTCGACAGCTCTTGCTGTGACGTCAATGAATTGTGGGTTCCTCGCTGACAAGGCGTCGGGTTTGGATGAACATGCATTGCAAAGAATGAGCGCGGAACAGAATTGGATGTCTGGGTAGTGAGTGTATTGCAGAAATGTGACTGTGATGTCAATAACGCCAGCCATCACCAGTGTCTGGACAAATGCATCCGAATAATCTACTCAGTTGTAAGAAGAAGAACAATATGGAAAAACTTTTCGTTATTTGTGCTCGAATATTCTGTAATGAATTGAGAACGATTTGAGGATCGCTTGACTGCAAATTCTGAAAGTCTTGTTCAAAGTTGGAGTTCTGAAGTTTGAAATCCATGAATGATGATGAATGAAGGAGATTACCGTTGGAATTGTGCTTCCATCAGAAATGGCGCTCTCCTGGACAAGTCGGGCTCTAGCATGGCCAAGGAGGGAGGTCCTGTTGTGTAATCTGAGAGATACAACTCCAGATTCGCCGTGGTTGGGTCCTTCTGATGAATCTTTTGAGTCGCCTATCAAATTGATGTGGAGAGATTCATGACGTCTTTGTATGATGAGATTGAGGGAAAACCTCTTAAGAAATCTTCTTCACGCAGCACAGCGCGTTGCTGTGCTAGATTTTGATCACTCATAGTGATTCTTTGGTGGAAGAGTGGAGAGTTGAAGATCAACCCTGAACGAAATATTTAGTCAAATCAAGAGTGAATTGAATTAAATGATCGAAATCAAAAGGAAGAAGAATGAAAGTCGAAAATGAAAATCAGTCTTATGTGACAAATGGCGATAGAAGAAAGCCTTCACGAATCGGTTTGTGAACCTTCGTTCCTGGTGAACAATCCATCTCCAAATTGTTGGAGAACGACGAAAAAGCATGTTGAAAAACATCCAACTCAAACGAAGGAGGTCAAGGGATGAATTTTGGTTTTTCAGAGATGAAATTTCGAATCAAGATGACGATTTGAATGATTTCTCATTCACTTCTTTGTGAGAAGTCGTCGCTTCGGAAGCGGTTTTCGGACTTCTGCCGGAGTGGTGGATGGAATTGACGCTTTTAGTTTGTCGTAGTCTTCCTGAAGAATCTTCAGTGAGTTTTTGAGATCTTGGTTTTCTTTCTCAAGTTCTTTGACATATTTCTCCAAATCTCTACAAAATCGATGAAAAGATAAGAAATCATACGCTGTCTCTTTTTTGTTGCTGGGTTTGCTTGTTGGATTCTTGTCAATTGATTTTCGAGTCTGTGGAGGTGAGAGTTGCTTTTGAATTGGATGCTGAGTTGGACCTGTTGATTTAGATTTCGATTTTGGTTGAGGGATTGATTCTTCTTTCACAGGTTCTTCCTCAACGCTGTCGTCCACGTCTGGGAGTGTAAGTGTCTGAATCGGTGGTTGTTCTGAATATAATTGACGAAAATCATAGCAAACGATGCTTTGAAGAATAAAACATATCCATCTGATTGAAAATGAACATGAGGAAAGAGAAAACCTGGACATTGAATGCGAGAATGATCTCCTCAATAACACCTGGTTTTGAACTTGCAACGTTTGTAATTTGATCATTCTCGAGTGAAAATCCGATTTTCGAAAAAACTTTTGCTGTGAAAAAAATTGAAGTCAACACGATTTGAAATCAGACTGTTGAGGGTTTGCCAGTTGTAAATTTTCTTTTCACGAGCTGTAACGGCTGGATAATTATGCAGATCGACCATGTGTGGGAGGCAAGCACGACAAATTTCTGCCATCATCACTTGGGAGAAGAATCACATTTCAAAACATGACGAACCTCCATCTGAAAAATCACGAGCTATATTCTTCTTCGGTCGAGATAATTCAATTTTATCGATCCAATCATAAATTGCATCGAGTTCTTCGTCCGAAAGTTGAAAAGATGAAGAAGTGGTCATTGATCAACCCCTAGAATAATAGATGGACGACGAGTACATTCCGAATTGCAAACTACTAATAATTGGAGATGGCATGGTCGGAAAGTCCTCCATTTTAATGCGGTACACGGACGATCTTTTTTCTCAGTCCTATATCATGAGCATTGGCGTTGATTTTGTGTGCTACTCGAAAGAAAAAGAAATCATTCGAGAATAGAACTTCTTTCGTTTCTCCTTCCGGATTTTGTATCTTTTGATTTGTTTTTATGCAATTTTTGTTCTTTCAATCTTCTCTGAATCTCGTCGTTCTATTCTCATCAATTTTAGAAGTATAAGACTGTTGAAGTTCACGGCAAAAAGCTTAAATTGCAAATTTGGGACACAGCTGGTCAGGACCGCTTCAGAACAATTACTGCAGCGTACTACCGAGGTGCTGTATGTCGCACTTCTTCGGCCCTCACTGTTTTCCATCATATCAATGTTTTGTCCTCTTCAGGAAGGGATTATAATTGTCTACTCGGTTAATAGCCGTGAGTCGTTCGAAAACATCCAGCAATGGCTGGTTGACATGAATAAACATGTGAATCGTGCGATTCCCGTAATCCTCGTCGGGAACAAAGCAGATCTCATAGCAGAGAGGGAAGTTCCGACAGAGCTCGGCAAACGGTACGCTCACGAAAATGGGTACTTATTTATCGAAACATCAGCCAAAACAGGGAGCGGCATCACAGAGTTGTTTGATAAGTCTGAAATGTCTTTCGTCTCCATTGATTCTCATTCAGGTTGGCTTTAGAGGTTGTTAATAATCCTCGGACAGATGAACAACGACAGAAACAACCAGCGAACCCGAATCAAACTCGACAAAGTGATACAATCGATCCATCAAAACCCAAGGATGAGAAAGATATGAAATGCTGTGGATAGAACAAATTTTGTCTTTTTTTATTGATACTTTACGTTTTTAAAGTTTTTCATTTCAAAAAGAAGATCTTTTGTTTATCGCAGAACTTTGTAAGCTATATGATCCGATTACAAAATTCACACCGAGATTATAGCTCATCTCTCGATCTTTCGAAGGAATTCTCTCCTGGAGGGCGATCCGTCGCCGATCATCCCATTGAAGCGAAATCAATGGCAGAAACATCTTTTGGATCGGGCGCAGATCGTAGTACCAAGGCGGAAAGTATCCTTGTTAGCAATATGCTTGCTGCAATTAGTCTGCAACTTGATTTTGTTCATCAATTCGTTCTACTCAAACAACTCCTCTTCTCACTCGATGTACCCTTCCATTGGTGAATAAACTTCATTATTAGGTGTATCTGATACAATTAGAACCAGTCTTGGACCACGAGGAATGGATAAGATGGTGCGTCTCCTCAATTTGTGAATCAACTTTTTGTTCTTTCCTTCCTTTTTCCTGTCTCAGATCACCGGAACCAGTAGGGAAACAACTATCACAAATGATGGTGCAACTATCCTTTCTGAGCTCACTGTTATGCATCCCTGCGCTAAGATGGTCCGACTCAATCCATCAATTTGTTCATAACTCCTTCAACGTTCTCCTTCAAATTTCTTCTTTTATAGCTTGTTGAAATGTCTCATGCCCAAGATGTTGAGGCTGGTGATGGTACAACATCTGTTGTTGTTATTGCTGGTGCTCTCCTCAGCGCTGCTCATCGTCTCGTCCAAAAAGGTCTCCATCCGAACGTTGTTTCTCGCTCGTTCGGTGTCGCAATCTCAAAAGCTGAAGATGTTTGTCTCTTTTCTTAGCATCTTTTGGGTTCATAGATTCTTAAGAACATGTCTTTGCCTGTTGACCTCTCAAGTCGGGACATGCTCGTTCAAAGTTGTGTCACGTCTCTTAGCTCCAAAATGGTGAGTGCAAATGCTAAGCATTTGGCTGAACTGTCAGTTGATGCTGTTTTGGCTATAAAGGAGGACTCACCCCTTCCAAACGCTGACCTGAAACGAATCAAGGTCATCAAACAACTTGGTGCCCCAGTCGACTCGTGTGAATTGATTCAAGGCCTCGCTCTCTCTCGTCGTGTTTCTACAGTTAACAAGGGACCGACTCACATGGACAACGCCAAGGTTGCCCTCATCCAATTCTGCATTTCGCCGCCAAAAACTGACATGGATGTGACTGTTGTGGTCGGTGATGCAGAAGAAATGAGACGTACAATTGAACAGGAACGACGTTATATCATTGATATCTGCAAGAAAGTGAAGGAATCCGGTGCAAACGTTCTCCTTGTTCAGAAGAGCATTCTCCGCGATGCAATCGACCAAATGGGCCGTTTCTACCTTGCCAAGCTCGGTGTGATGGTTGTGGAAGATATTGAGAGAGATGAAGTCGATTTTATCTGCAGAGCTCTCCACTGCCTGCCATTCGCATCGGTCGACCACCTTGTCCAAGCAAAAGTGTCTGAACCACACAGATTCGGCTATTGTGAGCGTGTTGAACAGGTTCAGTCATCCAGCTCCTCTTCCTACGTGAAGTTCACCGGTGTTAAGAACGCTGATCAAACTGATGGAAAAGTAGTTTCACTCCTCTGCTGTGGCCCGAACAGTCTGATGCTTGAAGAAACAGATAGATCCATTCACGACTCTCTCTGTGTTGCTCGAGCATTGGTTAAGAAGCGTGCTCTCCTCCCTGGTGGTGGAGCAGCTGAAACAGAACTCTCTGTCCAACTCAACGCTCTTGCTCGCTCCCTCTCTGCCGAAAACTCCAAAGATGCTCACCCCGACGGTCTTGATCCAATTGGTGTCCGCGCATTTGCTGAAGCTCTCGAGCAGGTTCCACTCACCCTCGCTGAGAACGCTGGTCTGAACCCCATCCAAATGATGACTCAACTCCGCGCAAAGCATGCTCAGACAAAGTCGGAGGATGGAAAGGACCTCACTCCAGAAGAGTTATTTGCCAACAAACACTATGGCGTGAATATCCGTACCAACTCGATCGGGAACATGGTGGAGTCGAAGGTGGTGCAGCCCCTTCTTGTAACATTAAGCGCAGTCACACTTGCCACAGAGACAGTCCGACAGATCCTTCGAATCGACGATATTGTTGCGGCTAAGTGAGTCTTCTTTTCTGAATAACAAACTACTTTTTTTGCCTGATTCACTCATTTCATGGTGAAGGAATCATTTCTAAATCATTCGCGGATGGATTTTGAAGATGTGTTTCTTTTTTCATAAGACTCTTTTGCTGTTCATCACTGTCAATTTTTATTCGGCATGACTTCCTGGGTCGATCGAAGATGAAGTCACTTCTGGACCTCCCAGATCCCATCTTGCTACATGTTGCATCATATCTCCCTGATCAAGGGCTATTTTCGCTCGCAATTTTAAACAAAAAGATGCGAGAACTCATCCGAGCCAATGCGGTCACCACACCACCAATCTGTGTCACATCACCTGAAGAAAAGGACAATTTCCGAACATTAGTCAGCAGTGTGACTATTTACCATGGTCCATCATTTTGATGATGATTTTTGTCCTTATCTTTTTCCCCTCCACTCACAGCGTATCCCAACCTTTCTGATGTCAATATATCACACTCGAGATATCTAACTGATGATCTTATCGAGTTTCTAGTTGAGAAATGCCCTCATATCACAAAACTCAAACTGTGGAATTGCTTAACACTAACTGATACTGGTCTCAAATCTCTTCTCATTCATCTCCAAATTCCCTTTTCCCTTGCCTGTTGTCTCCTTGACCACGAACTCTCTTCATTCTTTCGCTCATAGCTCTTTTTTCCATCTCGAAACTGCAAAATTTGAAATGGATTTGTCTCGGAGACAACCTGAACTTCTCAAACGAGGGAGTCGCTGAAATCTTGAAAAAATGTGAGCATCTTGAAACATTGGACATCACCCTCTGCCCAAGAGTGACCTCAGAGCTTGCTGCATCAATCACTGAACATGGAAAGCAATTGAAGGAACTGATTGCTGAATTTTGCCCAGAATTTGCGACAAACGAAACACTAACGACTCTAGCAAACGGACAATGCAGACAACTGGAGAAGATTGTGTTGGGAAACGGACGGGTGAGTGACGAAGGAATTGAAGCCTTGTTCATCTCGCCTCTTCGAAACACTATCAAAATTCTGGATCTTCGAAGGAACGGTGATATTCAGCACGCTGGATATGACAAAATTCGCTTGTTCGCTAATATAGAAGAGATTGATGGTGTGTCGATCAACTCTCTCCCCGAACAGGACACAGGCGCGTACTTCATTAATAAACGAGCGATGTATGGTGATGGATAGTCTTCATTTCGTCTTTCTTTTCATAAAATGTTGCGGCAAGGGTGGACTTTCTGGGCCAAAAAACTCTAAGTAGTGGCAAAAAAGTTGTGCTCGGCGGGAGTCGAACCCCGAGCACAACAGTCGACAGAGGGGTTGGCTACCGCTAGGCCAAACGCGCCGCACTAGTCTGTCAAAAAGGCGGGACGTGTCAAAAAGCCGGGACGGGGCAAAATGGTATTTTTTGTGACGGCCTTTTTTTCAATATCTCCGTAAATACGCATTAATACACTATATAATTCATGCCTCACACTAATTAGTTTGTTTCTGATTGGATATAAGTCAAAATCGTTGAAATGCCAAAAATTCGTAGAGAAACGAACGTCCAAAATTTAACGTGCACGATCTTGACAGAGAAGTCGTCAATAACTGAATCATCGCACGGTATTCCATTTTCAATTCATTAAAACCCGACGAGCCCTGATGTCCCGGTTTTATCTCCTAAAGATAAGTCGCAAATCATGAATAAAATGAAGAACACACAATTAGTGAGATTCAATGCGAGTCGATAGTGTCCATTGGAAGAAAGACTAAGAATAATGAGGAGAAGAGGAGGTGTACCTTTTTAAAGCGAGAGAACATGCTTATTCTTAAAAAATTGTTGAGGTTGTGTGATGAAACTTTAATTGGACGGAAGTCAAAAATGAAGAGAGGAGATGAAGAGACAATGAGAGAGACATACGGCGAATGATTTGCGTTGATCAGATGGTCATCATCGAAAATCGTGCGGATGGAAAATTTAAAAAATCAAACAATGTTTTGATCAACATTCTATTCCGTCAATTCAACATCCCAGGACCATATCCAACGCCAAGACTCACCAATTGTCTGCACTTCTCTTTCTCACGATTTCGTCAGCAACCATGCACTTGAACATGACTAATCTTTTTACCGACATTCTTGCCAGAGATTCAACAGCTAACAGGCTCTCGCTGTCGCTGTGCAATCACCTCAGAAAGCATAATAACAGGACTTCACATCAACACAAAAATCAGTCGGATATTCGGATGGATCGGTCTGTTCAGATGGATCGTTCCTGAGGAATGGTCACAGAAACAACACTCTCTCTCCTGAAGAAGACATTTGAAAAACAATCACTGCATCATTCCGTTAACTGCTTCCTCAACAGCAACCAATCGAGTTAGAAGTATCACTCCGCGAATGTATTGGCCGCGTGATCCCATCCAGGTCGACAAACCGAAAACAGCTGACGTGCCGTTCGTTCTTTCTGATCCGAACGTCACGTATGAGCTGTATAGAACTGCCAGCGAGGTTTTGGAGGAACAGCGGACAGGAAATATACCGAACCCACTGTTGATCACAACATTGGCGTTTCCTCATAAACTGCCGGATGTGCCGAGTTGCATGATTGTTAACCCAGACAATTCTGTGAATGAGCCTGAAGTGGTTGCTTTGATTGTCAGACACACACCAGAAGAACCTTGTGTATGCCACTCTGCTTCTTGACCAATCTGACTTCATAACTATTCCTTTTCTCTCGTTTCTCAGTCTGATCTCAGCCTCCTCCCGTACAGTGTTGGCAAAGAACCTGACCCACACTTCATAGTTCCCCCATCCACCCATACCAAGATATTTCGCGATCTTCATTTCGACTCCATCGTAGAGAGTACGGTTATCCAAAATGACGAACTTGAACCGGATGGACTTCATTCCGCACAGATGATTGCCAAAATGGAAAAAGAATTGCAAGGGCTCATGTCACGACGTGCTGAGAAGGCGAAAGAAAGACAGGCGTATTGGGAGCGAATGTCGAAGAAGGATTCGTTCAAGCGCAGTTTTCGGATATAGGAAATGAATAGAAAAGCAGTGTAGATCGAATTGGAGATGGAAAAGCCCTGGCTTGTGATTGACGACGATAAGGTGGAACCTGCCACCGCCACACCAATCCGACCTCTTTCATGGCCAGTCAAAGATGGGTCATAGCAGAGCTCGTCGATAAGTTTCCCGCATATGGCGCAATCATTCAGCGCGAGCTACGACATGGCGATTGGCGCTGACGAAGTGGATGAGACAAACAGCACATGCTCGCGTTGGGGAAGCTGGTCCACACCAGATTCATTTTTCTCCTCACACTACAGCAATAAAGAATGAAACCGCCCTTTCACCTCAGCAATACAAAATGAAATGTAATTTACAGGAACAAATCTGACAAATCATCCGACGACACCTCAATGCGGCCAGAGAAGGATGGCGATGCTGGATCAAGGAGAGCTGCCGATGGTTGGATATTTTCTAGGTACGTTTCTGGAAGTTTTTTTAATACAATTTCAGGATTCACCGGAAACATTCCGGTATCACGGAAGCTCGCTCTAATGGTGGCGGGCTTCAATGCCTCGTGGAGACCGTCGAGTAGGTTTTGACAAAAAATTTTGCGATGACTTTCGACCGAGTTGTCGATTGTCATTTCTGCTGGTATGAATTTCAATTTTTGTTTCAAGTTTGCGTTCACATAGGCATCGAGAGGTTGGAGAACAGAGGTGGTGTGGGAGGGAGGGAACATCAAATCAATAAGGTTGTCCTTTGCGTTTTTCAAAACTTTTTCAGAAACGTGGGCGGCGAGCATATCCATCTGGAGGAGGCAGTGGGCGAGTGGAAGGCCAATCTGTTGTCTTCTGCGAAGGATCGAAGGTATGATTTGTTGTTCAAATACAGTCTCAAAATTAACTTTTACAGAAAAATTGCAATCTGGATACACAATAATGGAGTCGCATTGGAGGAGGGCGTATTCGTCGGGTATCTTTTTGCTAGGAATGGAGAGTAGAGTGGGGTACGAAACGCCATCCGCAGAGACAAGGAGGAGCGCAGAAGTTCGAGGAGGGAGGACAGGCTCGAGGGCAACAGGCTTGGGGGCATCCTTCACTGTGACCCGACCCTCCTGCTGTGGATGGTCAATCGTCATGTACATCTCGTCTAAATTAAAGATTAGTTGCGGCGGATACTTGAACTGTTCGTGTTGTTTGATTACTTTTTCAAAAAATGGTTGGATGCAGCGCTTTGTGCAATGAATGATTCTTCCGAGTGGGTACGAATAAGGAGTTAACATTGAAAGTTCTGGGTCCTGTTTAATAAAATTGTAGGGCCAAGTTCTTGAGACGGAATTGATCATTTGGTCGATAGGAACTCCTGGATTTATTAGAGTTATCGCCTGCGGGAATTGAACCGGGGCAAAAAATACCTTGCAACGGATATCAGCGGCCTTCAAATGCTGCCCATTCATTGCTCTTTCAGCAGAAAATTCGCGGAGTTCCAGTCGCAAAGTTGCATTTAATTTGGGTGGTCTTCCTGTTTGACCAATGGATCTGTTTTTTCTTTGCGTCGGCAGCGCGATAATAAGAAGAATGTGTAATGATGTTGGATTTGAACAGACTCGATGGCATGATGTTCTCTCGTGTCGCCACTGAATAGATCCGTTCCTGAGGAGAACCATACGACGTTGTGTCGTCGTCCAGAAGCTTCTGGAACTCCTCCGTCGACACTTCGCGCTTCTGTTTGGTAATTGGTAATTCCATAAAAAAAAGATGGTTCGATCCAATATGAAAAATGAAAGTGATGGGATTTTGTGTTTAAATGGTGATATTTCGTCCAAAAGTTCTCTTAAATATGGTGTTAAGTGTCATACTATCCTCTTTTTTTCCAAAGAAATTGAGCAACCCATTTTTAGGACAAGTGTCCCGGGTTTTTGACAGACTAACGTTCACTTCCAAAAAATTGGTGTCTTGAAGGGAGAACTGCAGTAGATTGTCACTTCACGATACATCATGATCAATCGCTATGTTTTGAAAAATTGTAAGAAAATACGAGACATAAAGTTGAAATGAATCAAGAAAGCGTAAAGATGAAGTGATATAGTTCGCCGATCGACCTCATCAAACACGATCGAATGATCGTGACATTCTCTGAGACGATCTCGACAGTATTCTCAACATTTTGAAAAGAAAACGTGTTCACATCCATATTGGACAATTTATTATGAGAGAATAGCCTCGATGAACTACAATGTCACAACACACCTCGATCACCTTTGGCCCAGAAAGTCCACTCGTGCCAAATGTTGCATTAATTTGATGCTAATATCCAGAAACGGATGCAAACCATCTCTTTAATGTGAAAGATCGATCGTCCTGCAATCAATTTTTCTCGATCAGCACAACATGAGAACGGGGCATAGATCCGATGGTTCACGTTCAAATGGATTTCTTGCAGCTCCCTCGCCTGTCATTCATTTCCGAAACATCACAGAAGAGATTCAAGAGGTGTGAAATTGCCAATTTCAATTTTCTCTATATAAAGACTGATTTAGTTCGTCTAATGGAGAATTTTGGAACTATTGTACATATAAAGATGCTTAGAGAGAAAGATCAGGCCCTCGTTGAATTTTCACATACGAGCAATGCCGTCAACTTCTTGAACTCATACAAGGCCTATCCTCCACATATCGGGTCGGACGCTTTTCTTCCTGACTATGTTTTCTGTATTATTCCAATATCTTCAACAATAGGCGCACGACTGTTTATCCTGAGTTCTCCAATCATCGAACTATTCTTGACCCAACTTACCAGTTGTCAACAGCCCAACCACCAAACAGAATTCTGAAAGCATCAATCACAAATGTTCGATATCCCGTGACCGTCGATACACTGTCAAAGCTCTGTTCACCATTTGATACCTCTCCGATTGGAACAGTCGAAAAGATCATTATTTTTGAGAATAAAAATGGACTCAATGCACTCATTCAATTCAGTTCGATAGAATGTGCAACTAATGCGATGAGACAGTTGAATGGGCAGAATATATTTGATAACGCATGCACAATCATCTTCGAATACAGCAGTCAAGACAATATCACAGTTCCCAACCCATCTGACAAGCAATGGGATTTCACAGCAGTTCAACAATCTTACTCTCAACCACGTGCCCAGAAGTCGACTTTTGGTGCCTTCCCAAGCTTCCCTACTCAAATCTCAAATCGACAATCATCAATTGGGTCACGAAGTCGAACTGGATACGGGACTCAAACCAACACACCTGTTGTTATTCTTAAGAATTATCCTTCTGATTCTCTCACTCTCGATCATCTCTTTAATATCTTTTCCAACTACGGTTACATCAACTGCATCAAGGCCTTGACCAGGCAGAACGATACTGCCTTCATTGAATTTTCCAGTCCAACTAGTGCTCAAGAAGCTGCACGGAATATCGACGGTTTGCACATCTTTGGGCGAACGTGGACTTGCGAGATGGCACGTATCTCCAGAATAAATCGAACCGATGATCCTCTCGATTCAAATATAGCAATTTATGAATCTTCTTCAAGTAACCGCTTCTCCGCTCAGTCATCTCTCTTCACCAAATCCCACTACCCTCCAAACGACACCGTCTTCATCAGTCGTCTTTCTGATTCAACAACAACTGTGTCGCTCATAAATCATCTCAGCACCACTGGTACTGTTGTCGGCGCACGTGTCTATCTCCAAAACGGCAAACTCAGTGGTCTGGCTCAGATGAAAACTGTGGATGATGCTATCATGGTCGTTGCTCTGCTTCATAACTCAGAACTGGACGGAAGCACGATCCGTGTGGCGTTTACAACAAATACTCTTTAGTCATTTCATCTTTTGTTGCAAATATACGTTTGTCAAATCTTCTTGAATTCACCGCCTTATTGATGGGCCAGATCGATGATACACTACTTCTATCTCATCAACAAACAACAAAAGATTCGCTTCCGCAAATACTATACGCCCTATGATGATGAAGAAAAGCGTGTCCTTGAAACACAAACACTTAAGACAATTGTGAACCGGAATCGTGACCACACGCATTTTATCGAAGTTTGCTACCTCCATAAATGTTCATTGAACTTTTACTCAACATGTTCTGTTTTGTGCAACTCCATCTTTTTTTCTCCGGATTATCAACTTCAGGACAAAAATAACAAACTGATCGTCCGTCGATACGCTGGTCTCTATTTTATCATTGCAATTGATGGAAATGACAATGAAATGGCCTATAATGAAATTATCCATCTCTTCGTGGAATGCCTTGATGATTATTTTGGCACTGTCTGCGAGCTGGACCTTGTTTACTGTTTCTACAAGGTTTCCTCCTGATTTATGTGTCATCTCTCCTCAGCTTTATATTATCATCGATGAATTGTTTCTGGCAGGTGAAATTCAGGAGACTAGCAGAAGTGTCATCATGAATCGAGTCAGACAACTCGACGAACTTTCCGAGCAATAGATCTCAGCAAATATCATTTGATCTACCTCTTCTGTTTCTTCATTTGCTCACTTCACACCTGTAATTCTTTTTTCTTGGACATGATAAGAGAAAAGATCTTCATTGGTTTGAAAGTGAATGAAATGAATTTTTAGCGCCGGACGGCCACAGACCTCCAACTTCACAATCAAGACTGGTGAGTGAAAAAATAGATTTCAGCTTACTCTGTTGTCGCTTCACTTGTTTCTGTCTTCACTTCCTCCCCTTTCTCTTCGGTTTTCTCATCCTCTTTCTTTTCATCCTCAGCAGACACTGGCGCTTCAGGTGTCTCCTTAACTTCATCAGGCTGCGATGGTGGTGGAGGGGGAGGGGCCTTCTTTTCACTGACGGTATCACCAGCTTCAGGCACATCATCATCATCATCGTCCGTAACTTCTTTCTTTTCTTCTTTCAGTCGCTGAGGAAGTCGATTAAAGAAAAATGAAGGAAACTTCTTGTTGAATTCTGAGTTGTTCTGCTTCAAATGCACGCAATTCTTCCTCAGTCCATCCGTACCACTCATCCATCCAGCAAAACTGTTGACGAAGAGCACCCGTAAAAATGTTCCTGCAAAGATTGAAGACGTAGTTCTCGACGAGAGTTTGAAAGCCGAAAACTTTAAAAATGATTTTGACCACTTTATGGGCAGTTGTGACAGGGAGAATGGTGTCATCTTCGACAGGTGCAGGTTTCGGTTCTTCATCGGCGCCCTCTTGCTCTTTCTTCTCTTCCGATGCAGGTGCCTCTTCAGCTGGCGCTGGGGCCGGTGTTTCTTCCTTCTTTTTTGTGTTGTTTTCGGGCTTCCACCAGCCTACAGTCAGAGGACCGCGTCCAGATTTTTCGGAGTGGAAGACTGTCGCATCTTCTGATGATGTGTATTCTTTGGTCTTTTTCTGGAAAATCATGATGAGAAGGTGAAGAGGGAAAGATACGATAGGCTCGGCGATATCGGCGACTTCAATTCTGCGGATTTTGAGTTCCTGTGGTGGAAGGTCGACTGCCTGAATAAAACAAGAGAATTGTGGACGGGTAAGGAAAGGATAACTAGGATACATTCTCCAATGTGCTTACTCCGCGGACATGACGAGTAGTGGTTGTCATTTCGAAGCGATCCTTCAACCACACGTTTTTATACGTTGTTTTAGTAAATGGAAAGGCGTTCCAACACTCTTCTTCAAGGATCATGGCATCTTTCGGGAGGAAGGCACGGATGAACTTCGGGACTTTTGACGCGATGTGGAGACGCTTGATGAAGATGGAGGTGAAGAAGGAGAATAAAGATAGACACTTTAAAGGTATAGACACCAGTCACACCATCTTTGGTGTATGGTTCGTTTTTGAGAGTTTCAACACCTTCACCTGCACCACTGTTCTGTGTAGAAGCCTTCGCAGTCATGTAACTATTGATGAAGAAATAGACAAAATAAAGGCAAATGAATCTAAATATACCGTTGAGAGAACGGAAACTCTTCAAAAGAGAGAGGTACATGAATTTGATATTCGTAGATCTTCATCTAAATGGCAGAACTTGATCTGCCCACATGTTTTATCTCAATGAAGAGAGGGAGCCGAATCGACACTCAAGCCGTTGATACATCTTCGAAAGGATCGTAAAAATGCCATCTTTGAGTGCAGAAAAAAGATGGACAACCTAATATTCACAAAGTGAGATTCTCCGAATCCATCTTCAAGAAAAGAGTTGTCACAACTTTATAACAAATTTGGAGTTTTCATCATCAAAGACACCCAGATGACACTTGATAGTTCAACCATCTCTCATTGTTCGAGTTTAATTTCAACAGACAAAATGATTTTTACAGCAATCCGAAGATTGCATCCAAAAATAGGTGTATATTGCACAAACGTGCGCGTCAATCTGCACGGTTATCTTTAGTAAAAGGCGAAGGATAAGTTCGTTATACAGATTGACATGTCTTTCACTACAGCTCTGTCACCTTTATACCCTGGAATGACAAATAAAAAAGAGGGACTGATCTAACTCCTTGAGTTTCATTTGAACAAATGTTGTCTGATAAAGCTCTAAAAGATAATATTGAAACACAGCTTACTCGATTGACCAACCAACTGGCCGATTTGGAAGAAATGAAAGATGATCTCTCTCCTGAAGAATATACGGAAACAAAACAGGAAACACTTCAACAACTTCAAGAATTCAATGAATCACTTGTCAAAATGTCAAAGGGTAATATGACTGTTGCAGATGAACTCACACACACTCGTCTGGCACTTCAAGCGGCAATTTCACAAGCTTTCCAAACTCCTGAAGGTTTTTTCGTAGATATTTGTCATCATCATCTTTATTTCTTGGTGGTATTCTCAATTGCTCGTGCTATAGTCATTCAATTATTCGCCAAGCGGAATGGCGGCCAACTTCGACTAACTCTGGAAAAACACAAGGTCTTCACCTCATTTCTCTTGATTCATAACTTTTCCACAGAGAGATCATCAACTTCAAAAGATCACCGATTCAGTGTATTACTCTCGCGCTGTTGAAATCCTCGTTGCTCTCAAAGCTCTGGGAGATCAGCTCTCTCCCCAAGAGGAAGATATCCTTGCACGATACGGACAAGATTCGATGTCTCAATTCAGTGCAGCGTCTAATTCTGTGGGTATGGTCGTATTCGTTCTCATTCTGTTCACATTATAAAGGTGCTGACAATGTCTTGGCTACAGCAGGTAAACAGATCAGCGAAGCCCAAAAACGATGATTAATTGGCCTTGTTTTCGTCCACTTCATTTTTGGTTGCGTTTTCTGGCACGATGCTGTGGAACTCTTTCACTTTACTTATCATTGGTTATACTCAGTTTCATGTGCTTATTTTGAATGAATAGACAACTTGTTAATTGAATCAACATTTTTGTCACGATTTTACCAAGCAGGAAAACGAGGGTCCCATGGGAAATGTTTGCGCGTTCTCAAGGACAGGAAAGAGTTCGTTCGCGACGTGCAGAACGACGAGTGATCCCACTTACATTTCCCATCTCTGCTCCCGTTGAATATGATGGAAAGCTTGCATACCCAACTTTTTCAGACTCGGTCACGATCCAGCCTCTTCAACTGCATTCAAAACAACTCTCATCTCGTTCATCTCGTCCCAATAGTTCACGATTGCATAACCGTCAACATACATCTCACTTAGAAGGGACATTCCTCCATGTGGACAAACCCCCACAACTAAATCTGACTCAGACAACATCTCGCTCTTATTCATCTTCTGGAAGCGCTACTCTACGGTCCAACCAATTTTTTGAGGAACCAGAATGGGTACAAACGGATCGAGGGTTCTCAGCTGTCCCACCATTGAATGCCACATCACCAACTCATCTAGCTCGCCATCACAAACGGCCTCCCCATCCTAAGTTATCGAAACAATGGAAAAGACCGATGAAAGGACCAGCTTATACCGCACAAATGAGGCCCATTGTTCAAGAAGCAATCAACTCACTTCTTTCAGACACAAAACGCAAACAACAAGAGTTTGAGACAGATTTGGACTCTAATGATTCACTTGACAACCATCGGACGACTACTCCATGTGATCAACCATCTCATCAACAATTGATAACAAAACCAGCAAAGACTCAACAGAAAATCCACCAGCGATCTTTCACAGAGGCCGCTAAAACCCAAAATGAACATTCTGATTCCCCAAATCATTCCGCTAAATTATCACCATCTCAAATATTTCCTCAAATTGATTTCAACAACAGTATCTACGAGAAGTTCAACAAACGAGCCAAACAGAGATTTGATGAACGATATGGATCTACCTCATATATTGATCGAACTCGTTTGAAATCAGCACCTTTACGTCAGCATCCACAAAAGGATGCAACAAATGAGCCACAAAAACCCAGCATAGTTTTTCTTCGCCTTCCACAAACTGCATCTGAAGAAAAGACTCCAGAACGCACAAACCAATTCCAATCTCAACCCATAATCCATCAAGAAGAAGTAGGATCTCCTATTATTGATCAAAAAGAGCCTCAAACTGTTTCACATGTCACAGTTGATGCATCGATCGTTCCAGAAGCCACCCCACAGGAGTATCGTTTTCCAATCCGAAGAATCCCTTCTGTTTCGTCCCCAGACAATGTTGAATTGCAAAGACCAGCTTCTTCACCAGGATCATCTCATGGGTCATCGCGATCAACATCCAAACATTCACAGTCCCCTCCAAGTCGGACGTTCGCTCAACTTTCATCTCCTCCTCTCACAGTGGCACCGGATGGTGACACCCTTATTTCCTGGTCATCTAGTCGTCATTCCTTAGCTCGTTCGCCTGTTCACCAACTTGATGACACGCACTTCTCAGAAAGGGCCGGTCGGACGCCTTCGCAGCCCTCAACACGACCAACCTCCGCCCAGTCCTCGTTCAGATCCTCTCGAGAAACAAATATCCTGCATATGAAGGAGATAGGACACTTTATGTCACTTGTGGAGGGGAAGCAGGACAAAGGGCGGGATCTTCAGAATGCAATCGAAGCGGAATCAGCCAGATTCGACAAATCTCGGATTTCACCGTCGTTCATTCAAGGAAATGACGATGCAGACATCACATCCATTCATTCCCTTCCACTCTCCCCTTCAGCATTGACACATCCACTGGACGACCCAACCGAGGAACTGACGAAGAGATCACATCACTCGCCTCGAAGTGGACAGAGCACGCAAACGAGAGAGGCAGGAGAGCACGACGACTTCACGTCACCAGCAACAACCCGTCGAAGTCAGAAGTCAACCACTCGATCGCATCCTGCCACGCCAGTCCATCCCAGAACAGCAGATTCACAGTCGGTGGTCTCGTCGAAGACAAAGAAGCGGATGGTCACAACAGAAACTGTCGGCTCACTCAAAATCACAACCACAAGACCCAATTCTCACCAGAAGACGGAAACAGTGACACGACGCCCGACAACACGTCCACAGACAGCGTGCGGGTTCGGAGTGAACTTGAGACGTGATGACAACGAAAAGGAGGAAACCAACAACAAACACAAATCGCCTCGTTCAAGGTCAGCACAACCAAACACATCACAACCCAATTATTCGAACAATGTGGAACCGACACCAACACCCACACTTCCTCTTCACGTGTTGAGGAATGACGATGTTGGCGTGTTCTTGTCGAACACAACGCCGTTCCAGTCGCTCCCAAAAATTGATACTCAATCAAGTCCTTCACCAACTGGTCAAACCACGCGGAAACGAAACATTGAAGTCTCACAACTCAAAGAGAGAAGTTCAGCACAAAATGCTTCACAAAATGGGCTGAAAAATCGGACAGCGTTTGAGAAGAGCTCGGAAAAGATGACTTCACAAGATGTGGAGCCAACTGATATTCCACTCTATTCTGTTCCAAAAATTCCAACTCTTCCACCTTGAATTATTTTCTACAGCGGATTATTTGCTTTTGCTCTTCGTTTTCTTCATTCTACTTCATCTCGATTCGACCCATAAGGTTTTGTCTCTTCATCGTTCTTCAGAATGATTGTAGATCAGCCCCAACCTCCCCCGGGAGATTATGTACCTCTCCCACCGGATGAAAAACATTCACGACACAACGACAGGGGACGAAGCGAAACTCCGTCATCCGATTCATTCTCAGAAAGGTTTAAACATCTCCTCTTCTTCATACAAGCTTTCTTTTCTCTGAACTCTGATAGTTCTCATCGTCGCTCTTCTAGTTCCCGTCATCGTTCACGTCATCGTTCACATCATCGTGAGAGCAGTCGTCACCGACGCGATCGCTCCCCACCACGTTCTCGACACTACCGTTCTCGTTCTAGATCACCTCGCCGCGGCGATTATTCTCGTTATGATTCAGGTCGTGATTATTATCGTCCTCGCTATTCTTCAAACCGTCGAAATGATAACCGACGAAATGACAATTACAGTCGTCCCCGCAGGCCCAGTCCTCCTGTCTCTATAACCGAGCCATTAAGTTTGCATCTTGTTTTGTGTACATCATTATTTGTTCAGACCCAATACAGGAGATGGAGATTAAAGCTCGCACACTGTTTGTCACGCGTCTTCATTATCGAGTGTCAAAGTCTCAACTTTCCGAGTTTTTTGAACAGAACGGTCTTGCTGTAAAGAAAGTGTCACTTATCACAGACAAGTCTTCGGGTCGTTCCAAAGGGTTTGCTTCTCATCGTTCTCACTCCTTTTAGAATGGCATATGTGGAGCTATGCAAATACGATGATGTAGAGAAGGGTGTCGCATTGAATGGAACTGTTCTTGAGGGTATTCACATGGAGATACAGAGGGTTGCCGTCCAGACAGAAGCCCAGTCTGCTCTGTTTGACATCCTTGCTTCAACCACAGCTATCCCAGCTATTCAGCCGGATCTAGGTCTTAAATTGACTGGTACATCATCAGTAGTGATCAGTAATGTTCATCCACGAATCACACGTGATGAAATTCAGACAATCTTTAAGACATTTGGTGATGTTGTGGGATTGAAGGAGATAGAAGTCCCACAAGACCCTCCACCTGAGACCACAAGAAATGGCCCGAACAAAGCATGGCAGGTCGAGTTTGCAGTTGTCGAGTCAGCGGATGATGCTGTTCTCGTCTTGGATGGAAAGGAAATCGGAACGATTGTCAAAGTCCAACATAAAATTGATTGGGATAGAGACAGATCCGACCAAAACCACACTTCATTCTGATAATCATTATTTGAGACTCTTTTGATTTGAATTGGGCGTGATATGTTGCATAACTTTGTGGCAGCTTTTTCTTTTGTCCACTTCAGTTAAAGTTTTTGGTAGATTATTCCTCAAAACAAAAATGTGACATGAATACGGTGAGGTAAAGAATGATAGAAATAAAGACGAGGTTGCTGAAGGGGCGTTGACTGAAGATTGTCAGTCTTTTTTTGAGCGATGTATGACAGCTTCTTCTTTCATTGACATCCAAACACAAGTAGCAGCGATGCCAAAGATTGAAAGGAGGATTAATACTGTGCAGAGCACAATCAAAAGGACATTTCGATCTTTCTCTTCTTGACGGAGGATGAGGATAAATCCCACGATTGATACTGTTAAAATGAGGATTTGGAAGATAAGAGGAAGCTTGGACTTCTGTTTATACATCTTTGGAGCTGTTGGTTGCGCTTGTTTGAGTTTAAGATGATCTTTATCGCGGAATTCTTCTTTCACTTCATCAAAAGTCTTTGTGCTATCTGCTTGAAGAAATTCAGCACGACTTTCGAGCGATGCTTTGATTTTTTCGTTCCGTTTTCTCTGACGTTCTTTCCTTTCCTCCGAAGTCGACATTGGAATAAAGGTTGGGGAGATCTCGAAAATTGAGAAAAAATGGTATTTATGTTTTCAAAATAGACAAAAGATGAATGATTGCTTTGTGAGATGGCAAGAAATCCAGTTAGATTAATCGTCATCATCCACAAACTCGATTCTATCTGGCGGTCTCATCTCTGTGTCCACCTCAGCAAGTGTGCCTCGTGAGAGTTCTGGTGGGAGGTCTGGTTTTGTGTCGATGAAGACAACAATTCCATCAGTCCTGTCTGTCCGTACAGGGATGTAGCGAGCTTCTTCAGTGATGAAACGGATTGTGGGTTGTTGAGAAGCGATGACTCGGATTGGGTTGTGAAGTATGAATGGAGGTGTTTCCTCTTCTTCTTTCTTCTTCTCTTCCTCCTCCTTCTTCTTCTCTTCTTCCCTCTTCTCTTCCTCTGTCTTCTCAGCATTCTCGTCCTTCAGCATCCCTTCTTCCTTGTCTCCTTCCACTGTCGGTTTCGTCACGGACAGTTGAACCTTCGTTGTCTTCTTCCCGTCCTTCTTGTCCACCTCCTTCACTCGCATGGCTGGGTATCCAAACGTCTTCGTCGGAACGGAGCTCTCGAAGTCGATTGCGGTGATCTTCATGTTCACATCAACACCCGACAGTGCTGTTGGGCGCAGAGCAAATGTCAAGAACAAGACATTCGAATGCCAATGCCAGAATTGCGTGAAGAGAGCGAGTCCAGCGATTGGAACCAGACACAGCTTCCTTTCTGTTGTGACCGTCTGGATTCTCGTGTTTCGTCCGCCAGCGTTCATAATCCCAAGTCCGATCTGAGCACCAAATCTGGCGATAGCGTCAGCCTTCTTCTCAAACATGATCGAGCGAAGGAGGGTTGGGATGTCTTTGTACAGCGGCGAGGTCGACTCTGACTGCTGCATCATCACCAGCCCCAAACCAATCGCCCCACATTCTCTGACGTATCCCACTTTGTCTTCGCAGAGCAGCTTGAGAAGTGTGATCACGTCTGTGGTTGGCCGAGCAGAGTTGACGATTCCCAGAGCAATGGCAGCACCGGCTCTGATCTGTCCGTTGAAGGAATCGCAGAGAGGGAGGGCAGTTCGAGGGAACACGTCGCGAGCCATCGATTCCGCAAACAGGAACCCGAGTGAAATCACGCTTTGTCTCTGCACGTCACCGTTTGGATCAGTTGCAGCCATTTTGAGGAGACCGCCAACAACACTGTCCTTTGCAGTCGAGTAGAACGCCAGCCCCATCATCAGCGCTGCGCCAAATCGGAAAATGGAATTTGTGGATGTTGAGAGTTGGAGAATGGCTGTTTCGGCAATTTCACCAACACCAATGCAGATCAGAGATGCCCCAATCAACAAACCACGCTGGACTTTCTCGTGTGGGGTGCGGTTCGCAAAATCAATCAACCTCTGCACCATGTCCATATTTCCTGTTCCGAGGAGAACCAGACCATAACCAATTCCTGCAGCTTCGGCGGCATGGACAGAATTTTGGTTGATCACAGAATCAAAGATTTCTGTGACCAATTCATCTCCATTTCCGATGCATGCGCATCCCAAAGTCAGGCACAGCCCGTACAACAGAATATCCCGAGTTTTTTGGAGATGTTCCTCTTGAGCCGCTCCAAACTGAGTTTGGATGTCGTTGAACATGTCCATAAGGTATGGCATGAGTTCTGCACCATTCTGGCCGTGAACGAGCCCCAGGGCAAAGAGAGCTCCTGCTTGGGAGTACGACATCTTAGGGTCAAGTGGATTGGTAGTATTTTGGGTCCCGACCTCGTCAGGAAGATTGTTTCGGAGACGTTCCTCGCGATATTTTGAGGCGGTTGCTTGGGTCCATGGGAGGAAATCTTTCAATAAATTAAAGGCTCCGGTAGTGTGTCCTTTGTGGACCATACCGGTTGACGCAACGATAGGGAATTGCGCCCAGTATTGAGCTTGGAACAACCAGTCGTTGTTGCTGCGGATGAAGAAGTCGCTCATAGTCCCACAATTCATTAAACCATGAGAAAGAAGAGATCCAATCTGGAGGAGTTGTTGGAAGTGAGGGGAACATGTGCGGAGGTCAGTGATGTCGAGTGGATCTGTTTTGTTGTGCGATGACATGAATTTGAGTTCAATTTCGGTTGGCTTCACAGACGACAGAATATCCATGATCAATTTATATTTGTTGTATTTTTCACTGTTCTCATCAAGTTCTGACGAAGCAACGTGAAGTCTGTCGAAGACTGTTCGGCAAAGAGCCTGAGTTCCACTTTCATTAACGTCAAAAGCTATTTGGAGGGCACGGGCAAGAGATGGTTGTGTCTAAGAGATATGGAAAAATAAGACATCGTTGAAAAGAAAGTTTGTGATCAATAACTGATGGAGCAGACATCTTCTTCAACAAGGCTAGTGATCAAGTTTGCAAGTTCATCACCTTCATCAAGGACGCAATGACACGTTGCGATCCAGAAGACGTCGTTTGGTTCGGTTGTTCCAAGAGTTTTGGCGGCTCTGAATGAACGTACGACGATTGTGAGAATTTCGTGTTGGAATTGTCTATTCACAACATATTTCATCGCAAGATGGAAACATTCTTCGCGGAGGGCGTTTGATTTGCTTTCGACAAGGCATCGCTCAATAATATCGACGCGACGTGATTCAATGGCAAGTCCAACTGTAGAATGATATTGGCCAGCTCTGAACATAACACAAGAGATCAAAATGAAAGGATAAGAAAGATGACAGACTCGATACTTTGGTCGATAAGGCGGTCATAGAGTTTTGTCAATGATTCGTCGATGTGGACTTCACGTGACGGAAAATCATATTTTTCGCATTGAAGAGCACCGTATTTTGAAACCGCAACGTCTGATGAACAAAGATGAAGAAAACGAGACAATAGTCAGGATTAAGGGAAAAACAGACCAGAAACAACTCCAACAAAGGTGGTGTTGGACGTCACGTCAAATTTCTCGTCAGCCAAAAGAGCGTATCTCAGAGCTTCATTAATTTGGTCGAGATGGTAATAGACCTGAAAGCCAAATGATGAACGTCAATAATGATGAGAAAGATGGAGAGTGTATTGTAGAAGAAAGGAAATCGATGGTTCGTGCACAGAAACAAACTTGCGATAGGAGAAGAGCAGCAGATTGTCGTTCGTCAACAGGTGTTTCAGGGCTGTCGACAAATGCGACACTGTTCATCGAATGTCGGAGAAAAATGATGACATCAGAATGAAGGTACAGAGAATGTGGAGATAATGAATGCAATATAATGGAAACAATAATCTGTGGAAATGACTATACATTGCTTCGCGATAAGGACTGGAAGATATTTCGTGAAAATATGATCCGACGTTTTGGAGAAGCCTATTGATAGTAGTAGTTTGAAGATCCCTTCTCGTGGAGAGAACATTGGGTAGAATATCAAGAACCGTTCGCCGATTTCGATTTAGCATTGTGTCGACAAACTAGTGTTTGATCAGACCATGAAAAACCGACGACAACTTCGAGACACGTGTCTGTGTTAATTTGGACCTAACATGAATAGTGATATTGTTTTAGGAGCAGTTTCATCTCTGTCACAACATCTTCAATCGTTCCTAAAGGTAATTCCTTCTATTGACTTCAATCGAACCATCAATTCCTCTTTTCTTTAAGACCTCTGAAAAACCACAATTATTTGTAGATCCTGAACTATACGATGGAATAAGTCTCGTTCTCCTTCTTGACAATTACACGGTTCGCTTATTTTTTCGATTCGCATTGTCTCATCTCAAGAGTGTCAAGCCTCAATGTCTCTCTGATACAGTCCAGATTCCAAGATATTCCAACTGCATCCTTCTGATTCGACCATCTGCATCAACAATTGCACAACTTGGTTCATTTCTTCAAGCGTCTAATAATGTCACCGCACTGTGTGTCCCTGAAAAGCCGCGAAATATTGAAGAACTCCTATCATACGTCGATTTATCGAAACTAAAAGTGCATGATTTCCACTGGACCTCATCAGTGATTGATACTGACCTCATTCACCTCCACTGTCCTCACGTGTTCGCAGATTATGCTATTGTCTGTTCTTTTTCCTTAATAATCATTCCAGAAAGGTGATACTTCATCTACAGCATATATTGCACGTGGTCTCCACGATGTTTTTGTTGGGACTGCTTTCCCGAAGAATGTTCTCTTGAAAGGAGACCTCAGCTCGCTTGTCTTTCGACAGATCTGTGATATGATGTCTAATCCCCCACCATCCACTCAACAATCCAATTCAACCCCTCTGAATCTCGCATTTGAGAATTTGATCATACTCGACCGCACCTGTGACATGATCTCCCCATTCATCACGCCTTACTCAATCACAGCTCAAATTGCTGAATTTTTGGATGTTCGACATGGTTTCATTTTATCTTCTTCATTCTTCCAGAATTTCTCCTCTACCTCCCAGACGAAGAACATCCAGGCACACATTCTGTGATTCCTCTCGTTCGCTACAAAAATGCAGCTATTTATCGCTTTGGTGATTCACCTATCACAGGTGCACACACCGTTTTGAAAGAGCTCAAACAGATCACCGACACTCTTAAACAGAATAAAGGAGATCTCGACTTGATGGGTCTCCAGAGCGCTGTAAACGATTTGAAACGAGATGCCCACCTTCGCAACGATACTACAAATCTGGCGCCTCCTCTTCAACTTCTTCTTACTCTCTTCCCAATGCCAAGTTTCCATGATCGGATCCAACTCGAAATAAACATCCTCTTTTCGTCGCTAATCAAGGAGATCAGCTCATCACAACCCAAGAATGCCACAAACGATATCGTTTCTACTCTTTTCGGAAAAACAGAATCTCGGGGTGCCTCTGAACAAGCCACAAAAAACATTAAATTCTACATCGAAAAATCTCTCTTTCTGTCTCCCACAGACAGCTTTTCGAACACATTCAGAAATGATACAGTCAGTATTCGCACTCCACATATCGCATCGTTCGGATACAACCCTTCATTCCTGTCTCTCATTCGACTCCTCTTCCTCGTCTCGATCACAAATCAGACGTCGTCAGACTTTGCGGAAATCATTTCCATCATATCAGCATACGGTGGGAGTGAGTATGAAGACATTTTGACACTTCTGGACAGTATTGGACTCCTTCAAAAGACAAGGCGAGATCCTGCCCCTCAAAACTCGGAAATAATTGCTCATTTGCCCCAATTCCGGACGCCTTCCAACTCTTACTCTGTTCTTTCCTCTGCTTTTCAACTTATCTTTGGAGATGACGACAGTGAGTCGAAAACAAAGAGGGTTCGATCACTCATCCAGCTCGATAAAGACTATTATCCCAAACAACCTCAAAATCAACCTGTCTCACTCGTCCATCCAGAATACACTCCACTGATCGCGAGACTCGTCCAATTTTCTTTTGAACGATTTGGATGGAAGAACGCCCATCAGATCATCCGTGATTATCTTCCGGGTGAGTTCGCTGCATTCACTCGCGTGCCTTCTCAGAGGCAGGATCGATACGAGACACAGCCTACCGCCACCGTCGACCCGCTTCCAATCCAACCGACCCTCGTGGTTGTGATTGGAGGGTTGACGTATTTTGAGCTTGCTGGGCTCAGAGCACTGAAGAGTATGATCGGAGCCCCACTTGTTTTTGCGACAACATCTGTGGAGACTGCAGATTCGTTCGTCGGAAAACTTGTGGAACTCACGTAATGTTTTGTTTTGGTGTTAATTTTGAGAATCTCTTCTTTTTCGATTCCATTTTGCCTTGCACTTTCCATCCGTTTGGTTTGACTGGTTTTGAATTCACCCCAAGAGTCTTCTCAAATGTCTATACATCTCCGATAGGACAGCAATGTGTCAGATTACGTAAATAAGCAGGGAATTTCTGGTTTTGGAGGGTGATTGTGTGTCTCAGTACCGATCCGTCCATAGTGACTTTTTATTTCAGTACTGTTTTCAGCCTCCTTTCAGAGCTCGTCTTTCTGATTGCTTTTTATCTGATCTCACATCCAATGCATGCATTTTCAAGGAGTGGTTCTCATGGTCTTACAGTTCATGACCAACTGCCATTTTCAAATGACACCAAGACACCTTGTCATCTTCTACGTCAAATACTCTCGCTTTCCCCAACGTCAACCGAAGTTTATCCAACCACTGATCTTATTCTTGATCGCTCAGACGAGGCAGATCCTTTGACCGTCCAATCAGTCTCAACATCACTCTCACACTATCTGTCCAGCCATATTTCTGATCTTGAAACCGTTTTTCTTTCAGATGGTACGGTTGTGAATAAGCCACTCGCACCGCGAATCGAAAAAATGTTCCAATTTGTGACAAAGGAAGCCTTTTTTCAGATTCCCGAACTTCTCTTCGCTGCATATCTCATTCAACGATTAATCGAAAATGACGAAAACAGCCATAGAACCCATCATACTGAACGTGTCAACAATGATACTATCGGAACAGTCTTGATTACATCACTTGTAATCTCCAACAAGATGAATCGGGACATTCCGATTCGGAATTCATGGTGGGTACAAGCATTTGGGATCCCCCTGAAAGTGCTAAATGAATCCGAAGAGTATTTTCTCGTGCAATTGGATTATAATATCGCCCCACTCCGGGTTCATGGATTCCGAGCTCCAACCCAACAGTGATTGATGATCATTGCTTAATGGAGATCTAACAGCTCTTGCATCAACCTGATTTCTTTCTCACTTTTTCTCATCGTTTCTGTTACATCGTTTGAGACCTCACCTTTTTTCAGTCTCATCGGAAATTATGGACGTGTACGATTGGTCAATGTTCGAGATTGTCAATATTCCGATCTTGTTTGTGGAGTAAGTGATATTTCCTTGATTTGCAGAGAATGGATTGTTGACTCATTCGCAAAAACCAGATTTACCGTCAACCTCATGGTCCAATCGCGTTGTCAATCTGGGAGGCTCTGAACTCTGAGCAGGACGATTCAACATGGATTGTGAGAAGAATAGAATGCAACTTAATCGCCAGAAGTGAATGCAGAAAGCATTATCACTTGATGGTGACTCCTCTGGCCTCAGAGAAAGCGGAAGAAAGGGAATATGCAAGGTGAAAAATCATCAAAAACGGTAGTGTATCGCATCCCATGGAGAGACTGATGAATGACGTTGGCGGGGAAGTCAGAATGTGAGAAATCTGGTGAGAAGGTATCAGAAGGACTTTGGTTCGCTTTGGATCTTATTCAAATCCACCAAGAAGTTCTGTGGTTGAGCTGTCCCATTCAGAATGAAGGTTGAAAGGATACCTCCACCGTAGAGCACCTGACGAATGACAAAACATGAAGAGGTAACAGAGACCATACTAAGAGAAATTCGTCATGTTGAGTAATGAATGCATCTCTCATATCTGGTTTATTTATCGGATTCGGGTCAAAACGGATGTGTGTTGTTTCCATTTTCTGAAAATCTTTACTTTCGGGAATGTGGATTCCAAAAAGGTGTATCGTGGCTCTGTGAATCATACTTGCATGCTTGTTTGTTGGTGATAAGCATATTGCGATAATTTCCTTCTCTGGAGTTCCAAATAACTTTTTAAACTGAGTTATGGATCTCGAGATTGAGAGTTGCGGAGTAACAGCTGAAAGAGGCGGGAGTTGTGGTATTTTTGAAGGAGACTCCAGAAAAAATGAACGAGAAATTTCTCGTTGGTTGGTATACGATGAAACCAGCGGAATTGACTGAGACATGTCAAGTGCGATGTGTGATGGCTTGAGAAGAGTGGTTTCTGGGGCTGGTTGGGATAATTCGCGAAGATTCACGAACGAATTGAGATTGAGAACTTTTCCACCATATGGGACGGATGCAAAGACTGTTCCATCATGCGAAAGCGACATGAAGATGCTTGGAGGAAACTGGAAGATATTGTGTGAATTTTTTGATAGATTATAGGCAAGAATGTGAGAAAATTCATGTCTGGCGTTGATTGAATTGAGTGGGATGAGGATTGTGTCTGTTAAACAATTGTATACAATTTTTGACATATTCACGGATGGGGATAGAAAAGGAATGGGATAATTCACTCTCAAATCGAACATAGGAAGCCCGAAGCAGTACAGATAAGGAGGGGTGACGTACAGAAGTCTTGAAAAGTGAAAAGTGAGATTTGCACACCCATCCTTCGTAAATTCTAGATACTGAACGTCTGAATATGGCACAAGTGTACAGATTTTCTGTTTAGAATCATAGGCGTCGTAGATTTGGATTACGCTATATGATTTCATGTTGATTGCGATTAGGTGGTTTTTGACATCGTATGCTACAAATTGAACAGGAGTTTTGTGCTGGCACAACATAAACTTAAGACTCAAGTTTAATGTCGGCCTGTCTGCTGTTCGATTGATGGTGATCCTGTGGAGTCTGACAACACCAACGTTATCTCCAGTAACAAGCCACTGACAACTACCCAAATGAGCAAAAAGAAAACACACTCCACATCCCGATAAAAGCGATGACATGTGATTGTCATCGAACTTGCGAGATAATGTTAATACTTTCTCGTGGCCCTGATCTGACTTGGATGGAGGACCAGAAGCCAGAGCGCTTAGAAAGTTTCAATAGTGATGGTACAACTTCTTCAAAGCCAGCACCAGTCTCTTTTTTTATCATAAACCTTTTCATGTCGTTCATTTTCAGAAAAAAGTTCAGACTGGTCTCTTGGCTGGATTGCTTCAAGATCGAAAACCTTCTGAGATGGGGCAACCTCGTCCAAAGTTAAAGCCAAAACCAAAACAATTTCAACCACGTTCTCAAGATACTCCTGTTGGTCCAGCGACACTCTCGGCAGTCAGTCACAAATCAAAAACCACTTCAGAAGGGACTATGCCGATCAACAATGCCACTCGTGATGCTACAGCCTTCCTAAAGAAGGAACAAGACAAACTGGACGATAGTCTTCACGTCATTCCCCTCACATTTCCCATCCCACCAACTGCCGAACAATACGCCAATCTAAAACTCGAAAGCACTGGACTTATTCCTCCACAAGAAGTGGAGAATCCAGATCTTCCAACTACTAAAGCGTCGTACCTCACGCCATTGATTTGTGATGATTCTGTCTGTCAACTTATTTTTCACTGTTTTAGACAAGTATCGTTGATATCCAACCTAATACGTTGTTTCAATTGCAACTTCCTGACAATCTCCCCTTCTTGACCGCAGCAAATGCATCTGCAAAGAAGGAGGAGTACCTCCAACAAGTTCTCGAAACAGCACAAAACCCGCAACCTTCACCAACAGACGACAAGCCACCACCTGCCCTTCATCCATCTGTTATCATCAAAGATACCTTCCCACCTGCTCCGATTCTCCAAAATACAGCTGGAACCATCGGAACATACAACGTTACTAAATCAGGACGAAAGTTTCTTGAAATCGGTGGTCAACGGTTTTGGGTCTGGTCATTTCTCGTTTTATCGCCCTTTTCAGCTTCAAAAGGGAGCGGATGTCATTTGTTCTCAACATCTTGCACATGTCGATCACAGACTCAATACTATGACTCTGGTTGGTACTGTGGATCAGAGAGTTGTGTGTGTTCCTGACATTGGTGATATTTAGCCGATTTCAGGAGAGTCTTTCTTGATTATGTCTTATTTGCATTTTTCTTGATTCTTCATGCCACCCGATTTTTCCTCTTTGGTGAAAATACCTCGCAAAAAATATAATTTCGTCGATATAGTTCTGTATTCAAAGCTTTACGCGCCCTAAAACGTGCACAACCCAAAAGTGACTGAGAAAACTCATTCCGGGATGGTTTCGCCTCGTTTGCGAAGGTTAGAAGGTATCAATGCAAATATTTGAGAATTCCTTGCCTCTTCAGACAATTTTGCAAGCTATCCAAGAATAAATACATGAAATGTTTCCAGCAGTCCACTTAAATGCTCTAACTCGATTGTGTCTGATTGACGATATCAAAAACATCAGCCATGAATTGATCTGCAGGATTTTGTTTCTGCTCGTATCCAAGTTTGATTGCATCACGGAAGATCTGAAATTTGGAGAGAGAAGCATTGATTAAGAAAAGTGTGGAAAATTCAAACTTGTACAACGTTTGTTCCATCAGAAGCTGAACAAAAGTACATCGGGAGATTGTGTGTTTGAGGAAACTTAAATGATTTGGAAGTTGCTGATGGATCAGCTGGTGAAAAAGGAAGAAAAAGAATGGTCATGATACATGGAAAGAGAAGAAGCTAAAGGATGATGACAAAGTGGAATAAGATAGAACAGTAAGAGTTATTTTGGTCAGACCATCAATTTTGTTGGCAACACACATGACTGGAATGCCAGGTGAGTGCCTTTGCAGTTCATCCCACCACTTTGTCAGATTTGTATATGTGATTTTTCTGGTAACATCAAACACCATGATTGCTGCTTGTGCTTTGAAATAGAAACTGGGGTGCTGACATCATCAGAAAATGGAGTTGTTTGTGAAAATGATAATCATAGAACATACGACATCATCAAATGAGTCCTGACCAGCAGTGTCCCAAAATTTAATTGAAACATCACCTATTTCTGGGTGTTTACCTTTGTATGTAAAGATATTCAATGCATATGTTGACTGTTGTTGGTTGGAGCTGAGCAAGGAATGGATACGAAAAAGAGACAAAAATCAATTTAAAAGAGAGAAAATATGAAGGAAGAAGAGGAGAGACCGTGAATGAGACAAGACGAGGAAGAAAAATGCAGACTATTGATCGAGTAGAAATCTTTCCATCATTTTCGTTTTACCAACTGCTGAATCACCAATAACAATAATTTTGATGGCGTTCGAGTCATCGGATCTCTCCTCATCAAAATCATTTGGAGAAGTCATTGATGTTTTTGATCATGGGCTCAATTTTGATCGAATTCATTTGATTAATCATGAATGAACGCAATCGTAAGAAGGCGATTTATGTATGGTGAATCCTCCCACTCATTTTCATCCATTTTTCTTTGTCAGATGATCGGTGCACCAGGATGTGGTCAAAGTCTTCTCGCAATATCCCTTCAGGCTGCTTATCCTGGTTGCTTTGAGCCCATGTATTCTATTTCCACATGCTCATGGTGATTGTTTCTCTGATTTAGTATTTCACTGGAATCGGTGGATAACTCACTCAATTATGAAAATGCGTTCACCTTCTTTTTCCTCGACATGACAAACAAACAATCGTGGGAAATTTTGTTACCTTCACTACAATATGCTCCTGTTGATGTTTTTACATGGAGATCTGCGCTTATAGTCGTGAAATGTCTCATTTTCATCTACTCTAATCTTTCTCAGCTCAAGAACAGATAAGGTACCATGTTAATCCTGATATACTTGGTCAACTCCGTAGACACTTTGATTATATGTCAATTATAACGACCGTGTGCACATAAAAAAATTATTCATCATCTTCAGGGAGAAGATATCACAACAATCACTCACGAAGCAGCTGCACTAGCAATCAACTCGTCACATCCATCATCGGCAGCATTTAATTGTTTGGATGTTCCAAATAATATCTGGCCTTTTGACGATGATTAGGTCTCACAGAAATCATTTTTCTTTTTTTTGTCTTCCTTTATGTCTGTGTCTTGTCTTGATTTGTCTTCGTTCACCAAACAGACGTTATTAATTTGACATTTCATCGCTGATATACCAAATCCTTTTTTAAACAGAACCGTAATTTTTTTTGACAATGTCCGATGACAAGCCCAAGAAGATCAAGCGTGATGATGAAGACCAAGGCGATGAGGATAAATGGTGGTTGAAGGGATCTTCAGGCAAAGGCAAAGAAAAATGGAAAACACTCAGCCACAATGGACTCATTTTCTCACCTCCTTACGTCCCCCATGGGGTTAAGATGCTCTATGATGGAAAACCCGTTACTCTAACTCCATTCCAGGAAGAGATTGCCACACAATATGCGCAGATCATGGAACGTGATGTTGCAAAACGCCCAATTTTCCAGAAGAATTTCTTTGCCCAGTTTAAGAAGATTCTCGGCAAGGTTCTGACATTAAACTTTTTTCACACAACATACTCTCTTTTATCTTCAGGATCACATTATCAAAGAGTGGGCAAAATGCGATTTCACCCCGCTTTATGAATATCACATGCGACAGGTTGAAGCAAAACGCCAAATGACGAAGGAAGAGAAAAAGGTTTCTTTCATTCAATGATTCCAGACATCATTTCCAGGTTCTCTCAGAAAAAACCAAGAAGGAAACGGAGAAGTATCAATATGCCATGGTAGATGGTAAAAAGGAAAAAGTCGGAAACTTTCGAGTAGAAGCTCCCGGTCTTTTCCAAGGGCGAGGGGATCACCCAAGGAGTGGGTATATTAAAGTTTGTTATCCGTTTTGTTTGTGCGAATTATACAACAAACTCTTCCATGATCCTCTTCATTGAAACATTTTTTTCTCGGTCATTTGACATGACTTCTCTTCTGTATCCTCCTCCAGCGACGTATCGAACCAGAAGATATCATTATCAACATTGGAGAAGGCGAACCAATTCCGGAGCTCCCACCAACACGGAAATGGAAAAAAGTTGTTCATCTCCACGATGTTTGCTCTTTCTATCATATAATCAAATCTATGGTGTGATTTTCGTCAATAGGTTACATGGTTGGCCGCTTGGAAAGATCCAATTTCCAATCATCCCAAATATGTGTTCCTCGCCGCGAACTCTCGATTCCGCGGAGAAAGCGATGTGCATAAGTTTCAAAAGGCACGTTGTTTGCACCAAAGTGTTGATCAGATTCGGACTGATTACTGGGCAAAGATTGGAGGGAAAAGGAGGGACCTTAAACAGCTTGGATGTGCCGTCTATCTGATTGACAAACTGGCAATTCGAGCTGGAAATGAAAAGGGCGATGACACTGCAGATACTGTTGGTTGCTGCACTTTAAAGGTGGAAAATGTGTCCTTTAAACCACCAACCACTCTCCATCTCGACTTTCTTGGAAAAGATTCAATTCGATATGACAGAGATGTGGAAATTGACCCCCGAGTTCTCAAAGCTCTGCAAGAGTTTGTGTTTGTGGGTGACAATGAGCAGACATCCAAAGGCAAACGGAAGAGCCCGAAAGATCTCCTCTTCGACACACTCAACACTTCACGACTCAATAATCACCTCAAATCATTCATGCCAGGCCTGACTGCCAAGACATTTCGTACGTACAATGCCTGCATCACCCTTCAAGATCAGCTGGAACACACCCCTGAGGATCTCAAGGGAGATCAAGCCGCACTCCTTCAATTCTACACACGTGCAAACTTTGAAGTCGCTCGGTTGTGTAATCATCAGCGTGCTCTTCCGAAGACATTTGAACAGACAATGTGGATGTTAGAGAAGAGACGGAAAGTCTTAGAGGAAGAAATTGAATATCTCCGATATCTCCGTCTCTCGAAGGGTGGAAAAGATAATAAGCCAATCATTGAACTAAAATCAGACACCAAATCAAAACCAGAAAAGAAAACATCAAAACCAACTCCAAAAGCCAAGGGAAGGAAGGCAAAGAAAATTGATGACGATGAACTGGACTCGCTCGATGAAGACCCTCAACCTGCCCCCAAACAAACCAAAAAGAAAGGAAAAGTGGCGGTTGCTGCCGATGACAGTGAAATGGAAGAAGATCTGTTCAAGGTCAAACAGGAAGAAGACTTCATCGCTCTCACTTTGACGGCAAAAGAAGCAAAATCACAACTCAAAATAAAAAAAGAAGAGGAGGAATCCATCCTCAAGAACGAGCTGCAGGAGATCAACAGCGAATTGAAGGAGGTGAAGAGTCAGGTTCTACAACTCGCTGCGCGTGTTGGAATGAGCATGGACGATGTGAAGAAAGAGGAGGAGGAGATTCTCAAACTGACAGATTCTGACACTGTCAAGAAAGGAAAGGCCAAAGTGAAGGCGAAAGCACCAGAGCCACCGTCACAACCCACACCAACCCCTTCGCAAGCGGAGGATCTCGTGGAAATCAACAAAAGCAGAAAAGATGCGATCGAACTCCAGCAACGCCTGGAGAGGAGGAAAGATCTGTTGGACAAGGTGGTAGCGCAGAGGAAGGAATGGAGTGCGAAATACGACGACAAGTCGGTCGAGAAGCTGACATCCATCATCAACACCCTCTCCGAACGCTCTCGAAAGATGAAGCTCGACATCGAAAGCAGGAATGAAGGGGCGATGTTCGCAGTCTCGACTTCTCGTCTGAACTATCTCGACCCTCGACTGAGCGTCGCGTGGTGTAAAAAATGGGGGCTGAACCTGTCCAAGATCTTCTCGAAGACACTCCGCGACAAATTCCCGTGGGCGATGGATGTTGACGAGACGTGGCGATTTGAGAACCTGTCGCAGGAGGAGCGGAAAGGGATCCTTGACAGCAAGGAAGAGGACAGCAGCAGCGGAGAGGAGAGCGGAGATGACGAGGACACACCGAAAAAGGCGAAGAAGACAAGTGAGAAGACTGCCAGGGCGAAACCAAAAGCAAAACAGGCCAAACAGAAGCCTGCTGCACGAGCATCAGCTTCGAAGAAGGTGGCAAGGAAGAAGAAGCAGAATGAGGATTCGTTCGTGAGTGATGATGGGAACGATGAATCAGGTGCCTCTTATGCGCATGACTCGTCAAACGATGAGCAAGTCGAACGCCGAGTTCAGTCACCTCGGACGGCTCGCCAAAGCAAGACAGCAGCACCGGCTCCGAAAGTGGGGATGATCAAAGATGAGAGCAGTGAAGAACAGTCAAGTAGTGATGGAGATGATGGTGATTATGGATTTGGGGAGATTAAAAAGAGGCAGCGTCCAAGGAAGAAGATGCGGATTGATGACAGTGACGACGACTAAGCTTTATTTTGGAGAAGTCACTGTGTTGACGAAGAAAAGAGTTCATTTTCATTTCAGAAAGAAATCGTTCGAAAAAAAAACTCTTCACACAAAAGTATACACAGGAACGTACCAATAGAAATGAATACACAAACAAAAAAGGGAGAAAAGGACAAGAGAAGGAAAAAACTCATCCAAAATCTGTGATTCTCGCTTGAGCTCAGAAATTGGTAATTAAGTAGGAAGGTGGAAGGAGTGTCAGATCAGACGGTATTATCGATGTCAGTGCCTTCGAGGATAGAATAGTACGGCATAAGCCTTCGAGCCGGTGGTTTTCTTGCACGTTTCTTCCGGACGCTTTTTTGATCGGGCGGAAGTGAAGGGTGTGTGGAAGGCATGAGAGAAGAAGATTCATCAGGAACAGGGGTGTGATGCTCCTCGTGATCTGAAATTGTTGAGGTCTGATCCTGGCTACGATGTTTCTTTGGCCGTTTGTTCTGGCTTTGGGCTTTGAGGATGGAAAACGTTAAGAGCAGAAAACCAATGGGCACAACATCAAATATGAACACCAGAATTGCGTTCACAGCTGAAAACTTTAGACTGGTTTTGCGACGAAGAAAAAATGATAATACAAGATGCACAAACCATTCCACTTTATTTTCTATGTCGTTCTGAACACATTCATATCGTGCGCTTTCAGCGTAATTGTAGATAGCATTCATGTTGAACAGTTTGAGGAGTGAATAAGCAAAGCGGAAAAGGTTTGTGCTAAACACGATCCCAACGAGGTACACAAGGATACACAAGCGGTTTTTGAGAGTTGCGTTGAGGTTGGCATCAAAATAGACTTTGATGAGGCGATAGAAGTTGATGAAGAGAGAAATGGAGACGATGAAGAACATGGAGCAATTTGAGATCGTAGTAAGCCATCGGAGGGACATAGATCCATCATCCATGTACTAAGAAGGGGAAAAAAGAGGAATGATGATATAACGACAAAGACGGAGTGTGAGAAGTTTTGTGACAAGAATTCATCAAATGAAGTGAAAATCGGGATACATGTCGGATCACGGATGTGACACTTGAAAAGACAAGCGCAAGAGTGAGTAAGATGGCATAGGTTCCTTGGAATAGGACACTAATCCATTGTTTGTCTTTCTTTGTGTTGATGAAGGTATTCCCAAGCCAAATCGATAGAAATTCCCAGGCACCGAAAAGGATAAAACGAGGGATCTGGTCACAAATAAATAATCCGTTGAAGAAGTTCCATCCGATCGGCATCACGTAGAAGAAGGTTTTTACTGACAGAAACAGGACGATGGATAGAATCAAAATGTATCGCGTGAAGTTTGCTCTCCATTTTCCCATGACAATGGTTGAATAAGCTTCATAGACAGCAGCAAGCAAAAAGAGAGCCTCGATAACAAAAATGATTAGAAAAGGAAATGAGCCCGGTCCATAAATATCTGTAACAAAATTGAGAGAGAAATGCTGAATACTTGGACAGATATCAAGCAGGGTTGATTCCATGCATAGATTATCTTTGCTTCGAGATCAGAGGAAAAAGGGGGTTTACTCCGATCGAATTACCATCCAGAGGTATGTCTCAATCCCGTGAGAAATTGATGAAACGCAAAGAAGTCGAGCCAACAAAGCTCGAATTGAACATCGCTCAAACATTCTGCGACATTGAAAAGAGCCAAAGCCCAATCGCCAAGAACATCGCTCCTCTCCGCATCTGCGCTGTTCGTGAATTCGAAGTTTCCAGCAACAAGAAAGCTCTTGTTGTTTTTGTTCCATTCCCCCAGCTTGCTGCGTACCACCGCGTCCAGACACAACTGGTCCAAGAACTCGAGAAGAAACTCACTGGAAACACTGTCCTCATTGTTGCTAAACGTCGCATCATTCCAAAGCCAAAGCGTGGCACAAAGTACACACAACCACGCCCCCGTTCTCGTACTGTTGCTTCAGTTCACGAGAAAATTCTTGACGATCTTGTCTATCCTCTCAACATCCAAGGAAAGCACATCCGCCACCGTGTTGATGGATCTGAGATTGTTAAGGTTCAATTCGAGAAGAAATCGCGTGATGATATCAAGGACAAACTCGACTGCCTCAGCGTTGTTTATCACAATTTGACAGGCAAGAACACTGCTTTCGAATTCACTCATTAGATCTTTGGATAAAAATGGATGTCGAAAGAGATATTGAATGAGTTTGGATGTCAATTCACCTCTGGAAAATCATTTTTCTCATTTTTTTCGCTTGGTGAGCCAATACTCATTCAATTCGTGTAAACAAAGTTGTGGAGGGGTGGCCGCGTCTTTTTGTGAGGGTGGGCCCTGAGAAAGATCTTAAAAATGTGATGAGACAAACCCGTTCCCAAATATTTCCAATAGCAGCTGCGAGAAACTTTCTATCTGGACTAAAGCTAACATTTGTAACAGGGCGGGAAAATGAAACAGATGAACCACAAATATCGCTCTCAATTGTGTCCCAGATGGAATAAGTTTTGTCTCCTCCGGCTGTGCAAATTAGACCATCAGGACTCATTGCAATATCACACAGTTCATGAATTTTCTTAGTATTTTGGTTGCGTTGGGTGCGGAAGGAGTAACTTTTGACTGGTTGGTCGTTAAACATGCTTACTGTTACACGACCTCCTACCGCTCCACTGACAATGCCATGACCAGACGGATAAATTACGACTTGCTGAGACATGGGGTCGAGTGGTTGAAACTGGCGGAGAGGTGTTGAGGGATTTCGAAGGTCATAAACTGTGACAGGATTGTTGGCGATGCACACAGCGAGAAGATACGAAACTGTATCCATCCCATACACTCTCTCTGGAAGCATGATGCTCATGACTGGTTGCCCATTTCCGTTTGGTGTCCAGAAACGGACGGTATGATCCCAAGATGCTGTCGCCACAGACTGGTATTCTGGATTATACTTCGCTGTTCGAATCGGAAGAAGATGCTAGATAAGATCATTGAAAATGAATGAAACACGAACAGAGCCAATTTTTGTTGCCTGATTAGTTTGGAGATCGGTTTGTTTCACGTATGTGTCAGCTCCAACTGTGACCACATTCGAATTATTAACAAATGTAGCGGAGAAAATTGGAGATTCATGTTTGATTTGAAACAAAGGAGGTTGTGGACCGTTCGCCATTCCCCAAATTCGTGCTTCACTCGCCCAAGACGTTCCACAGAGGTACTGTGAGTCTTGTGACCAGCACAAGCTCGAAAATGAATCAGGGGGTGGTTGAGGGAGTTCATGAAGTTGTGGTTTGGGGTTTTGTTGAACGTTCATGAGGTGGAGCGATCATCTCCATGAACTTTTTTATGTCAATCTGTTGATGCGAATTTATGAGTGAAGATCATCTGTCTCATTCAATACAGCATAATTCCCACAATAAATCATTTCAATCTGATCCAATTCAATCTTTATCCCATTTTCATGAAGAAACTCCTCCCCAACAGGATTTCATCTTAACAGAACTACTTGCTGCTCATGATCATCTTAACAACATGATCAGAATTGATTCAGACATTTCTGCAACGATTAAATGCCGAATTTCCGATCTTTCCACACCACTTCCCGTCACTACTGGTGGTTCATTCAAACTTGATTCAACAAACTCGGCGTCACAACCAGATTTCTCTATCTCGAATCTTTCAACTGCAATTTTGAGTGATCAATTGCGGGCTTTCATCCAAGTTCAGGAAGAAGAAAGCAAAAAGAGAGAACAGGCTCAAAAACAAGATGAACAACGAATTCTTGAAGAAATAGAGAAGACATCCAGACAACGAACGCTTCAACCTCTCCGAAGTCTCTCTAGACGCAATAGTGACCCTTCAAGACCACGAAGGACAACTCCTGAATTGAGTGAACTTCACCTTTTTGTTGCAGCGATGAATGAACGGAAGAAATACATTCATGAACGAAATAATAAGGTCATGTTAGCAGAAACAAAGCTCATAGAATCTCCAAAGCAAGAATCACCATTTGAAAATCATGAATCTTCGCATTTTGACGATGATCGCAATTCAACAAAAACTGACACTCCTCCCAAGCGAGATCGTTTTCCAATTGGATCACTGTCATTATCTTATTCTCCAGATACAAATAAAATGGATGATCATGCTTCTATGATGAACAAAGTCCAACAGCTTTTGGAGAAAAATGAGAAACCATCAGAATCGTCTCTACGGCAAGAAGATGTTCCAAGTAATCCAAACACAATTCATTCAAACGAAGTTCAACCAGACTTGGAACACGATTCACCATCCTTAGCTTCTTCACTTCCAGATTCGGTACAAGATTCAATAAGTGAAAAAGATCACTTAGAAGAAGAAATTTGGGATAATGCTCTGGCCAATTCCGACCACGATCATACTCCAATTGTTCCACGTACTGCTCAACAATCGGAGAGCCCTATGATGCAAACTGATCACGATTTTCTCCAATCACCACTTTCTTCGGATTCTCCTGCGCGATCTGGAGAACTGGGAGATACACCTGAGCCTACAACACAAATGTCGCGTCGAAATTTCTTTGATGTCTCAATGCAATCGTTGGAAGATAGCGAAGAATTCCAGAGCCCGGATGGGACATCCTTCATGTCAAATCATCCATGGTCCAAAACAAACACATCTCCTCTGGCATCTCCCCTCCACACACCTTCGTACACAGTTGACCCAGCCAGCACAGCCCATCTCTCAAAAAGCGAGTATGGTGGACTGGGAATGAGTGTGTTTGAAGGAACCGCTGCCTCGGAAGATGTTCTGAAGGCGGACTCGTTCTTTCTCACTCCAAACACAACACGGCATGAGAGGTACGCCCTCGACGAGACAGGTTTGACTTTTTTCTGTTTAAGTGTCTTCAGGTGATTCGTTTCCAGCAAACATGACTCTGAACGACGTGCTCCGTCTCGAACAGCAACTGATCCAGTCGCCTGAGCCAACCCAAACGCATCCCAATCCAGCTGCATCGCCAACAGGTGCAACCCAAGCCACATCCTCGCTAATCGAGCAATCTGTTGCATCTGATCATTCTCAAAACCCTCTTCCTGCACGGGCGGGTACAACAATTCCAACGCTTCCGTCCAAAACTCTGTCGGAAGGCGAGCCCGACGACTACGACAATGGAAGGAAATCTCGAGTCCTGAACACAACAGCGAAGAAGAGCAAGAGCATTCCAAGTCGACCCAAAACGGCGATTGGCGAGATTCGGTCGCAACGGGCAGTCCCAAAACGGGAAGAGAAGATGACGAATCCGAAGGAAAGAAAGAAGGTCGGAGAAGAGAAGAAGTTTGTGAGCAGAGTCGCCGTGAAGAAAGGACAGCAACAGGATCCCAAAGCTCCGTCGAAGGAGAATCAAAAGGTTCAGCCAAAAGAGACTCCGAAAACTCAGCAGAAGACGGTTGTGTTTGTGGAGGAGAAGAGCAATGCTGTGGAAAGAGGAGAAGAGGCAGAGGAGAAGGGGGTTTCCAGTAAACATGCCTCACAACGTCATCTGGATCTCGTGAAGCAACAAACACCGAATGATTCTCCATCAGAGTCACTCAACTCAACCCTTGATTCTCTTCTCAGAGGAGTTGAGGAGGAACGAAGTGAAGAGGAGCTACCTCCTTTATTGGGAAACAATGAAGCTCATAAAGATGGGAACGATGATCCTCTGGATCAAGGATCGATCGAGACTGTCCAAACAGAGCCAGCATCTGAAAGTGAGTCGGAGTCTGAAAGTGAGTCAGACTCCGATGGAATCACTCAACAACCCCCTCCCGCAGCTTCTTCCCACCCCTCCCCACATCCGTCTCCACAGCTGAGTGCTCCACCAACCATCGCGGTCGCATCTCGACCATCAAAAATCCCAACACTCTCCCCTCGTCCGAGAAAGAGCGAGTCTTCTCACCCAATCGCGTTTCCGGACGTTGAAAAGGCTCGACAGAAACAGGAAAAGGATTCGAGTGGACCACAAAAGTCTCATTCAAATCCAACATCATCCATCAAGCCGTCACCCAAACATTCTCAAACAATTTCTGACATTTCTTCACTCAAAACTGGTCCTAAACCCAAAGCTCGACAAACCACATCACTCCAAAACACGAAGTCAAAGGCTAAACAAGCAGCATCACCCACTACATCATCAAAATCAGTCGAGCCTGTGCCAAAACCAGAACAAAAGCTGACAAAGCCACTTCGTCGTCCAAGTGCTTCAGGGCCTGCACACTCTGACAGACCAACCACAGCCAAATCTGCACGTGCGGAAGGGCCAAACACAGCACGAACACAACGCTCTGAGTCACAAACCGAGTCACTCAAAAATAGAGCATCAGTCACATCACTCCCAGGTCTTCGCACCAGTCTGGACCTGTCACGACAAAGCATCTCAAGCATCTCAAAATCAAAATCGCCACTTCTGACAGATCGGTCAAGAAACAGCATCAATGGGGACATGGCCGGCTCCGAAGAGGACAACGCCCCAAAAGTCTTCTTTTCGCTGTCTCCGCTGAAGATGCAGAAAGCTGAGCGAGACAAAAGGATCGAGCAACGGGCATCGATGGATAAAGAATCAGTGAAAGGAGAGACACCGGCTGAGGCACCAGTCAAAGTTGCCCCGAAGCCCAAACCGAAGAAGGAGATTAGGAAGATGTCTGAGATCAACGCTCGAGACTACTTGCGACAGATGCGGAAGAAGAAATCGGAAAACTGAACCTTATTTTAGACTGTCTTGCTTCACCACTTCACCCATCTTTCTTTTCACTCTTGATTTACTCGTATTCGTTTCACTCTTCGTTTTGTGTTCGACTTTCTGGTGATTCAAGTGCTTGATGATGGTTCAAAGTGTTCCATGAAAAGAAGATGATGAAAACGAAGACAAAGAGTGGGAAGAAGCGGTTACTGAGGTTGATGTGTCTCCATTCTGAAAGGTCTGTGTGACAACATTCAACAACGATGACACTGGAAGTATGTTCGAAAGATGGAGTTTGAAGCTTTTTTGGTAAATTTCATGATGACCTGATGAGTCAGCTTCTTCTCTTCTTCAAGATTGTATGATTGGCTGAGGTTGTCCTCTCTGAATAGAGATGGCGACTGAACGGCACGATGCTCGTCGGTGTGGGACTTTCGGCGTCGAGAGAGGGCTCTGGATCAAAAAATTCTGATGGAATAAAACAATATCAGAAATGGCATACAAACAACACCCCGAAGGAGGTTTTGACGGTGGATCTTCTTCTGCTTCGACAGGGACAACATCGACGGAGGTCTCCTGTTGATTGAGAACCTCCGCAGTATTGTTCTCGCTGATGGCATCTCCTGGCGGTGATTCTGCTTCCTGAGTCCCTTCATCAGCTGGGTTTACACGACCCCTGATCTCGTACTCACTCTCAAACAGGTTCTCAACTCTTGAGAGTGAACTCTTCTCCAGCTGAGATGGGCCGAAGGTGGATTGTGAGAGGAACATTGGGCTGGCGACTCGTTCGAAAGGAGACGATCGGACGAGATCGCGTGGGGTGTAATGTGGAGATGAGGGGACATGTGTGTTGAGGAGTGAGTGGGTTGGCTGTGAGTGAATGAATGGGGAAGGACCTGGAGATGGTAGTGATGAGGGCACTTGAGATGCAGCTCGAGAATGAGACACCGATGTCGACTCCAACTCCTCAAATGTTAATTGTCTCGAGTGAGACAGATCATTCGCTCCGTAATCACTTGTCTGATCGAAATACTCTTTCAAAGCCTTCCTTTTCTCTCGAAGTGAGATCCCGTCAGAGTCTTGTCCACTGCCACCGCTGAGGGCGGTCGCAGTGACATAGTTGTCTGAGAAGAGAAGCCGGGAGTTTGAGTTGGCTTGGATGATGCGAACGACAGCTTCGAGAAAAACCAGACTCAGAATGAGGGCGGGAGCGGGGGCGAGTTCACTGAGAGGGAGGAAGAGTGTGACGACTTGGGGGAGTTTGGGAGTGGAGAAGAGGAGAGTGGATGGGGAGGAGTGGATGATGAGAGAGAAGTCCACAGTGACTTGGATGGAGTTGATATCCAAGACAGGGGCGGACTGCACATTATCATCTTCTTTCTGTTGGAATGTCTCCTCAGGAATGGTCATTCCGAGAGAGTCGTCTGGATTGTCGGACGGGGAAGGAAAGGGAAGATGGGTTGGGAGGATTGCGTCATCGTCCTCTTCCACTTTCTGTTCTTTCTTTTCTGGATTCGACCCCACAATTGAGAAAGATGTTCCCCATTCTTCAACCTTGGCGATCCTTCCGGTGTTGAGTGCTGTCCATCCGTTGGCGCCCCATTGTGAAATTATGTTTCCCGTTTTGTGAAGACCGAATGTGTGGAACTCATCCACACTGACAATCTGCTTCATTGGAGTGATTCCAATTTCAGCCCAAGATGCGAAAGAGTACGAAAAGGTGCGGCCAGCTTTGGAGAGAAGCCAGAGAGAGTTTGGTGAGGAGGAGAGCTGGATGATGGAATCTGAACGAGATGCGAGAAAAGAGAGTTTGGAGATAAAGTGGTCATACCGTCGTCAGTGAGATTGAGAGTGGGAAGATACTTCCATCCCTTCGTCTCCCGTCTGAGGATCATTCCGTCTTCCGTGAGAGCATGTGTGCTGAAGGGCCACTTCCCACTTGAGAGGGATTTTACTCGCGCTATGAATGGTTGGATATCGGACCATGACAACTCTGTTTTCTGCAAGGCTGTTGGAGTTTGAAACGGAGAAGCGAAGTTTCCTGACGGAACCTGCAAATGGGCCTCGTCCAGCGATGCAAAAAGTGGGTCTCCAGTACTTGTCACAATGAAGAGATAGTGATTTGTACTCAGAGAAAGATCTCGAAAAAGAATGTGTGGAGAGTTTGCTTTGTCAGTATCACAATAAAACCCAATCTCTGAGTCGTATTTGAGCTCACGGCCACGTGAGATCCATTCCTCGAGTTCATCGGAGATTGTGATGGGAAATGTTAAAGAAATCCAGGGAATTGTGTCAGGGATAAGATGATTGTGTGGTGATTGACCATGATCAGTCGTTGGAAAGAGAGAATTATTTAAGATGACCTCTGAATGAGGTTTGTGAAACATTAGGAGAGATCCAGATGATGTTACAACAACAATGAGTGATTGATCATGGGATAGTGTCTAAAAGTTCCAGATTCATAGAGAAGCAAAAATATTAGGGTTGAGAAAACTACTTGAGATTCAAACTCTGATAATCGGGATTTCCACATTGACTTCGACTAAATCCATTCAAAGAAGCTTTAAGAAGATGGTAAAAGCAAGGTCACCACAAGCAAGCGGTTAGACTTGACGATCCTGATCGATGAAACGTGATTGAAGATTAGTGATGAGTTTGTGCTCCTAGAAGAACAATGACGTCTCAAGGAGAGATTTGGAATGATCAGACAAGCGTTTTCGTCCAGCTCGTATTCTGAGAACAGGAGATAATGCTTGTTTGAGATTCGATCACGCCCCCAATAAAATGTTTCCCTCAACGTCCACTCGTTCTAATGACGTACTAACATCGTTGTTGACCCAGCTGTGATTCTAACAAAATATATGGTGAAAATCAGTATGTGGATGAAAAATACAAAAGAATGAGAGAAACCAAAGTGTTGGTTTAAACGGGCGGGTCAACCTTTTGAATCATTTGTTTTTCCAGAAATGAAGAAAACGAAAAATCGGGAAACACCCCTCGCATGATTTTTTCTGTTGTGTCCAGCATCTCCTTAGTTTGTGGGTCAGGGTTTACGAACATGGACCAATCGATGTTTGGCTCTTCTTCTTCGTCAACATCCTCCCCCTCCTCGAACTCCTCTCCGTCCTCGTACTCCTCCCCTTCCTCCCACTCCTCCACCATATCCATCTCTTGGTGGATGGGTTCTGCACTGTACTCGCTCCATCTCACGCTGACGTCCTCCGCGATGGTGGAGAGATCTCGGTCCAAAATGAACGGTCGATCACTCTGTGGCGAGCGTGAGCGCTCTGCTTGCCGCTTCCCTCGTTGTAGCTCGCGATGTTTGCGTTGCCGCTCTTTCTCCTTCTCGAGTTCTCTCTGTTTTTGTTGTTGAGCTTCGAGCTGTCTCAACTTCTCTTGTTCTTTGAGATGGTTGGTGTAGACCAGAATAATCACCAAAATCCCCATTCCAATCACAAACACGCCGACCACACTTCCGATGATGCTCCAAAGTGCTGCAGAGGACAGAACGAACTTTCCGGGATCTCTGTCCCTCAGCTTCACAAGAAACCCGAGATCGGTCAGCACATTGGTAGAGCAGTCGGGAGCGCAAGTGGAAAGAGTGAGTCTGAAGAAATAGTCCAAAGTCTCGTTGGAGAAGACACTAATTGGGACACTGACAGAGCCTGTGCTCTCGTTGACAGCGTGGGATGATGTATAGATAACTGAATAGACAGACACAAATGATTCAAGCAGGAAGAGTGTGTCAGACACTTTCGTGCCAACCTCAATCTCGCCATTGGCTGCGAGAGACGCTGTCGTTCCAACGGTCCTCTCCATCGAGAAGACCTCGACGGAGAAATCACATGGGATGAGAAGCTGTCCAACGAGCACAACGGTGACGGCTGAGGGGGTGACAGTGGAGGAGACCGAATGAAGAGCCGGGAGGAAGTTTGGGACGTTCCACGTCTCATCGTCTAAAAATGAGACGGTGCATTCGCCAGAATGAATCCAGAAGGTGGGTTGGACATCATTCTGGGCGATGTGTGAGTCGGTCTGAACCTCAGAATCAAGAATGACGTTGCGGAGCTTGATGACAGCAGAATCTCGGCAATCGATGTTTTTCTTCAAACTTGGAAAATGTGCGAAATCGGCCGTATTTTGCAGAAACTTGACCGTATCCAGTGTGGTCGAATGCTCCTCGTGTCCGGAAATCAGCAACGCCCCGTTCTTGAATCCTTTGAACTCGCTGGTCGAGATTGTTGTTGTGCAGTCTGTAATCGCAATGCCAGGGTATGTCATGGTGCAGATGGTGTCACCTTTGCGTGGGGATGATTCTGAGAATGATGTGTCGACGATGGTGAGAGAGCATGTCGTGATGGAGATGCGTGAATCGCGGATCCCGTCAGATTGGAGATCGAATGAGAAGAAACTATCGTGAATTAAAATAGTGCTGTCGAGGGATGAAGTCCCGCTAATAGTCATAAATTGATTCTTTGGAGTGTTTATCACCCCAAATGAAGAATTTTGGATGATTATTTGGGAAAGAGACGATGACAAGAGTATTGATTCCTCTAAACTCTCAAAAGCTGAGGAAGAGAGGATAAGTGTTCCGGAGGATTGGGTAATGAACCGGATTGGAATGGAATCATGTACTGTCGTGAAAGAAATGTGGGTGAGTTCTAATGACCCAGAATCAAGTTGTATGATGTTATCGCAATAAATAATTTGAGAGATTAGGCGGAAATTAATATATGTAAAGCTATTGACACCCGTGCAGAGCAGTAGTTCTGTGTCGGTGGTGGAAGCGGTTGTGTTATGATCAAGGACGAGAAGGGCTTGTGTTTGGGGCTCTTGGGTATCTGCCTTGAGACTGATGGAAAATACAGGAGTTTTGTTGAAAAGAAAGCATTGGCCAAGTACCACAATTGTGCGATCAGCGTGATTTGGATCGAGATGAGTTTGCGAGGTGAGAATTGTTGCACATGGCAATTCCCTAGAGCCGCAAGTGTGTTGATCATTCTGAGTGATGCATGCGAGTTCGAGAGAGGGAATAGATGCGTAAATTGTTGATGACTGATAGAAGAAGACTGGGAGCAGATCAAGTGGTTCTTCTTCAACATTTTCAGTGTCCTTTCCACCAATTGCTTCTGCTGACGTAAAATGCAGAGTTGACATGTTGATAGTCCATTTGTGTTCGTAAATAGTTGATTGAAGAATTGATTTCACCTTCGGGCCTTCGAAATACATGTAGTATGGAGATGATAAAGAAACACATTCAGAAATGTATATGTCCTGCAGAACAAGGTTGAGGCTATTTTCAAAATAGACTGATAGCACAACCGAGTTTATTTTGCTCGGGACGTTCGTGGCAGTGAAGTTGCATCTTCTGAATGTTGCGAACGAATCATCTGTTAAATGGAGGTGAAAAAAGAATCCTGAGACAAGGGACTCTCCACATGAACAAGAGGTTGTATTTGCTGGGATTGGAATTGTTAAAGGATCATGAATTGTCACATCAGAAACATCAACAATATTCGGTTTATTGAACAAAAAGAGCGGCCGACTTGACATCCGACATTCGGTCATGGTTAGTGATGAGACGATGCAGTTGGTGTTGTCCTCGAGAATGATGATGCCAGTCGTGTTATCTACGACTTTGATGTTAGTGAGTTGGATGGTTCCTTTCTTGACAAGAAACATATGCTCCGTTCTGAAGGCTTCACCCTCAAGAGAAAAAGATTCAAGGTGAAATAAATAGTCCTTATCAGCAGTTTCTGTTGGAATGATTATGATCGGTTCACATTCTCCTGAGAAAAAGATCTTGTTTCTCGTTTTTGAAGTCGCCAAAGCGTAGAATTTGGGAATAGTGATTGTATAGTTGGTGTCGATGGAGGAATTGGCCGAGATCTCGCATGAAAGGGAGTCAGCGACGAGTGACTCGATTGCTTCTTCTAGTGTCGTAAAGGGCACGAGATTGTCGGCATTGTCAGTAGAAATTAACATCGGGTTGAGAGATAGCACCAGAGGTGCGAACACCATGAACAAAATCATTTCATGTTGACGGTGGGAATTGATCCGGCCCACATGCTGGACATTTAGACTCAAAGTTGAATCAACCGATGGACTCTGGGAACAAGTGTCTTCGTACATTTGTGAAGGATAGGATATGACACGATTTCGAGAGTAGAATCTGTCAGTTTATAACACTAGAGCAGAATAGAGTATGAGAAGAGAGGAGAAAACTGAAAAAGCCAAAGTTCGATTCGAAAGAGAGAAACGGTGTTGTTTCTGGATTCTCAGTGTGGATTTCATTCATTTGGGAAGGCCATTCCAAGTCTCTTCAACAAAAACAGTCAAGAAACGGTATCCAAAACCAGAGAAATGAGCATCGAACCACGACCACAAAGAATCGCAGCAACAAAACTGCAACAATGCCCCAAAATCACAAATAAGGACAAGACATCAAATCAGGACAAAATCTGACCCAATGCTTACAAAACTTCCGAAACAAGTCCAGATGAGAAGAACGACATCGAGTGTGCCAATTCCAACACCATCTTCGACGATTCCGACTTCCCCTCCGACTTCCCGTCTGGCAATGAATCGTTCTCATCCTTCGAGTCCATCTCACCCATGTCATCCTCATCCATCCCAACGGCCTTCCCCTCAACCTCAAACAAGTACGTCTCTCCATTCTGCGCAACTGCTGATGCCCAGCTCATCGTCCCCGAGCTCACATCCATCCACACTCCAAGGTTCTTCTCAACTTCACAAGCAAGACACTGAGCTTCCGGAATCAGACGGCTCAGGAACGAGAACAGAGGCTTCACAACAAACGACGTGAACCCAACTTCAGACGCTGCAAACCCCTTCTTCTCAATCGAAATCGACAGATTGTTCTCTTCTTCCTTCACACGCTGGTCCAGCATCTCGTGCGTCATCCGTTCTGACCATTTCAGCGCAATCGCAAACGGCCGAGCAAGGTTCGAAATGTCTGCCGCTTTCACAATCAGCTTCATCAGGAACATCACACTCTCATTCCACTGCTCCTCGTTCTTCTCTTTCTTCTTTCCTCCCTCCCCGCTCCCTCCACTCCCTCGGTGCTCCATCATTCGTCGAAGGTCTTTCTCCACCTCATTCCCATGCTGAAGGAACTTGAAGTGTTCTGCCATGTCCGTCGCAAGAATGCACTGCCCAAACTTCTGTCGAATCTCCTTCCGCTCTCCCACTGTCAGCCCCGCTTCCCCAATCACGTCGCTGCCTTCCGCTGTCAGAAGAGACCATCCGCGGCTCGCTGAGAACGATTCCAGAACTGAGCGGTCGTTCGCAAGCTGCGCTGCCATCGTCTCCCCATTCACTTGGAACATGTTGTTCACCCCAGGATGCTCCAAGTCGTGGCACGTCGCCGCCATCACAACACAGAACTCCTCAATCTCCGACAGAACCCCAGACATCGATCCAAATCCAATCAAGCACAAAACCATCTGGACAACATCAAACGCGTGATGCGCATTGTGATACGCGTTCTCCTCCGAATACAGCGACCACACACGAGACACCAGACGAACAATGCTCTCCTTCCGCACTCCACGCTCAACCACAAATCGCAGCTGCGACAGCATCAGAACAAGGAACCCAGCCAACTCTTCACTTGAGTAGAGAAGACTGTCAAAGCTGGGCGAAACGATGTTCCGAGGCAGGCCAGAGAACACGCAGCTTCCACTGCTCCGCATTCGCACAATCTGCGGCGGCGCGTACGACACAAAGCCCTCCCCTTCCACAAATCCAATCAGCCGCGACGGCAGCAGCCCTGATGTGTTTGGTCCCACTTCCACTGCCCCAACCTCACTCGAGTCTTCCTGTGTCCCAACAATCGAAGACGCCGGTGATTTCGATGGCGTGGACAGAGGAGGCAGTGAGCATCGGCGAGTTGGAACCAAGATCACCGGTTTCGCCGATTTCGTCGCTTTCACTTCGTGAAGTTGAGACAATGGCACAAACAGGCGGCGGTTGATCACAAACGACGATTCGACCTCGCTCAGCTCGTCTCCCACCTCCATTCCATCGTTCCCGAACAGCTGCACAAACAGTGACGCCAGCTTGTGTCCTGGCTGAGTGATGTTCAGCGAAACAGAGTGAAGAGTCGACATCGGCAGAATCGGCGATGCTCGAATCCCTCGGCTTGTGGCGAACGAATGATAAGCAGGCAGGTGCGGGTTGCTCACTCGTCGTTTGTGAGAGTGTGTGTTCGACGACAACCTCAGCGGCGTCAGTCCTCCTTCAACTTTCTCCAGAACTGGGCCTGACGCTGCACGACGGAGCGGTTGCGATGACAACGGTTGGGGTTCCGGTGACGTGAAGAATCGCCCTGCTGTCCCTCGCTGGCTTGAGGTCGTGTGCTCCTCAATCTCGCGTGGCGTCAGAAGCGATCGGCCATTCAACTCGGGAAGCGAACACAGCGATTGTGTGTCGCTGTCCGACAACAGAACCGTCGACTCCAGATCTTGTGTGGACAGCGTCGATGTGGACGGCGATTGAGGCGGTGCAAGGCGAGACACATTGTGCATTCGACGGAAGATACTCATCAGCGTCTGTCCGGCCTTTCTTTTCGACGGAAGCTTGATGAAGTCGTCTGCCCCGCTCTGCATGCAATCAAGCGCTGCCGAGTCCATCGATGGAATCGTCAAAACTGAAATATTCCACAACCCAAAGATAAATCGGAAGAAAAGAGCAAACCAATGATTGGGATCTGTTCGAGACTGTCTTCCGCGCGAATCGCTTCAATCTCAGTGCACGCGGGTTCGCCATCAATCTCTGCTGAAACTATCACAAGATTGATATCCCTGTTGTTCCGAAGTGTCTCCACAATTCGTTCAAATGAACTGAAATGGTGGTTCGCCACCCCAAGTTCAATCACTTCTTCGCTGAAGCCCTTGAACAACGCGTTGTTCTCAATCCCAAACAGAACCCTCAAGTTCGAGAATGCCAATGGAACAGGGTTCAAAACTGATGCAATAAGCATGTCCGTAGACACAACATCATGAATAATGAATGTTTCCATGGATGTCTTTCTGTGTGTCAAGATGAAAATTTCGTGACCCACTGTAAATGTTCTCTTCACATTTCACCTTTCGTCCATAAACTCCTTCACTATCCACCATTTTGTCCCTCCCATCTCTTGAACCATTTTCATCCATCCCACTTCATGATCCAGAAGCTCATACAATCACTCGTCGCAGAGAATTTCGCAAAGAATTTCGAATCAAACCAAAAACACGCACACAGAATCAATGCTGTGATATGACCAAAAATAATGCAAAGGACATCAACCAAACGCTAAAAAAATAATCTTCAGAGGGGGGGCGGAGGGGGGATGCTTCCTCCGTCCATTGGAGGCGGAGGAGGAACATTCCCTCCCGAGAGCGGAGGCGGCGGTGGCACGCTTCCCCCACCAGCATCCCCAGGTGCAGAGACAGAATTCATCGGAGGCGGCGGAGGAATCGCTCCCCAATCGCACGGAGTCATTCTTCTTTGAAATGCTGGCCATAAATTAACAGATGAGTGATTCATTGATCCTCGAACGATCGTTGAGAAGATCTGTTAAGGGAGTGCTAAGGAGCATCAGTGTCAATTAAAAAGGAATTTATGTTTGATATCTGAAGGGATGGCATGAGAACGAAGGACGAACTACATGATGGTAATCTCTGAGAGACTGTTGTGCGTTTGACAGAACTTCATCGAAAATACCCTGGGTACAGACGTGTTGATTGAGCGCATTGTAAACTTCACTTTCCCGTGAAAGAATTGCTTGGATCGTGTAATGGGAAAAAAGGGACACCTGGAAACGATTTATCATCGAGAATTGGGAGGTTTTCTTGAATTGATTGGGCGACACTACACACTGATTCTATATACCTTCCTTGAGATAGAAATGAGGCAATTACGTCGAATTGGTCCGATGGTTTCTGTGATGAATCATGAACTAAACGAAGGCGTTCGTCTAAAATACTGGATGAAAAGCATAACATTGAAGCATACATAGTTCAATGAACTCTTTTTCCTTCTGTGTCGTCTTTCCGTTGATGGCATCGTTCAATTCTCTGATTGTTTGAAGCATATCGGAATCACTAGAAATATCGGTTTCAAGTGACATAATTGCGTTAATTTTATCGATTCTTTGTTCAAGTGCTTCCATCTGATGGAGAAACGCAAAAAACTACGATCTTAGCCAAAATGAAATGAATCACACTCCGAACAGTGATAATCAAGCTAAAATTGAACATCATTCCACCGTTCTGAAATTGTTATCCAAAAAGCTGTGTAGACTGCCGAGAACCACGCGAATTCAAGAAGATTCGTGAATCCAACTCTGGGAACCATGAATTGCCGTCAACCATTTCTTCTCTGCATGTATCTGTCCATACTCACTAAATATATACGGATATTCATCTTCTTCTCAATATCGCCCATTTGGATGTTTGTAACATCAGACCTCTATCAATCCTCTCCAATTGTTTCTGACCTCCATCTGCCTCATCTTCACCTTTTTTCAACAAATCGAAGCCCCCTGATTTCAAATCCACATTTCTTCCGGTCTCATCATTGTATCTGGTTTTTGGACTTTATCTTACCCCTCGGAAACTCAACCCCCAACCTTCTGCAGACATTACTCAAAAATCTTGCTGAACACGACACATGTTATTAGTGATGATTGAATTCGAGAAAATGTGGCCGTGTGGCGCAATGGATAGCGCGTTGGACTTCGGATCCAGAGGTTGTGGGTTCGATCCCCACCATGGTCGAAACTTTTTCTCATTCTTTTCAAACTTTTTTCTCATCTCAAAAAAACTGAACCCACTTTTTCGTAAAGAATCGAACTACCCCATGGTGCTGTTTCTAAATCGATTTCCTTGCACGTTGATCTCCGTGACTCGCGAAATGAGGATGTCTGGAAAACTCAAACTTTCCTCAAAGGGCCGGATCTGACGTGTTTTATTGAATCTTGACTGAGTCATCAATCATTAATCTAAACAGAAGAATCACCAGCTCCGATGCGAACAGAAGTTGAATTCATAAAAGAGACTGAAATTGTACTATTGTTCAACCCTTGGGACATTTTCGTCTGACTTTTGGGTGAAAAAAGGCAATTGACTGGAGCTTTCTGTGTTGGAACCATGTGAAACTGCTTCCTTCTGTCACATATTGCTCAGCAATTTCAACGATTAGTAATAAAACTCCTCTCTTTTCTCAAACAATCGTCATCCTAGATTCAGATCCGAGCTGATTCTTCTCATTTTTGAATCGATACAAATGTTCTCTTATCAAATCACCCTCTGTCCCATCGAGAGCACATTTTACCCAATAATGTTGTTTAAGGAAAACATAGTCAAAAAGGGTATTCGAAAACACAAATAGAGGATGGTCAGGTACGTTGAAAAGAAAAAAGGAAAAAGTATTGGGCCGGCGTGTCCACACATTCGGAATGCTGCTCTTTACGTTCAAGTCGAAGAAGACTCCAAAAAGGAGTAAACGGGAGATGATTACCATCCCTTCTTTGGTTTTGTGAATCGTCCGCAGTTTCCAGCACGAATTCAAAATTTTGCCTACTCGTTTCTTTTCTGGTGATTTGGGATGGTTCTCTCTTGAAATTACATTTTCTTGAAACATTTCACAGTCTGTTTGGCAAAGGATCTGGAAAACTTGTTTTAATGAGATGATCTAAAACAGAGGAAGCGAGAGATCATGACAAAAAATGAAAAGAGAGAACAAAAGAAGAAAAGAGAAGGGAATGGAAGAAATGGTGAAGAAATTGGGAGTGGAAGGGCCAAAGAGGTGAGGATGTTTCTCAGTCGCTGTTATCGTTTGTGGAGAAGTCAATAACTAAAAAAACATTATTGCTAGTGGCGGCACCAATTAGTTCCATGTCAACAATTGGGTCAGAATTTTTGACATCATTCAAAAGTCCGAAGACCAACATTCAAAACTATTCTCCTCTCATGGTTGAGAAATGAATCAACCTTTCTCTAGAATATGTGGATGACATGATTGAATAATCTTTTCGAGATCGTTGATCAATCTGCGACAAGAGTGGTTCATGACTTTTTTTGTTGGTGAGTGTTGAACTTTTGAATGATGTCAAAAAGTCTGACCAAATTTGTACTTTTTTCAATTGCTTTCATCATTATACCCAGCTATCTCAATCAATATTTGCACGTTGATCAATTATCCAGAAAAGTCATTCACGAGTTAGTCAAGCCGTCAAAACACTGCCAATATGCGTTTTTGAACTTGATTTCATTTTTTGAAATGTTCATACCCTTCCATTGTTCTCTTATTTCTTTTTTTTCTCGGTTTCAATTCATATTTATCTCATAACTTCCACTTCACTAAATTTTTGTTCGGATCTTTTGATGGACATGTGATGTTTTTTGGCGCTTTGCATTTTTGTGACATCGACATTCGTTTATTCTCATTTTTACCCTCAAAACAGCTGAACAAATTTTTCTTATTCGTCATTTCTCCTCGACCGCTTTTTTGACTTTTTTGCTGCCACACATTTTTTTCATTATGTTTCAGTTATCATTCCGCGATTCAGACTCTCCAATACATCTACCATCAATTTTTTTCCATTTTTGCAGACAAAAAAGTCGGTCAAAATTCTGGACGACCCATACTAATTTTTCTTGATTTACTCGAAAAATTTGAATCACATTTTGGTCAAACTCCAAAATGAACATCTGTGATGGAAATGCTCTTCAGAATCCACTTATTCTCGATCTACGGAATCCAATTGAACAAGAAAACGCCGTCAACTACGTTCCACAACTTCATATGTACCAAATTCCGCCTCTACCACCGCCGCCACCGCCACCTCTGGTGCCACTTCTACCAATCCTCCATCGTCCGTACACTCCAGCCACACCGGAAAAGAGAGTAAGATTAACCGTGTTGAATCGCGAGAATGGAGAAACCAAGCCAGTGGCATGGTACGCACATCGTGTGGTCTTGACGATCCCAACCACGTATCGTTTCATTCACAAACTTCGCCGAGGAGTGTCCATCACGAACAACCATCCACGAAGAGGTAGACCGAATCGAAGAAATGACAGATAACTCAATCAGGAAGTTCGACGGCTGCTCCAGGAGGACGGACAACGCACTCTCAGAGAGATGGCAGCCAATCTCAGAGCCCAAGGCAACCAGACAAGTGCAGCAACCGTCTATCGGATGGTAACACAAAGAAACCAGGTGAACATTGACATGCCTCTTTTCTCCTTTAAACGAGTCAGAATGAGATCCCCGGCCGCCAACACCGAGGAAAACAAGAATGCTTGTGTTGCTTTTATCCAAAACGCGATGGCACACATCCGCGATGGATGGTTTCAAATATTCTTGGATGAAACATCATGGAACATCGAATGTGTTCGAAGATACGGATGGGCTGAAGTTGGCCGAGCACCTCTCATCGTGAGACCGACCAATTTCGTCTCATTGACCGCGATTACATCCATCCCGTCCAACGGAGTGGGACACACAGAGCTCATTCCAGGTACAATCACTGCGGACATCTTCGAAGCATACCTTCGGAGACTCCTTGAAAGCAATACAGCACGTCGTAGATGGGTTCTTATCCTGGACAATGCCGGAATCCATCATGTAGCCACTCAGAACATCGTCCTCGAAGCCAATCAACGAATTCTTTACAACGCCGCTTACAGTCCAGACCTGAATCCCATCGAAAATGTCTTCGGCTTCTGGAAAAACAGAGTTGAAGCTCAAATTCGTGATTGGCAAGGGGAGGCTCACTTTTTAGATCAAATACGTGAAGCATTTTTACAGATTTCGCCTGATGAAGTGTTCAGATGCATCGAAAGTTGTCGTGCTGTTCAGTGGCCACGAGCTGTTCGACGAGAGGATTTGTAAAGAACCTTGTTCATTTCACACTGAAGTGATGTTTGGTCCACTTCAAATTCAGTTGTGTTGGTAATTTATCTCAGAAAAGGCAAAGCAGTGATCATGGTGAAATGACGAATAAGAAAAATTTGTTCAGCTGTTTTGAGGGTAAAAATGAGAATAAACGAATGTCGATGTCACAAAAATGCAAAGCGCCAAAAAACATCACATGTCCATCAAAAGATCCGAACAAAACTTTAGTGAAGTGGAAGTAATGAAATTAATATGAATTGAAACCGAGAAAAAAAAGAAATAAGAGAACAATGGAAGGGTATGAACATTTCAAAAAATGAAATCAAGTTCAAAAACGCATATTGGCAGTGTTTTGACGGCTTGACTAACTCGTGAATGACTTTTCTGGATAATTGATCAACGTGCAAATATTGATTGAGATAGCTGGGTAAAATGATGAAAGCAATTGAAAAAAGTACAAATTTGGTCAGACTTTTTGACATCATTCAAAAGTTCAACACTCACCAACAGAGCCAGATAAGAGTCCAAACCTGAAGATGGAAATATACTTCAACTGGATAGTCAGTCCAGAAGTTGTTCGAAGATACTCCCGCCGACAAAAGGTTTTTCGGGACCCTTCTGACGTGTAGAAGGCCCTGTACAAGCATATCAAAATAGGCGTCGTGTCGGTGTCTGACCTCTTGTTCAATGAATTGATTCGATCTCATTCTGCATTCACCGGTTTCACATCCACGCAGTAGTTATAGAAGCGAATAGAGAACCAATCTGAAATTGTCATTGAAATCAAAACTAAAAGTCAAGTCCGATTGACCAATTTTGAATCTTGTATTAAAAGGAATTTATGACATTTTGATGACATCAATATTTGGCCTAAATTCTCAAAATATGTCCAATATTTTGACCTCGTGAAAAGTGTCAATTTTGAAGCAAATTTTGGCAACATTCGAAAAAATGTTGGCACTTTTTTGGTGTTTTTCCCTTTTTGACCACAAATCAGTCGAATCCAATGTGAGAACCATTTCGAAAAATTCTGCAAAAAATTCTAAAATCTCGGGGACACTGTCGGTCATCGATCAAAACAATCCCGATGAAAATCGGTTGAGAATTCGTCGAACTGTGTACCGAACTTAGGTCCAAAAAGTGACGAAAAAGTCGATGTTCGGATTTCGCCACTATGAACACCTTTATGTCTCAAATTGTGTTCAAACACGTTCTAAAATTACAAAATTGATTTTGATAGGTGAAATTTTCAGAAAAAAGCACTTTTGAAAATAAAGTTTGATCCGACCCCACAACATATTTTGAAAATGACAAAATTTTTAAGGAGGAGAAAGTGACGTCTCGCTCTTCTCCAACACGTCACTTTTCGCCCTCTGATGGTCTCAAAACGTGTCAAATCGGTAGTGGACAGGTATTCGCGTCATTCGGTTTTGACGATCCTCGACACACGATCGTTTTCACAATTTTTTGTCAATTTTCATTTCTCATTGATTTCACGTCAACCACTTCGCAATTGCACTCAAGCGACGCTTTTTTGAGAATTCTGGTTTTACACCACCTATAGTTCGCTCTGGAGGGTCGGTTTTTCGATCACTCTTGTGACGACACGCTTGCACTAACATTTTGACACTATGGATTTTTTGATCTGATTTTCACTGCAAATCCTTCTTTCTCACGGTATGAGTAAGGTGTGCTCAAATTTTGAGGAGATTTTGTCGGATAGTTCTCCCATAAAGTCACTTTTTCATGTTTTCACTTCACAACTTTTGACCGTTTTTGTCACTTCAAAACCGACTGTAGTCCCTTTCATTTCATCACTTTCTCTCCCCATTTCACATTTGATCTCTTCACCATTCCTCTTCATTTTCACTACTTATTATTTCATTTTGTGGGCCGTTCTCACTTCACTAGCACATCATTTTAGTCAACTTTTCATCACTTTTTTCACAAAAACAGAGTAAAAGAAAGCGAAACAACCAACAATGAAACGGGCAAGTCTGAAACTGAGAGTGAAAATGACGATCGTGAAAACGGTGTGAAATGTGACACCAATAGTGAAAATTAGGTCTGTGTTCAGGTTTTTCTCTCTTAAAAACAACAAAAATGATTCAAAAATGTTCGTGAAATGTTGGATTTTCCGGAAAAATACCGAGATATGAAGTGAGCCGTTGAATGGCGGATCTCTGCAAAAGTCCGGAAAATCCAGTAAACGAGAATTAGTGTGTTGAATTGGAGAAAAAGTTTAGTTGAAAGAAACATGAATGAAGTGGATATTATGGATAAACAACGAAAAAATGAAGACTGAAGTGAGGTCAAAAACGAAATAATTCCTAGTGAAAATGAAGTGACAATTCAATCAAAAACGAGTTAAACAGAGCTGAAATAAGGAGAAAATGAGAGCGGCATACTCGTTTTTACATAAAAGTTCCGAGATCTGGACCCGGTTGTGAAACCTCAAATATCTCTGCAAAAGTTCGGAAAAAGGAAAAAATGAAGCACACCATGATGATCCTACAGTTCCGGAGAATCTGAAACGCGACGAATTAGAACGAAACGAACATAGTTGAGAAATGAGTGATCGAACCCATTGATCCTCGATTCCAGTGACAAATCCAAAACTGAGAAACTCACGAATGAAAATTTATTTTTGAATGTTTTAATTTGTATAAAATGAATCCAACTGAAATGTACAAGGAAAGACGTCGAGTATGTTCAGAACAAGCATTGGTTGAATCAATGAGAGAAGAGAACTGTACGCTGGTCTCTGAGTATGTCAGAAATAATGTGCCGGTGACGTATGTTCATGAGGGAATCAAGAATTTTAATTTCAATGAAAGAGCAACCAAAAATGAATCGACAAAAATACAATTCACAAATGATTGAGAAAATGATTGATCATAATCTTTCGACGATCACTGAGAATGCAGCAGTCATTCACTCACTACAGACGGAATTAGAAACGAATCAGGAAGAAGTCGACTCACTTCAGAAGACAACTGAAGCACACAAGACAGCGATCTCTTCAATCCAAAAAGGAGTCAGCACAAATGGATCGATCACGACACCAACAATTGGAGGATTGATCAATGTGAATGGAGCGAAGTGGAATATCTCAGAAGGATCACTTCCGAAGTATCCTGGAACATATCCGGCATCGACATTCTCTTCTGGAATTTCAATATCACAATCACTAGCAGAAACTTCTGGAATTCAGTTCAATGGTGATGGTATTATTATGTGGTCTCCCTGTGACAAACCAGCTTTGTATTTCTACGATGAGGACACAGGTTCAGGAGTGTTTTCAATATCCACAACAGGAAGTTTTTCTCAACTGTCTGACAGAAGAGTAAAAAGGAATATTGTTCCATACCCTAATGTTCTTGAACAATTGAATAAAGTCGAAATTGTGCAGTACCAATTCAACACATTCGACTCGAAGATCAACACAGTCACAAAACAAATAGAGAAGGAGACTGATGAAGAACACTTGAAGAATTGCAAAGAGAAATGTGAATGCTTGAAGAAGGAAAGTGAGAAGAAACACATTGGTGTGGTTGCACAACAGATCCAAGAGATATTCCCTGAAGTTGTGAATGATTCCAATCCAGATTGTCTTCAAGTTGATTATGCAGAACTCTCTTGCTTCTGTGTGAAAGCCATTCAGGAATTATCCTCTATCGTCGGACAACAACAGACACTCATCAATGAACTGATCCAAAAATATAATACACTGATTGGTATTCCAACATGAGATCAACCAGAAATTCATAATACTCCTTGATTATTTTTCCATTGATTGTCTCTGATGTTTCCAACTCAATTGAATCACCAGAACTGTCTTTGAACCAGATCTTCACAATTGATTGTCGAGTACTTAATTCCCACTTCTTTCGCTTCGCAATCTGTTCGTTACAGAAAGCAACAAATGAATCATTGAATGCATCAGTCTGGATCCAATCACCGTGGATTGGAATGTGCTGAGGAATGTCTTTTGATACCACTGTTGTAGAACCATTTATCTCTTCTTTCACATGGATTAGTTTGCAGTCGAGGAAATGAATGTATTTTTGATTTCGAGAATTGGTAAAATCAGGAGGGAGTTGAGCAGTGTGAGAATTCTAAATTGAGAAGTATCGCTTCACCATTTGTGTTTTCTACAAAAATAAAATATCATATTTGTTCTATTCAATACCCTCTCTTCACTTCTTCATACGCTTCCTGGAGTCGACGATCAATGACATATCGCACTCGTGGTTGTCCATTCTCAATCCAAAACAACCAGTATGTAGCCTGATGTAATGCCAATATAGGTGGAGGAGGTCCTTCTGGAGTTGAAGTGAAATATGGATCGAGTTCACCCTGATTGATAGGTGTTCCTCTGAAGACAATGTTGACTGATTCTGCAGTTGAAATCCCTTCTTCACCACCAGCAATTTCACTTCGATCAGTTGGAACCATAAATGTGAAACAAGTTGCATCTGTGAATGGTTTTATTTTCTTGTACCTTTTTATATCTTCCAAACTACCTTTGTCCCAAATGCGAGGTTCACAAATGGAATTCTCAAACTCTTCCGTTGCAGAACAACCAATGAAAGCACCATTCACCATCATCATTTGATAGAACTCAGGTGAGATGGTTGACATCGGGAAATTGGGAAAGTTTGATCCAAGCATTTCGAATTGACCAACATATTGAGGATTGCGAAAGACTGTACACTCGTTTGGTTTTTCAGGGAATAGGCACATAAGATTCATGAGATTGTTGAGTTTGATACTGATGTTTGATCTCACTCCCATGGCATTTGCAGATGATTGAAATGATTGCGTGTCAATTCTTTCTGCTTTGATGACATACACAGTTTTTGAGTAAGTGTTAAAGAGTGATTGTTTCGTTGCATCAGTCATCTGATATCCGGAACAAATCGAAGCGACTTTATCCACAGATGAGGAGAGGACAGTTGAAGTTGTCGGTTTAGGTTCTATCCAATCCCAATGGGAATCCTTAGATGCTGTTCCTTCGACGTGGTTAGGTCCTCTATGTCTTTCACATTGTAGAACTGGATTCCCAATTTGCGTAAACTCCATAGTTAAAAATGACAATTCTTTATTATCCATCAATTGAAGATAACCTCGTTGAACAAAAGTATCAATCGGCACGGCACGAGGGGTATCGTATTTTTGTTGTATCGTTTTTTGAATGACAGTTGATGCTCGAATGGGACAATACACAAGTGAATCAGTCGTTAAATGAAATCGTAAACGTAAATTGCCAAAGATTGAATTCGGATACTGATCGAAGGTACTCAGTGGAAGGAGATTCACAAATGGAATTACGAGAGGAATAGTCAACGGATAGGAGGTTTCTGTACCATCCATTGGTATTAAATATGCTCCACACACACTCGGATCCATTCTCTGAACATTTTCAAAAAGACTGTAGCAGTGTCTCATGTTGTTTTTCTCTTCATATGACTTGAAAGTGTGATACAGAAATGATTCGTGAACATGATTGTTCTGGAGTGAATTGTCAATGATGTTTCCTTTCCTGTCCACCAATCTCATATCTCGAATTGCATCTGATGATGACTTGAAACCGTAGAACATTCCGAAGTAAGATATACTACTTTTTCCCCATTGTTGTGGTTTTTCATATGGAACTGTAATCGTGAGATCGATACGCAAATGACTCTTCGCAAACTCAGTCACATCATGACCATCATAACACAGTGGAACTTCAATCTCATCTCCGATTCTGCAAGGCATAGGTGGATTCGTTGGATGCACTTCTTGGATGGAATAAATGTGTGGCTCTGAATCCCATTGTTTTGGCAAGTATGATTGGACTTCGATTTGCTCAATTAATGTCGATGTTGGTCTGGATTGATTTGATCTGATACTTCTCATTTATTGAAAAATACAAAATACAATATCATAATTTTCTTTTACTGTGTTGTCTCTACATGATTCCTAAATCTTTGTGCAACGCCTTCAGTGTGTGATTGGGATAATACTCAACTTTTGGTTCACCATTACAGTATCGTAGTACCCACCATGTGGTTGCAGTGGTTGCTAGAATCGGTGCTGGAGGATGAGTAAATGTTGTCATATCACCGCCACTTTGACTAGGATTGTATACATTATAGGATGTATCGAGATTACCTTGATAGATTGGATGTGATCTTAAAGTGACAGCAGTGTTTCCTTTTGAACTGATCGAATCATTACAGTTCGTTGGACAGCCACTTCTTTGAGTTGGGAAGCACAGAAGGAAGTCAGTATTGTCATGAACTGGACGAACTCTTGTCATTGTTTCATTTGGATATGTTCCGTCACCAGTGAGTTTCGCTTCAACGAGAGAATCCGTCAGTGATCGCTCCAAATCATCTGGAACAGCTAGGTACGAATCGAGATTGAGAGTCGATAATGCAAACTGATAGAAGCGAGCTCCAATAGTTGTTGTCGGTTGTTCTGGATAATACCTGTTTTGTAAAGTCACTTGGATATTCTTCTGCATTGGGTTGTGGAAACAAGTGACTTCATTGTCATAATGACGAAAGAGGAGCATAATATCCTTTGCATTCACTACTACCATTTGCTGAGTACAATCAATTCCTGTTGCCGTTGGCGTCTTCTGAAATGGATAGAACGATATCTTCTCAGCTGGAATTGTTCCAGGACGATTCTGATACATCTCCATGAGTTTCTTTATCGCACCATCTTTCATTTTGTATCCAACACTCATGCAATACACATCATCAATCCGATAGTTTGTGACGTTTATTGAGATGTACTGATCGACAAATTCAGGTTCTGTTGTCACGACATTGGCTGTTGAGCAAACTATGTCTTTTGCAACTGTTGGTTGCAGAAATGATTGACCAATTTGAACAAAGCTCTTGGTGCATGATGTAACAAGATTGGTTCGGAAATAGGGACGATGTTGAATGCAATTGAGAATTGCTGCTTTAATCGTTGGTGCTGCTGCTGTTCCAGTTACGAGTGATGATAGCGTATCTTTCAAAGTGAGTTCAGGATTCACAGAACAACAAACGAAAGCATCTTCATTCATGTGAACACTCAATTTCAAATCGCCAAAGAGACATTTTGGATAGTCAGTCATCCCTGAGAATATCAGAAGATCCTCAAGATTAATCGACACACGAATAGGCACATCAATAGTGTCTTGAAACACTCCTGTTCCGGACGTCGTTGTAAAATCCGAAAGTGGAATATAAACACCAGCAACCGATTCATCATGATTCCATGCATTCTGCCAAGGTGTGTGACAATGTTTTCGATTCTCCAATTGACTCTTCGGTTTTATCATATTGTAAATGTGTGATTCCATTGAGACATCATTGTTTGTTGTGCTAATGATTCTCTGATTGTTGTGAAGAACAGTACGGTCACGAAAGATTGATGCAGAATGCTTGAGTCCAACGAAGATGAAGATTCTCTCATTCATGTACGATCCAACCTTACCAGCTGTTGTTTGCCAATTATTAACTTTCAGAGTCGCAGTCATGGTGAACGTAATGAAGGAATCATCAATTTGACAAATGTCTTGAGTACCAGTCAACGGAATGATTATCTCTTGTCCTGTGTAGAATCGTGCATTCTCTGATGGTTTCAATTCTTGAATAGAAGTACTGTGAGCTCCATCATTCATGAGGTAATTAATGTGATGTTCAGACATGAGTTGTTGTTGTATTTGACCAATGTCATCTCCGGTATACTTGATTGATCCTGTTGTATTTCCAGTTAATGATGATGCTCCAGTTCTTTTGTTTGTCAGATGTGTTATATGCGAATTCATTTTATCAAAAATAAAAAAACAATATTACTTGTTTCTTTTTGACTTTCTTCTTCTTTGGTTTCAGCTTTTCTTCAAGTCTCAGTATTTCTCCTCTTAGTTTATTCGCAACTGCTGTGTTTCCTTCATTGATCGCTTGCTCATATTGTGCCATCTTTTCTGCATGGATTTGCTGATCCGATTTCACATCTGGAATCATCTCAACACCTGTCTGTGCTACCTTAGAAATCAGAGGTCCAACGAAGGGGATGAGATTCAGAAATGGAGCTCCAACTCTGAGTATGTTTTTTCCAACTGCTGCTAATTTAGATAACCAACCTGGTGCCATTTTAATAAAAATAAAAAGATTCGAATACTAGTGAATGTTTATCCTTTGAATTGAATTTTGGAATTTGACGAGAGTGGCATATCATCATATGAGAATCGTCCATTTCGAGGTGGTTCGTACTCAATCATCTGCGGTTTTTGTTGACGATTGATCGCCTTGTTTTGTTGATAAACGTCCATCATTCCTCCTAATCCATTGAGTATTCCACCCGCGGTTTGTCCAAATTTACTGTTCGTTTGAGAGAGTAATCCACCACCGACTTGAAGCAATGTTGGAGCTAGAGGTTTGATGAATTGAAAGAATTGCTTGCCGATATTTTTGAGTTTGTTGAAACTTCCTGGTGCCATTTATGTAAAAATAAAAAAATACAATTCATTAATAATTTATCTCGGGAAAAATCTCAGAAGAGATTTCTGCCCTAACGGGGTATTGCCTTTGTCAGAGAAATGCCACAATTGAGAATAGTGTTGTATGCTTCGTTATAGGCAATACTCATGTCTTTTCCACCAACAAGGATCTTGAATATTGTTCTAAACACTGGGAGTTTATTCAGACAGAGACACTTATCAGATAAATCATCCAGTTCGATCACCACATCATTAATCCCAGTGAGAGTCGCAATCAGCGCATATAAATCACTTTGGTTTGTGATCAGTTTCTTCGATGGTTCTATGAGATTGTTCAGGAGTTTCTTTTCACAGGCGAATGCATTCTTGTAGACGAGCAGGAGCTGATCTTTGAATGCTGAAATGTTAGAAGTGTATTCTCTTAGTGGTATAGAACGACTCTGAATGGGGGCTGATGGATATGTCTCCAGTGGTGGATCGTAAGCTCCACGTTCATTAGTGACTATAGGCTCAGAGCATACTCTTTCCATCTCCATCTTCGATCCTCTATTATCTACACCAGCTTTGCTCCTATCCTCGATGATGACATTGTTGGTGATTGATGTTGGTACTGAAGAAGAACTTGTGTGTTTCGTAAATTGACAACTTAGAATTGGTTGCATCACTTTCTATAAAAATAAACAATATATATTAATGTTTTTTAATTCACTTTTCTGCTCGATCTATTTCTCCCATTCCAGAACTGTCCAACTGTGCAAATCGAAAATACCCAGGCATTTCAGATTGGTATCCACTGATATCATCATCTGTGACTGTTTTGAATGCTTTGGCTTTCAGTTTATTAACTTCTGTTGATATGTGAGTTGAATAGCGAGTACAGTATTCCGATAAATACGTTGTATCTTGAGTGATCATTTGGAGAAACACTGGATAAATCTGATCTTTGAAGGCTTTCTTTTGTTTCATACTGGGATTGTAGTCCTGAACATGATCATGAAGCCATTGATCCCACATCAGTGATGCAATCTGTGATTGAATTGAATTGAACACCATATTGTCTAACACATTCTTGCTGGGATCAGCTGGATTGCTTCGATTTGCACGAGTTATTCCCAATGTGTCTGTCATGTGTTCACCAACAGCTCTCTTCATTATTGCATATGGTTGTTGAGATCGTTTGGTCTTCATCTCTTCATAGCTGATGTCTCGATAATTGGTTGGCAAATCGTATGTTCCATTCTTGAGGAAATTCCGATGTACAGCTTTGATTCTCCTTCCATGGTTTTGATTAAACGATGTATAGGATGTCTGTCTTCGCCTATCTGGAGTTGGATTCATTGCATAGTATGTCTCCTTGACTGGTCTACTGTTGTAAGGAGTTCGCATGGCACCATTGACTGCAATCAGATCTCCAGTATCATCATCGTAGACCATCACATCAGGAACTTGTCCATATTGTTCTATTTTCGCAGTCCAATTCCGTCCTGTTCTCTCAATATACTCTCGTGCTGATGGAAGACTACACAGAGCATCATTGCGTCTGGTTTGAATATCATCGTCGGCATAGATTCGTTTCAATGCTGCTTGAGTGTCGGCTGCGTATCTCCTTCTTGGTTTCTTCGCTTGTGCTTTTCTTTGTGGTTGAACGTACACTATCTTTTGTGACATTGTGTGTTTTCATACAAAATAAAAAAACCAAAAGTATATTTTAATTGGAGTTAAATCACAAATGAAGAAATCTCCGTTATCGCTTACAACATACGTGAATGCTAAATTGAGTGAAGCATCTAGTAGGAATGTGTCTCATGAAGTGCAATCACAGATTCATCCAGACTTGAATTTCAATCGCAACAGTGTCAATGTCCTCGTGGGAAATAGAGGAAGTGGGAAAACATTCAATGCTCTTCGAGAGGTTGCCAAGCTCCAGAATGTTCAGGTTAGGAATGAACTATTTCACTTCTTTGTCTTCGTCACTGATAAGAACATTGATCCAACATTCGACAAATTCAAACCAATACTGAACGTTCCATATGTGAAAGTGAAATACGATGATGCACTTCCATTTCTGTCGGAACTCTCTGAATCGAAAGCTGCGTATGAAGAAATTATGGACAATCAATGGCAGAACAGAATCACAGATGAATGCAGAGAGAATCTCTTTGACTCACTTTACATTGATGACTTCTCAGTGAAGAATCTCCAAACGATAATACTCCTTGATGACTGTCGCAGAATCCTAGGTGAACGAAGAACATCCAAAAATAGAATGACAATGATCGACTTATTATTGGAGAATCGACAGCCAAAGTTCACATTCTTTCTGACAATGCATGAACTCTTCAGTTTGTCAGCAGACATGAAGTCAAACATTGATTCAATGTGGATTTTTGGAGGCTTCAATAAAGAACGAATCAGTAGAGTCAATCCTCAGTTGAACTCACCAATTGACATTCAACACTTCTGGAATATCTATCAACGGAAACAAAAGTGTGAAGCAATCATTCTTCGATACAACACTGATGGAGTAGCACTGAATGAGATCAACAAAGATGGACTAATCAGAAGGGTCAGAGAACCTTGCTAAAGGCGTCGCACTCGCCTAGTCGGCGATCTCTTGTAGAAGGTTTCCAATGGTCTCGTCAAGACTTCGAAGTCTCATGCTGAGAGTGTCTGTGAGCGTTCGAATTGATTCTTCAATGTCTGACAATCTTTGATCAATCGAGAGTGAATTGGGAGAAGTGGAAGCATCGACATATCGTTTCCTCAGTGCTATCTCACCTCTTATTTTTGTAATTCTGTATCCATCAATTTGAATCATCCTATTCCGTTTCTGAGTTGTGTACTCATTCAGTTCTTTTCTATTCTTCTCCAAGTATCTCTGAAAGTCGTGGATGTTTGTGAACTCTTTCTGCTCAGGATCAAACGGTTCTAATATTTTCAGTGATGTCATTTCAATGCAATAAAAATATCTGAAACAATTTCGAAACTACGCCAAATTAAAGCGAACGAAGTTCTGAGGTCAGAATAGACCGAATTCAGCCATGAATTCTGGAGTTAAGTCGTCAATAGAGTCTGCATGGAACTTTGTGTGTTGGATTGGAACGTAGACAACTTTTGACAGACACGTGAGACCATTCAGAAGTGTAGCGACCACATTACCGTGTTTGTATTCGATGAATTTCCCCACGAATTGAAACTGTCTTCGCTTCTTCTGAAACTTGGCAACAGTCTTGTCCAGATCAAGGTGAATCAATAGAATATTTCCTGGTTTGTATTTCCATAACATCTGTGTTGTCTACTGTCTTTGGATGTTCTTTAATTGCTCTTCACAACTGGAGATATACAGAGCTTCGATTTCACGATTGTTTTGTGCCTGCTGTGGAGTGAACTTGTTCCAGTACGCTCGATGTGGAGTCATGTTGTAGTATTCCACCATCTGATTCATCAGTGAATGATTGGCCATTTGTGTCGCATTGTCTTAGAATCCATCTCTGATTGTTCTGATCACTCGATCGACAATTCGATTATGATTTGTGAATGGCGAACTTGTGAAATATGTACTGACCTTCTGATCCTTGAAAAACTCTGATGCTTCTCCACTTGTCCATGCAGCTTCTCCATCACCTCGAATGTTGTTGACATGAACTCCACAATGAATTATCAGATCGTTGATTGCAGTCTTGACTTTGCTCCATGATTTATCCAGAACAGGAATGACCACCAGGTATTTGGTGTTGATGTTGATGGCAAATAGATAAATCTGCAATACTGTTTTCGACGTTGGTGATTGGATAAAGACAAGATCAATTTCCCATGATCCAAACTTGGGAGAAAAGTAAGGTCGATCACAATTCTGAGGAACCTTTCTGTCTGATGTCTTCTGTGGATCACCTGTTATTGCTTTGGACATGAACTGCATCTTTGATCGAAATGGATACACAATTTTTCCGTTGTTTTAGGAATCATTGGTGGATCAATTCTCATTCTGCCTTTCTCTCTCTGAATTTTCCTGGGATGTGCAGCACTCCATCTGTGATCATATTCCTCATACCAATCCTGAAATGATCTTCCTCCGAATGGTATTTGTTTTGTGAGTCAGAATGAGTTAAGATCATCGTTCGCAATAGTTCTGTGAATCGATGCTCGAACAAATGTGTCTCTGTTCATTTTATTTGCATCTAGAATGTGTGAGGTGATAAAGTGTTCCATCTGGCTTTTGATTATTCAATAGTGAGTTCTCAGCTTTGATCTGTTCATCTTCTGAATCATTTCTGTTGATGATCAAACAACTTTCATCTCGTCCCAACTTATGGAGTACTTGCTGTGTCGTCGTCTCAGGTGCGTTGATCCTCCCCTGTTATGGGGTGCTCTGGACGCAGTTGGTGAAGAAGGGATT